>CM024719.1:6203412-6326021 GCA_014182545.1 Eucalyptus globulus
GTACATATATCATCAGGCAGCCATGCATATCTCACCATGCAACGTGCATATACCACTATGCACTTGTACACATATCATCAAACAGCCATCATATATCACCATACAACGTGCATATACCACCATGCACTTCATGCTTGCATTTCCATGAGATTCATCCCATGCCATATGCACATACATACGCATGATTCATATCATCCATGCTATCATGTATACATCCCCATGAGATCCATTCAAGCCTTCATGATTACATTCTCAATGTCAAATAGCATCAATTTACTTTCATAAGCAGATCATGCATCATGCCATATGCATACACCCATGCACATGATTCAATTTCAATATTTATCTTTCACAAGGATCTCATCATTTTTCTTCTAGGGACTAATGTTTGCATCCCTCAATTTATCGCTCGCATCCAACCTGGTATCGCGAGGAGCCTCCGACACACACCTTCAAGCATTCGGCACACACCTTCGGGCATCCGGCACACACCTCCGGGCATCTCGCATCCCACCTAATGTCACGAGGAATCTCCAGGGCTCGCCATAAAAATGGTTACTCCTACCCTTTAGGCATGCATCATAATACAACCCCTCACCCTCCGGGCATGTATCATAATATAACCGGGCATCCCGACACTCCCGGGGAAAACTTCTGGGCATGTATTCATAATACAACCAAGCATCCAAAGGGCATCGACTCATTTGAACCTCTGGGCATCCCGACTCCCGGGGCATCGTCGGCTCACACCTCCGACGGTATCATCATTATCACAATGTATATTCACATATATGTCTCATTTTCAACATGGCATTTAATGCAACAATATCAAAGGTCTAAACTAGCTTTTTGATGTTATGTAACATGCTATATGTCACTACATATGCAGCATAATCAACCACTCAAGACATTATATCACATGGAGCAATTTCATTTATTTTTGAAAATATAACAAAATTTTGGATAAAAATAGATTGCCCTCCTTTGATCATAATTCTTGAAAAAAAATAGTAAACAGCCTTATTAAATTCTAAAAATTTAACATGTTATATACAAGATCTGGAGGAAAATATTTTGTGAAGAACACCAAATCAAAAGAGCATCACACAAATCAGTACAATTCACGCACGACAGTCCTTAAAATTTCAGAATATTGCCATGCACAGTTATATTCAAAAATTCGGTAAAAATTCTAAATCAGCTCCAAAAATTCTGAAATTTTTATATGTTATAGATAATGTCCAGAAGTAAATATTTCATGCAGAACTCAAAATCATATCTGTGATAGATTAAAAACTATAATCACCGTAGCCGTCTCTAACCCTTGGCGAAAATTCCCAGATCTGACCATTTTAAATAAAATCATTTCACCAACCTAAACTCATCTATTTCATCTAAAATTTTAGTATGTTACTCATTAACATGTCATCACCAACTTTCATTCAGAACAATGGATCAAATTTCAACCGAAGAATTTTATAAAATTCACTGAATCATACTAGGTCAGCATTTCGATTCCAGATCCGACTTCTCAAAAGAAAAATAGTTTCACCAGTCTATACTTGTTCATTTCTTCTGAAATTTTGATATGTTACTCACTAAGAAGTTCTCTACAACTTTCATCAGAATGTCGAAATGAAATTCCAACTAAAATGTTGCTTTACAGTTCACGAAATTACCAAAGGTCAGCACAACAAATTCCAGATCTAGTTTCTCCGAAGAAAATCATTTCACTAACCAATACTTATTTTTTTTGCGTGAAATTTTAGTATGTTGTTCCTCAAGATGTTCTATAAAACTTTCATGAAGAAATCAAAACATTATTCCAACTAAAAAGTCGCATGCAGTACACAATCTCATGGATAGTCGGACTGGTTTTTCCAAAAACAGCATACTAGGCCAACGAATTTCTCCCCATAACTTCGACCTTTCATCACATCTACAACAACCAAAATTTACCATCTTCTACACACACATCACAGCAAGAAAATGGTAGGTTTTAGGACTCTACTTGCCTCTAATCCAAAGAAAACACAGCAAGAAACGGCGGGGCAAGGCGGGCTTGACGGCAGTAGCTAGGCGGACGCACGGCGGGGCAAGCCTTCTTCTTCCTCTCTCGGCTTCAACCTCTCTCTCTCTCTCTCACTCTCTCTCCCTCAGCACCTAGCTCCGACCACCCCCTTCCCCTTTTCCTTTTGGGTTGAATAAAACCCTTGCATGCTTCCATTTTTGCATGGAGGGACACTTGTCCCTAAGAAGGAGACAAGTGTCTTCTTGTTGAAGACACATGGAGGAGGCCATCTGGCTCCTCCCCCCTTCCATGCGGTCGACAGCCTAATGGGCTTCATGGGCCGAGCCCTTTGGCCCACTTTAGGCTCAACACTCTTGGGCCTAAAGTCCAAAAGTCCATGTTTACTTTTAATAATTTACCTTAAATCCCCACTTATATAAATACTAAATTACAATTTCATATGGCCATAAAACTTGAAATCATAAATCCATAAATTCCAATTTATAAAACACATGGCCAATGATAGAATTTTCTTTCCTATCAAATAATTATCCATTAAAAGCTTGGCCATAAGTCTCATTGCAAATTATAGATCAAATGGCTACAATATAACTTAATGGTACTTCCATCACCTATTCATAGACCTTAATGTATCTGGAGGTTGCCATGAATTTTGGGATGCCACAACAAGTGAGTATATCGGGTCAAAAGAAGAATCTGATGGTAGCAAGAGGTGTAAAGCAAGGTTAGTAGTAAAAGGTTTTTAGCAAAAGAAAGAAATTGATTACACAGAGATTTTTTTTCCAATTATGAAATTGACTACTATTAGGCTAGTATTAAGTATTATTGCTGCTGAGAATTTACATCTGGAGCAGTTAGATATTAAGACTGCATTCCTCCACCATAACTTAGAGGACACTTACATAGTGCAACCAGATGGCTTTTGTCACGCCTCGATCCTCGAGCGCGTGCCCATCCCTCTATGGTCGATTGAAAATTTATGACTTCCCAGAACGAGTCGCCAACCCTTTCATTTTAATGCGCATGCGGAAGCAAAATACTAATCCCCTAACATCAACAACTTTGGATGGAAAAGCAGGAAACAGATTCACATAACAAAACAGGCTTTTATAAACATACTGAGTCATGTACAAAGTCTATGACCAAAAGACTACAAAAGATTGGCTTCCCCAAAAAGAAGCGGTCTTAACTAACTTACACTTCAGATCACCTCAGCTCGGCTCTAAGTCCTCCACTCGACGACCCTAAAAATTTAGCCCACGACGGAGTGAGATATAAATCTCAGTGAGTTCACGCTCTAAACCCCGATTAGGAGGGTAATACGCCCAAAGGCGACCTGACCATACAATCACAGAGACTTACTTATCTAGTCTCAAATTCACCCTACAGGTTAGTACAATTCATATCACAGACAGCACGAAAGCATGAGCAACAACCAAGCTCAATTAACTGGAAAGCCACATTCAAATTCAACCAACCACAAGGGTCCTCATTATAGGGTCAAATTGTTATGACACGTCCCATATGTATCACATAATTTTATCCCATAATCTGACACATTCAACTCAATTAATCATGCGTTCCTAGTTTTTGATCTCGACTTATAGCATGGCCTACTCTCTATTCGGTGGTCTTCTGGCGTAGCTAGGCGTCGTCTCACCCCATTGAGCATGACAACGTCTCTCCTAGACGGCTTTCCCGAATGAGCATAGGTCCAGAATCTACTACAACCGACTTCCCGTTGTCTAGAGGCGTCCCATATAGGGGTAACGTCCAGTTTAACAGCCCGGGACAGGTTCTCTTAACCAACACACGACCACTCAATCTCGGCCCAGAACACCGTGCATTGTACTCAAATGCCTCAATTAAAATGGTGAACCTAGAATGTTTTCTTCATATTAAGAATATACTATAAAATAGTTGTGTGTAGGTACACGGTCAATTCACACCAAAAAAATTGATATCCTCCAATTTAAAATCAAATTGTTCTATGTAGTATATAAAACCATTTTTGGTGTTAAAATCCAACACCCGGGATTTTTTTGAATAAATATCGAAATTCACAATTTTTGGAATAAAATACTCAAAATTCTAATCAGCACTCAATTTGCACAAATTAACATCCAATTGCATAAACCCAACACACCATTGCAATCAACACGAAATTCCGGTCACCGTCTATCTCGATCTAATTTTCAGAAAATATTTAATAATTAAATAATTATCAAATTTAATTATATAATTCAATTTAAATTATAAAAATACTAACTTAGGCTGGAAAAGCCTAATTAAATACCGAAACGGGCGCGAAAATTACCAAACCAATCTAGATAAATAATGCATCTTATCTAGTCCCTAACTAAGCTGTTCTAAGCACCTAACAAGCATAATTAACTAATTAAATCACTAATCTAATATAACTAACCACCTAATCCCTAATTAACCTAAATTAAATACCTGTTAAACGTCATTAGCCTACTAAGTAGAGTTTAGTGCATAAACTCACCGGTTTAGCGCAAAAACCGGTTCACCGCAACGGCGGCCGAAACCTGAACTTTCGGCGACGTCAACGGACACTTGGACCAGGCCGACAAGGCCTTGCAAGCCCATAGCAACCTGCTAGGCTCGGCTTTTGGATTTGCGTGGGTTGCTGGACTGAAGATGGGCTGTGCCGAACTTGTGTGGGCTGAAGCGGGGATTTGGCCTGCTCGGTGGGCTTGTCTTCGTGAGTGGGGTTGGCACGAGCGAGCTGAGCCAAACAAAGAAGCAGCAAGGGCCACTGCTGGGTTGATCGACGAGCTAGCTTCGCTGGCGTCGATTTAGTGGTAGCGAGCTGGGAAATTCGAAGCAGCAAAGATGGATGAGGATCGGTGGCGCTGGCAACTGGCGCACGGAGGAAGCCGCTGGGTCAACGTTGGGGCTTCGAGGGAGGTATGTTGACCGGGCAGGGGGAAGAAGACACGGACAAGTGGCCGCGTGAAGATGGAAGAGGAGCAGCTGGTCTTCGATAGACTTGTCTTCGTGGGCTGCTGGGGTTGAACGTTGACTCGACAGCTTCAAGGGGCATGGACGTGTGGCAGCTTGGGGAAGAGAAACGGAGGGCTGGCTTCTTCGAAGGAAGAGAATTGAGAGAGAAGCAGAGACGGAAGAGAATGAAATGAAAGAGAAGCAGAAACGCGGAGGAGGGAGCGGCTGAGGCGTGCTCGAGAAACCAGTGGATGGGGGGGAAAGAAAAGTCAAGATTAAAATATCTATTTCACCATTGTTTTGTCCAAAAAGTCTTCAAGTTTATCTACTTGTTCCATCCAATTGCTTTCTTGAAATTAATCCACAATTAACTCCATTTGATATCAAATGTTGCACCCCCCCACCATAGCTCCGAATTTCTTCCATTGGAGCTTCAATTTCTCCAACAAATTCCCCCAATCGAGGTCCAATTTTGTAGAAGAAAAGGCCCACACAATTTCCACACTTTCCTTTCACCAAGTGGCTCACTAAGGAGGCCAAAAGCCATTCGATTGGCCCATCCGAATTTCCAATATTTTTCAAATCGTCCGAATCAATTTTCCGAAAAAATCCCGAGCTCAGCGAAAATTCTTTGAAGGATGAATCAACGTTCCTAAAATAAATTGTGACATGACAGAACTTTCAATTTCTGAAATCGGGTTCAAATTCGCGGTTAATTTCAATCTGACACGATTTTAGCGTGACTTAACCTACCGGGTAGCTTTTAAAAAAATTTAGTGCAATTGACCCGTGGTCGATTATTTTCGAATCACATTGTACATCTTTGACACATTGGCGACTCTCGATTGTCGTGAAAATCTCGAAGTTTCAAATATAGACACATGGTATAGAAATGATAGAAAAATTGATCTAGTGCCATTCAACGAGAATTTTGCAATTAGGTAAAATTATCCACACACTAATCACATATCTTTATCGAATCGACCGATCTCCGATCTCTGATCAATTTTGATGGTGCCGTAATGATCCTTGCAGATTAGCACAGTCAAGCAGTCGATTCCTAGTCGAATTCTCAAGTCTATTGCGTTTAGATTCCTTAATTGCTTCCCCAGATAGTCTAGTTATCTCATGAGTGACCAACTCAGAAAAAAAATAGCACTATAGGCGTGTCGATGAAAGACCCGATTCATTTAATCGAAAACAAAATATGAAATTCAAGATGTCACAGCTTTCAGGTTCTTGAAAAAGAAAATTATGTTTGCAAATTGAAGAAAAATCTGTATGGCTTGAAATAGTCTCCTAGATAGTGGTACAAGAAATTTGATGTCTGCAAATTGAAGAAAAGTCTATATCACTTGAAACAGGCTCCTAGATAGTGGTACAAGAAATTTGACACATTTATGTGCGGTGACGGGTTTACTAGAAGTGTATGGATCACAGCCGTTACTTTAAGAAATTTGATGACTGTTATATTATTTTACTATTATATGTGGATGATATGCTCATTGCAAATCTGGCATGAGAGAAATCAATATACTAAAGCAACAATGAAGGATTTTGGCATAGCGAATTAGATTCTTAGGATGAGAATCATGCGGGAAAATCTAAGGGACTACTAAAATTACCTCAAGCAAAGTACATTGAAAAGGTACTAGATAAATTAGGGGAGTTCAAAATGCAAAACCCATAATTACATCCTTTAGGAAGTCAATTCAAGCTCTCAAAGAAGCAGTCACCAAAGATAATTGAAGAGCGAGAGTATATGGCTAAAGTGCCATATGCGTCAAGTATTCCTATAGTGTGTACTAGATTAGACATAGCTCACATAATAGGAGTTGTGAGCAGATACATGCCTAATCTAGAAATAAAGCATTGGGAAGCTATAAAGTGGCTATTAATATGCCTGAAAGGCACTTCAGGTATGTCATTATATTTTATGAAAAACGATGCGACTTTACAAGGCCTTTGTTTATAAAAATCTTGGTGGTGACTTGGTGTTGACACCTAAATTTTGGCGACCTATTTAGTCATTTATCGCATTAAAAATCAAGGATTGATTTTAAACCCTAAAAAAATTAATTAAATTGCATAGCATATTATTCTAGGTGCATTTATTTTGCATTTGCATTGGACTGATGATTGGGTTAGATTTGGTGATTATGAGCTTTAAATTGACAGGTTGACTAAGCCCACAACGAGAGCAAATTGGCCCAAGCCCATATTGACTCATTTTTGCTTGATTTCAAATTTGAAAAATCCTATTGTAATTTTGAAAAAAATCAGTAGGGAATATTAATATTTTACAAAGGAAATCTAGAAGAGATGTGGAAAATAAAAAGTAATATTGCATGTGGAAAAGAAATCTTCACGGATGTTGATTTGAAAAGGAAATTGAAACCCTAATCCTTGGGCTATAAAAACGTTGTTCGCGTTGGGTTTTGAGGAGGCCACACAACAGAAATACACAGCCATATTAAGGGCCTTTTCCATGGTTTTGTGGCAAAAACTCAACACGAAAAAAAAAAAGGACCTTTTCTTCTTTCTTTCGTAGGGGGAAGGGTTTTGACTTTTGTTTTTTTTAGGGTTTCCTTTTCTTTTGGGGGTTGAAAGAAAACAAAAAAAAATGTAGGGTTTAGGCACAAGGGTATAGTGAGAGAGGATGTGAGAGGACGTGAGGTGAGGCAGAAAGCAGGAAAGAAAATAAAAAAAGAGAAAGAAATAGCAACATTGTTCATCTTCTTCGTGCTCCGCCGCGTAGCTGCTCGACGCTCCGCCGCCGCACCAGCACCGCCACTACGCCGGCACCACCGCCATGCCTCCAACGTAGGACCCACGAGCTCAGCATCCACCGTCGCGCCTCCACCTCTCGTTCTCGTGCCACTCAACGCCTCCGCCCACCATCGCTCCACTCTCGATCTGCCCGACGCCATAGCAGTTCGACTCTGTCGCCGAAGCCCCCGTGCTGGAGATCCAACCACCGCGATCAACACCCACGATGACCCCCTGCAATGCTACTGCCCCTTGCCGAACCTTTGCTGGAGCTCCGACCCAACCGACGACACACTCACCATGAAGCTGCCAAGCCATACGTGGAAGGAAAAAAAAAAAAAAAAAAGGAAAATCTAATTAGGTAGCTTTTTTTTTCTTTTATTTGCTTTATTCTATTTTTTTAGTAGAATTATTCCAAATGTATGATTGAGATTCCGACACGAAATTGCCTCTGAAATTTGTGATTGACGGCACGATTTTCACGCCCGAAATTCTACTCGCAATCGCTTGCAAAATCGTCAATCCGATCTCACGCCCGAGATTCGATTCGTGATTTATTTAAAAATTGGCCAATCCGATCTCATGCGCGAGATATAGTTCGCTAATTTGTTGATATCGATCCTATCTTATCTGATTTGTCATCATGTTGGTTGAATCAAATTTACTTTTGTAAAAGGAAAAATCCAAAAATATTTGAATTAGGATTAGGTTGGTTTTAGAATATCTCTTGTTATCTTCCATATTTAGAATAGGGATTTTATTCCGAATTTGTTAAAAAAAATGCAATCATTTAAGATGTTAGTTTTAAATTTGAATTGCACGTTTAATTATTTGGCAATTTTTAATTTCGAATTTTCATAAAAAAATAAACAAAAAGAGGAAAAAGGGGAAAAAAATTAGAAGTAGGGCATTCTTTGCATGTCATTGCATATTAGGATAAAATTGCACGTAGTTTAATCCTAGATAATAGTTTTTTTAACTTATTATAAGTTTAGATATTTTTTTTAGATAAATTGCATTTTAGTTAGGGATTTCTAAGTTAGGATAACATTCTAGTTTAAATTAGGGTTTGGCTTAATCTCATTCCTAATACAAATTAGAAGATATCTTAATCTAGGAAGATAATTTTCGCATTTTTATAATTTCGAATTTCAAGGAAAATACCAAAAAATGCCTTAGAATAAATTGATTTCATTTTTTAGTATAGATTGCTTCTTATTTATGTCATATAGTTAGGTCATATGGCCATGTCATATTATTTCATGTCAGATTAGTAGCATGCATTGCATATTGCACGATTTTCATTAAATAAGCGAAAACAAAAAGAAATTGCGTGTTAATTAGAAATCATATCTAGGGTTGTTGATGTAAATTCTAATCTAACATTGCAGATGCTTTCATTGCTACAAGGTAAGTTCCTGCAATTAATTCATTGCTTTCCTTGGATGTTAAATTGGTGGTTTGCGCACCCATATGATCACCTCATGTTAGGGAAATAGATTTAAAATTAATCCAAATTGCTTGCAAAAACATTTATAAAAAGATATTGTACCGAAATGGCATTAGAGAAGTCTAGTGTAATCAAGTCTATGCATTAGAGAAGTCTAGTGTAATCAAGTCTATGTACCCAAAGTCTCTAGTTCGTAGGAGTAAAATAATCCTCCCATTATTTTACTTAGATGTTTAATCGACCTACCATAAACTGATCAGTTGCAACTTCTAGATAAAATCCATTTGCATGTTAAGAAATTTGAACTTAAGTCGCGAATTGGTATGGGCTTGGGAGAGCCCGAGTTAAGTCTAGGCTTAGCAATCCATTAGCCAAACCCTAGGTGGTTCACACCCGAAAATTTGGTCACGACAACTTGGCGACTCCGCTAGGGACTTAAGTTAAAACTCTTAGTGGACTTAGGTCAATTTTCTCTTCAAATTTTGAAAAATGTTTTTGTTTGGCAGCGAGGATTCCTGGTACATCATTAACATTTAAGGTGTCAAATGTTCTTGCAAGATGGGAGGTATAAGGGGAAGTATTTGCTAACCTTTGTTTTGCAGGAAGGTGTAGGATTGTATGGTTTACTTTCACATATGAAGTGTTGTTTGATATAAACTGTTGTGCATGCCTTGCATTTACACTACACTATTACACACACAACCTGCCATCGAACCTGAGCCGCATAGGATCATTCAGGATGGTATTGAGATGAATACCACTTCGACCGCATGCCCGCGGTATGAGTCGCCTATCTCAATCCCGAAGTTTTTTTATGGTGTCAAGAGTACCCACCTCGGTCCGCATGCTCGCGACCTAGGTTGGCTCTTTGCCCAAGCCAGAGTCATGAGGACCTGACGTAATTCACACGCCCGTGGCTAGTCCGATCATCCTTGTGGCTCCACTTTGATAAGCCTTATAGATTAGAAATCAAGCCACTTACTATACGCATGTCTATGTGATTGCCATTGATTTTCCTTAGTGAAGTAAGTCTTCTACCCTTATACTATGCAATTTACTTACTTTGTCATACTTTTGGTCCGCCCATGACAATCTAGGTTAGTCGTTTGATCTAATTCATTCGTCAATTAGGAATAAAATGAAGAAATTGCCATGCAATAAATCATTTGCAAAAAAACTTTGGAGAATTTGTTTTCAATTCATGTCTAGGAAATTTGGTCTTGTTAGGGTATCTATCTTTATTTTTTAGTCCATTTTTAGGAAATGCCATTCTTGTACAAACTTTTCATGAATAAATGAAAAAAAATGGAAAAATCGATTAGATCATTGTCATGATTTGACTTTCTACTTACGCCTCATGCTTACATGTTCTCGTTCATATGAATTAGGTGATTATGGAGCGATCCCGCTCACCCATCCGTTCACAATCGAGAGCTAAAATGACGGATCAAAAAGAGCTAATCTCGTCAAGTAAAAGTGCTGCAATCTATCTTCGATGAGAAATTGTGACTCCAAGGAGAGAGCCAAGAAGACTTTTTGAACTGTCTCATTTTCCTGAGGTAGCCAAATTTGATGCCATCATGAAGAGACTGGTGACATATCTAGAGGCAAGAATATCTGACCTGAAGGGTTCGCATCACAAGATCAAGGAGGGTGAAGAATTCAAGTACACATGATTCATGGTCCTAACTAGTTCAATTTTCTCATTTAATTAAGGGCATGCACCTTCCCCTGTGTGGGAATTCTTATCGCTTTTTAGGGATTGATTTCAATTTCTTCTATGCTTGAACATCACATACCAATAAATGTAATTCGATTGATGATGATTAATAAAATTACAAATTTTGTTTTGAGGACGTGATGGGGTACACCAAACTAGCCCGGTGACGATATCCAACAATGAAAAGAAAATATCATCCATGGAGAAATTCTGAGGACTGGGCTTCTTCATGCTTCCTCATCCAAAATATGCCTAAAAAATCATTTTTGAAGCCATTTCCAAAAGCATGCATTAGGTTACCCTTGTTTGTTTTTCTAACTCATTTACTTCATGTCTCCGAGCATAATAGAGAGGCTTTTGAAAATAATGCGTCGATTTTTAGTGATAGTGGACCCGTTGATTTAGGAACATACATCCGAAGGAAAATAGACGTGGGGGCAAGGAATCATTTCCTAGCCGATCTTGATGACATCTGCCAAAAGTAAAGAAGACATTAAGCGGTACTTATCCTCTTACTTGTCCCGAGCGATTTCCTTGCACATTAATAAGAAACCGAGGATGACGAATTGGGGCACTACAGATTCTAGCAGTGACATGACTGAGACAAAATCTTGATCCGAGCCAAAATGGTTGTGCAATTTGAATTTACTTTGGTGTTACATGGTATCCTATTCATGCACATTCTCTTGTGTAGGGGGCAAAAGCGGATTTTTAGGGACAATCCAAGAACACCAATTCCTGAGACAATCCCCTCGTGGGGACAATTCCTTGAATGAACGCTCAAAATCATGTTTTTCATACTTACAAAAGCATTTTTTGAGTGTGGTAAATCGTTTGTTCTGAAGTTTGCAATTTTTCATGCTTAAAGCTACTAAGGATTTTGCATGATGACTCTTACATGTTTAGTCCATCAATTCCACTAAAGAACATCAAAATGGACTAATTCAATGAATGATGTGGAATGGACTAAGCATGCTAAATGAGACGTGTTAGGATGATGAAAGGCAAGCCTTATCCTATACACAATCACCTACTTATACACTTGTAAGATGAGTGTAGGAAGTTCCATATCTACAAGGTAAAGAGTTCTCTCGCAAAAGATACGATGACCAAAATGATGAGACGCAATTCATTTCTCTATCCCAAACACAATAGGCGATCCATTGCTTAACCCCTTTTGAGCCCCATACACTTATGGAGATTTTTTATTTTATTTTTCAAATTATCCTTGTCAAGAATCACCCCACATCGGGGCATATTAGAGGTAAAATAACATCATGAGGTGAGGAAAATGAAAAGAAATTTTTCTTGCTCTCACTTGCATCAATCTTCAAGTCGTGATATTACATTGAACTCATGTGGTAATTTAAGTGCCCTAGGATGACGAAGAGCATTTCTTTCTCTATCCTATATACTTATATCTTTTACATAGTCCACTTGAGCCTGCAATTTCATTTTTTTAAACCCAGTTGGTGATCATCCTCCACACTGGGGCAAGGCAAAAGGTAGATTAAGACCCTTGAAAGTTCGAGTGTCATTCAAAGTGTAATTGCTTGACGCATGCATTATACGCAAGAATTGAAATCAAAATAGAAATAAGGGACATGAAAAAGCAGTGTGCCTGGTAAAAGTAAGGCCAATGCCCATGAAAAAAAAGTGAAGAAAAAAATAAATAAGAATTAGGGGCATGAAAAAGCGGTGTACCTGGTAAAAGTAAGGTCAATGCCCATAGATGAAAAAAGAGAGTCAAGATAGGTGACTGTCAATTGTAAGAATTGAATCCCAATGGAGTAATACTCAAAGAACTCAAATGCTGAGTTTTTACAATGAGTGGGGCGCCTTATGAAGACAATCCCCGATGGTGAAAAAGAAAACTGGTGGCAATGCCAAGATGATCACCAACTCTCACCCGTCACACATATTTTGAGCCTAATGATCCTCAACCCATAAACCCAACCTATGTTACGTCCTTTACAAAGTCTCTTTAGATTATGACACTTGAATTAACGTAGGGGTTCGCATGTTTTAAGTATCGCTCGAAGAAGTGCGAGCAAGATTAATTCTTTTTCATTTTGTAGGGTTCTTGACTTGTAAACCCAAAAATGATTACAGGATTGTTCTTTCAATTACCTTGACTCAAAGAGTCCCTTTGTTAAGCCGTTGACCAAGCCCACATTACGGTCCCTATTAAAGACCTCTCAGATTAGTAAGGTCATATCACTTGCGAGAATACTCGAACTCTTGTTGGTATGATGATAGTGAGATGAAGTGATTCTCCTAAATGAGAGTGAGTGAAAGTCCTTTCTAACTGAAAGTCTCTCATCTAGCATTCTTAAGAAATCCATGTCATTTTCTTGAATGACAATTCCCTCCGGTCGAAATTTGGGTGATGCAAATATGGTAAAATCATTATGCATAAACCTTAATTGAATTGATGAAAGCATCACTGAACTTTGAAATGTACATTCTAGAGTAGCTCAAATTGTCTACGTCTGCAATATCAGTTCTTGCTCTAATAATGTCGACAAGTAATATTTCCTTGAAGACCGAGTAATACTTCATGTTCAAGTTGGTCCTTGAAGCATTGAGATTCGGGGTGCTTTCGTAGCCCAAAGCCCTTTTCACTGACCCGGCGTGCTTTCGTAGCCCGGTGTCCATTTATATCGACCTGGCTTGCTTTCATAGCCTAGTGTCCCTTTTCATTGACTCGGCGTGCTTCTGTAGCCTGATGTCCCTTTTAATAGACTAGGCGTGCTTCCGTAGCCTGGAGTTCCTGACCTAGCGTGCTTTCATAGCCTAGAGTCCTTTTCATCGACTCGGCGTGCTTTCGTAGCCCGATGTCCCTTTTAATCGACCCGATGTGCTTCCATAGCCCAATGTCCATTTATATTAATATGGTGTGCTTTCGTAGCCTAGAGTCCCCCCAATCAAATCGGCGTGCTTCCTTAGCCCAAAGTTCCCCTTAATTGACACTCAATTGAGCTGTCTCCCAAAGATTTTTCTCCAGATTCAGTTTGATTAAGGCGACCGAAGAAAGATTCGGGTCCTGGTTAGATGATTTATGTTACAATGCTGGGCGACCGAAGAAAGGTTTGGGTCCTAACTAAACAAAACCCCAGTTTAGGTGACCATAGAATGGTATAGGTCCTAAACAACATCTATTTCTCCATTCAGGTGACCATAGAATGGTACGGGTCTTAAAAGGTGAATGCCAGTTTAGGCAACCGTACAATGGTACGGATCCTAGACAATATCTATTTCCCTATTCAGGCAACCGTAGAATGGTACGGGTCTTGGAAGGTGAATCCCCATTTAGGCGATCTTAGAATGGTTGGGTCCTAGACAATATCTATTTCCCCATTCAGGCGACCGTAGAATGGTACGGGTCCTGGAAAGTGAATCCCCGCTTAGGCGACCGTAGAATGGTACAGGTCCTAGACAACATCTATTTCCCCATTCAGGCGACTATAGAATGGTACGGGTTGTGGAGGGTGAATCCCCATTTAGGCGACCGTAGAATGGTACGGGTCCTGGAAAATCAATTTCTTTGTCAAGGCGACCGTAGAAAGGTATGGGTCCTAGACACAACCAAACACTGCCATACTAGGCGATCGTAGAAAGGTACGAGTCCTAGGAAAGCAGTTTCCTTACAAAATCTTGCTGCCATATTGGACGACCGTAAAAAGGTATGGGTCCTAAGAAAGCAATCTCTTTACTAAGCCATGTTACTATTTTGGGCGACCGTAGAAAGGTAGGGGTCCTGGATATGTAACACCAACTATCTTGAATTACTCTACCCTCCTTGAAGGTAAGTTATTCCAGGTAGGTTCCTTTAGCATTTGCATTAGCATTTCCATGCATCATATAAATTGCATTTTAAAATGGGAATTATTTTCCAACAAAAAAGAAAAATCATTCATTGCATGTGCATGGTCCAAATTTAGGTCTCAATTTGTCTTTGAATACAACCTCTACGAGCTCACCTTCAAAGAGGGGCAACTGTTGACACCTAAATTTTGGCGACCTGTTTAGTCATTTATCGCATTAAAAATCAAGGATTGATTTTAACCCCTAAAAGAAATTAATTAAATTGCATAACATATTATTCTAGGTGCATTTATTTTGCATTTGCATTAGACAGATGACTGGGTTAGATTTGGTGGTTCTGAGCTTTAAATTGACAGATCGGACTAAGCCCATGACAAGAGCAAATTGGCCCAAGCCCGTATTATGGACTCATTTTTGCTTGATTTCAAATTTGAAAAATCCTATTGTAATTTTGAAAACATCAGTAGGGACTATTAATATTTTACAAAGGAAATCTAGAAAAGATGTGGAAAATAAAAAGTAATATTGCATGTGGAAAAGAAATCTTCATGGATGTTGATTTGAAAAGGAAATTGAAACCCTAATCCTTGGCCTAAAAAAACGTTATTCGCGTAGGGTTTTGAGAAGGCCACACAATAGAAATACACGGCCATATTGGGGGCTTTTTCTATGGTTTCATGGCAAAAACTCAACACGAAAAAAAAAAAAAGACCTTTTCTTCTTTCTTTCATAGGGGGGAAGGGGTTTTGACTTTTGTTTTTTTTTTTTAGGGTTTTCTTTTCTTTTAGGGGTTGAAAGAAAATGAAAATGTAGGGTTTAGGCAGAAGGGTACAATGAGAGAGGATGTGAGAGGACGTGAGGTGAGGCAGAAAGCAGGAAAGAAAAGAAAAAAAAGAGAAAGAAATATCAACACTGTTCATCTTCTTTGTGCTCCGCCGCACAGCCGCTCGACGCTCCGCCGCCGCACCAGCACTGCCATTGTGCCGGCACCACCGCCACGCCTCCACTTGCAGGACCCGGGAGCTCAGCATCCACCGTCGCGCCTCCACCTCTCGTTCTCGTGCCGCTCGACGCCTCCGCCCACCATCAATCCGCTCTCGATCTACCCAACGCCACAATAGTTCAACTCGTCGCCGGAGCCCCGCGCCGGAGATCCAACCACCGCGATCAACACCCACGGTGACCACCTGCAATGCTGCTACCCCTCGCCAAACCTTCGCCGGAGCTCCGACCCAACCGATGGCGCACCCACCACGAAGTTGCCAAGCCATGCATGGTAGGAAAAAAAAAAAAAGAAAGAAAGGAAAATCTAATTAGGTAGCTTTTTTTTTTTCTTTTATTTGCTTTATTCTATTTTTTATGTTATTTTTTTTTTTAGTAGAATTATTCCTAATGGATGATTGAGATTCTGACATGAGATTGCCTATGAAATTTTGGATTGACGGTCCGATTTTCACGCCCGAAATCCGACTCGCAATCGATTGCAAAATCATCAATCCGATCTCACACCTGAGATTCGATTCGCGATTTATTTGAAAATTGATCAATCCAATCTCATACATGAGATATGGTTCACTAATTTGTGGATATCGATCCTATCTTATCTGATTTGTCATCATGTTGGTTGAATCAATTTTACTTTTATAAAAGGAAAAATCCAAAAAAAATTTGAATTAGGATTAGGTTGGTTTTAGAATATCTCTTGTTATCTTCCATATTTAGAATAGGGATTTTATTCCGAATTTGTTAAAAAAATGCAATCATTTAAGATGTTAGTTTTAAATTTGAATTGCACGTTTAATTATTTGGCAATTTTTAATTTCGAATTTTCATAAAATAAACAAAAAGAGGAAAAAAAGGAAAAAAAAAATTAGAAGTAGGGCATTCTTTGCATGTCATTGCATATTAGGATAAAATTGCACGTAGTTTAATTCTAGATAATAGTTTTTTAATTTATTATAATTTTAGATAATTTTTTAGATAAATTGCATTTTAGTTAGGGATTTCTAAGTTAGGATAACATTCTAGTTTAAATTAGGTTTGGCTTAATCTCATTCCTAATACAAATTAGAAGATATCTTAATCTAGGAAGATAATTTTCACATTTTTTATAATTTCGAATTTCAAGGAAAATACCAAAAATGCCTTATAATAAATTGATTTCAATTTTTTTAGTATAGATTGCTTCTTATTTATGTCATATAGTTAGGTCATATGGCCATGTCATATTATTTCATGTTAGATTAGTAGCATCCATTGCATATTGCACGATTTTCATTAAATAAGCAAAAACAAAAAGAAATTGCGTGTTAATTAGAAATCATATCTAGGGTTATTGATGTGAATTCTGATCTAATATTGCAGATGCTTTCGTTGCTACAAGGTAAGTTCCTGCAGTTTATTCATTGCTTTACTTGGATGTTAAATTGGTAGTTTGCGCACCCTCATGATCACCTCATGTTAGGAAAATAGATTTAAAATTAATCAAAACTGCCCGCAAAAATATTTTTGAAAATAAAAAGAAATTGTACCGAAATGGCATTAGAGAAGTCTAGTGTAACCAAGTCTCTGTACCCAAAGTCTCTAGTTCGTAGGAGTAAAATAATCCTCCCATTATTTTACTTAGATGGTTAATCGACCTATCGTAAACTGATTAGTGGCGACTCCTAGATAAAATCCATTTGCATGTTAAGAAATTTGAACTTAAGTCGCGAATTAGTATGGGCTTGGGAGAGCTCTAGTTAAGTGTAGGTTTAGCAATCCATTAGCCAAACCCTAGGTGGTTCACACCCGAAAATTTCGTCACGACACTTGGATAATAGAAAGAACCTCTTGGATTATGTTTTTTTTTTCCTTAGGTGGCACTGCAATCAGTTGAATGTCTAGACTTTAAACGTGTTTCTCCCTCAACCACTAAGGCAGAGTATGTTGTTATATCTGAAGCTGGTAAGGAATTGATTTGGTTGAAAAATTTTCTAAAGGAGATAGGTAAGAAGTAGGATAATAGGTTTCTTTTCGGTGACAATCAGAGTGTTGTTTGTCTTGCAAAAAATTCGATATTTCATTTAAGGACAAAACACATTAAGTTAAAGTATCATCAAATTCTTCAGCTGATAGATGGTAGGACATTGTCATTGAAGAAGATTATTGGTGTAGAAAATCCAATAGATTTCTTAATAAAGGTTGTCACCATTGAGAAACTGAGGCTGTGCCTCAGTTGGCCTCCATGGTGAGTGATGAGGGGGGTTGCCGCACTAGGACAATTTGGGTTACAAATATGAAGACTATAAAAGATTATTGCTATCTTTGAAGATCAACCTCCAAGTGGGAGAACTTACCCAAAAAAAAAAACCTCCAAGTGGGAGATTGATGAAGTTGTGGAGCCTGATAGAGAAAAATAATATTCAAACACAGAAATAGTTTTTTTTTGGGCAAACACTTCCCAATAGATCACCCATCTTGCCATATTAAAACAAATGATAGGGCTTTTACTATTGCTAATGGTATACATATAATTTCTATCATAATTATGTATGCCCTAGACTCCTGCTATATATACGGGCAATATATTTTATAGTTGTAATGTTGAAACTCGTTAACCTTAAAACTTGTAACTTTGATACTAACAATTGAGAAATTGCCTAGTGCGGCACCAAGATTTTTCTCTTCATGATTTTTGGAAAGGTTTTTTCACATAAAAATTCCCACTTATTACTCTTCTCTATTGTTCTCTTCATATATTCGCGTTCCTAACAATTTGAACACAATTTGGTGCCACTTGCATGAAAGAATTCATGATAAGGTCAATTCAAGGGTAAGCAAATCCCTGCTAGGTGCAAAATGTATGCGCGACGGGCAGGTATTCATTGGCTGGCAATCGTTTTCATCAACGATAAGTTCATGGGAATTATTACCTCAAAGTGATCAAGTTCAGAGCATCTTGGAATAAAATCAAGCTTGAGAGAACTTTGAGAAGCGGGCTCCCTGTAGGAAAATTTTTGATATTCTTTCTTGATTATGGGGAACTGACATTTATAGGTAAGGCGTCGGTTCTGATGACGGCTCTGTTTGATCTGGTTAAATATTTATTAATAACAAAATATAGTAAGCACTAAAGGGTGTGCATAGAGTTACTTTAAATTTGAATTTAAAATTTTTTAAAACTTTCCCAAGCTTAAACTTTCCATAATATCTCAAAATATATAAATATTGACATGTCGATTTTTTCATATTATGTAAAATTGAAACATTCTAATCGTTGCAAGAAAAGCTTAAAATAGGAAAAAGTAAATTTCTGTGAGCTTAGGAAAATGAGTCATAAACATACGTAGAGAAAATACTACATACCCATTTACGAGCAAGGACTAGGGAAAATGAGATGAGATCGAAATCTTCATTCCCTTCCTAACGACGTAACAAAAATGGAATGGAGAATGAAATCTCCATCCTCGTACTTTGTCTAAGTTACCGTGCGGCCATGTCCAATGCTTGAAATTCAAATTCGGTGCAACACTACTATTGAATAAGAAAGACGATGTACCTCTACATCTTCGCTGGAGCATCGATCCGATTATCTTCTCTTCCGGGGACTGAACCTCTACATCTTCGTTGTACCTGATTGCAAATTGGGAGCCGGCGACTCTTTGGTGCTGTCGTAATGGCTTCGTTGTGACGGCTTCGGCGTCCGGTGGCGTCTCGTGTCAGCCGCAGTGATGGCAGACGTGCGGTCGTCACTGCTGGGCTTCAGGGACAAGCGGAGGCGCGGCGGAGCAGAGGCGGGGGTGATCAGCGTCAGGCAGCAGGGGTCGGGTTGCTGCACGACGCGAGCAGACCACGACGGCAGCGACGGGCTGGGCTGCAGGTCACGGTGGGCTTCGCGGCAAAGAGCGGTGGTGGAGAGCTACCGGTGCTCGCGGTTGCGGAGGTGCTGCTTGCGAAGCAGCGATGGCGGACGGAGACAATGGCGCGCTCGGAGACGACGAACGGGGCTCGGCGCTACAGTCACGGGCGGAGCGGAAGCGGTAGAGTCGCTCGGGCGTGCGGTGGCTCGTCTTCCGGTTCCGGCGTTGCGGGTCGGCAGCAATGGTGGCGGGGCGTCGGTACGGGTCGTGACGCTAGCGTCGGCAACGGAGGCAGCGAGAGGCTGCGTCACGGCTGGTGGGCGAAGGTGCGACGCGAGCTCGCGGGTGAGGCTGTGGCACGAGCTCGTGGGATCTTCGGCGGCGGGTGGGAAGATTGTAGACTCGGGCAAAGTTGACGGAGCAGCGGTGGCGGAGGCGCGCTGAGTGGCGAGTCAGCAACAACGGGCGGAGAAGGAGCAGCGTCGAGTCGTCGTGGGCCGGTGTGCGTAGCGAGCTAGGCGGCCCACGGCGGTGCGCAGCGCGGCGCGCGGGCGGCGCTGGCGCGCGGGCGCGGGCGTGGGCAGCGAAACCGGCCGAAAGTCCAGCCAAGAAGAAGAACAATGGGCGCTTCTCCTTTTTTCCTCTCTGTAGCCACACATCCCTTCTCCGTCTCTGTACTCTCTCTCTGTACTTTCAGTGTACCTTTTTTTCTATTTCTGGCTTCACCTTTTTTTTTTCTCTCACAAACCTCTCTATTTCTCTTCATCTCTTTTTTCCTTCTGACAAACCTTTCCAATGAATTTTTTCGTTCCCCACCTTTGCTCTCCCCTTTTAAACCGAGGATCCTTGCTTATTTATAGGCAACAACCAACTTTAGTGTGAACAGGTGAACAGGAGGCAGACGTAACTTTTCCTTGCTGTTCCCGTTCGGTTCTTTTTTTCAAATATGGTGGCCACCGATCTGCTCTCCAGCAAGGATAATATTATAAAAATGTTAGTCCATCTTCTTGCAGGCGTTTGTAGAATTTTCACGTCCCCCATTTCGTGCGTGCATGTGCATGCATTAATGAGGGGGGATAAAATGGACGTTCATGGATTCTTCTTTCTTCTTCATGCTTGGGGCCTCTTACGTGGCTACTTGTCCCTCCCTTCTATAGGATTGCCGCAACTTTTGACTTTTCTTATTTGTTACTTGCTTCTTTCTTCAGCAAATTTCTCGTTGCTTCACTAGAGTTAAGTAATCTACTGCAAGCCACTGCGTCTTGTTGCCCTTTTAGTATCGATGTAAATGCGATTACATGAAATGCAATTTTACTTTTTTTTTTTTTTTTTTTAAATTTTTTAATTTTTTATTTTTTATGCAACTAATTACTAAATAATTAGGCAAAATTTAGGTGTCAACAAGTCTAAAATAGGAAAAAGTAATTTCCTCCATGTTTTAGGAATACAAGTCACTAACATTTGTAGAGAAAATACTGACAACGAAATCTCCACCCTCGCACTCCGAAGTTTACCATGCGGTCATATCCAATGCATCGAGTTAAAATTTGGTGTAACCCTGCTATCGAATAAGAAAGACGCCTCAAGAAAGCATAACAAAATTCTTTGTAATCATCATTTGGCTCGAACAAAGATCCACGTTATAAAAACTATCAATCCTGAGCCTATCGAGAACTCCGGCCGTAACTAGAAGGGGTCAAAGTACACAATGATGTTCCACCGTCTCTACTGTGGTCAGTCCTCATCTGTCCCCGAGCCTTCCGAACTCGAACCCTTCTTAGGCACCGTGCCATTAGCAGTCTTGCCTTTCTTTTTCGAGTCTTTCTCGTCAGCCTCATCTTCGCTGTACTCGCTCTCATAATCATACTCCTCTTCATCACTCTCCTCTTCCTCTTCGATCCGTCCTCCACGATGGACTCTTCCAGTGCAGCGCCGCCCCTAGTGCCTGCACGAGTCCTTTGAGAACTTTGACCTTCAAGTTCACTTTTTTGTCGCAACCAATCCACGAATCACACAAGCAGTAACACATCAAATTGTAGTTCCTTCCACGGGGGCCAAAAACTTGCCCATGACCAACCTCGAGCCACTCCTCACCTTCTCCACTCCTTCTCTGACGGCCTTACTTTTTTACTTACAGCAGCCGCTTCATTCATGAAACTCAACTTCTGAGAAAACCAAACGTCGTTGGAGTTGGGGTCCGCCAGAAGAAACCAGAAACTTTCTTCTTTGTGGAAAGGATACCGTGGTGCGTGAGGTAGGGCACCAACGAGTCCATTATCTCTTTTGAGTGTAACCCAAGCCTGAATCGTGACCACATCACCCTCTTGTATGCCTTCTTCACCTTCAGTCTCGCATCTAACGTCTATTGATAGAGAAGGCATCATCTCCAGAACTCTCTCTATGTCTTGTACTCGACTTTGGAAAAGTTATTTCATCAAAGTTTTAGTTTCAGATATGACTCGACTACATCTAGCAATCGATAAGTGGAAGACACGCCCGAGAACAAACTAAATGACTCCGATTTAAATTGAGCATTTCATCGAGCAGAAGGTAGGCATCTCGGCCCTGGGTCCAAATGCAACAGCGAAACAGTAATTTGCTACCACACCTTCACGGAGACAATATTACAGGTTAGGATTATCCAGTGAACTTCGATAGCAGTTAAATCTTTCACAAATAGAAATTAGAATTCTCGGTCACTGTCCAACTCGAAGAGCATCTGAAGATAGAACCTGAGCTCATACTCAACATACCTTGGGTTTTAGCTTCGAACGGCGAGCAGATCGAAGAATAGAGTTCCTAGATACTTCAGTGATGATAATCGTGCTCGATGAATAGCTGATCGAGCTAGAATGAAACTCTTCGAGATCTCGGATCAGGATACAGAGCAAAACAGGGGTGGGTGAAGCTGCACGACTCAAGAACGGTGAACGGCGTAGGTCGGAGAAGGCTATGACGGCCTGAAATCAACAAATAAATCTGTCGTTGGCGGCTGATGCCAGTGAACAAGCCTCGAACGAAATCCAAGTACCACGAGCTTTCTTCACTTGGAAAACAGAATAGAACCGGGGAGAGCTGAGCTCGACTTTGCCGGCGACGAGCGCGACATCGGATTGCGTTGGATGACAACTGAGAGAGAAGGAAATCTATTGCAGGCGTCTCTCACGCCCTTCCTCTGGTTTTTGGCTCCTGCTCTGATGTACGGGCGCCACGGAGAATAAAACAGAGAGAAGGCTTTCTTTGATGTGTTCTCTAATTGATTTAAAGCTTTGGGCCCGAGAGAAAGAAGTTGTTTCGTCATATGAGGCTCCATGGGCTTCAATTTCATGGGTTTTCATGGGGCTAAGTGAGGTAAATTGGGTTTCATGAATTGGGCCACTACCAACGAATAAATGGTCAAATTGGGCCGTCTCTTTAATATTATTACCTATTTTTGTTATTTTTATGAATTTATTATGTTTTATTACGACATATGCATATTTGATTTATAACTCAAGTGTCAACGGTCGAAAGAAAGAATTTATTCAAAACTTCAAAAGGTAAAAGAATTATTAACCGGCCATTCCGCAAATAAACATACACAAGGTATCTCATGCATTAAATGATAGAAGAAAAGTATCCTCGTCACGATTAGTGCAATATGACCGAACCTCGAATGTTCCATTTGTTCCACATATTTGAAATGGAGCAAAATGCCAATTTTTTTTCTTAATTCGAACTTTATCACTCATCTGTATATAATTTCAATTCGTAAGGAGGAATAGCGAGAAATGTATATGCATGCATATTGAAATGGTTCCTTAATTGTTTGTTAGAAGAGATAATCTATTCAAAGACCTAAAAAGGAGAAAGAATCGTGAACCAATCATTCCGCGAATACACAAGAGCAAAGTATTTCATGTATTCAATGGCTGAAGAAAAGTATCTCATCCATGATTAGTTTAATATGGCGAAACTTCAGATGTTCCATTTGTTCCATAAAATACGAAATGGAGCAAAATACCATGTTGTTACTTAATTTGAATTTTATCACCCATCTCTATATAATTTCAGTACAGAAGGAACACTAGTGAATGTATATGTATACATATTGAAATAGTTTTTCTTGTTTGTTTGTCAAAAGAAAAAAATTTCTCAAAAAAAAACTAAGAAGGTAAAAGAATCATGAACCAATCATTACACGAATAAACACAAGAAAATTTTTTCATGCATTTAATGCTAAAGAAAAGTATCTTATCCATGATTAGTTCAATGTGACGAAACCACGAACATTCCATTTGTTCTTTAGATCCAAAATGGAACAAAATCCCATGTTTTTGCTTGGTTTGAATTTTAGCACTCCTCTCTATATAATTTCAGTTCGTATAGAAAGAACATTAGGGAATGTATATGTATACATGTTGAAATGGTTTTTCTTGTTTGTTTGTGAAAAAAAAAAAAAAATCTATTGAAAAACCTAAGAAGGTGAAGAAATCGTGAACCAATCATGACACGACTAAATACATGCAAGGTATTTCATGCATTCAATGGCTGAAGAAAGGTATCTTATCCATGATTAGTTCAATATGACGAAATCTCAAACATTCCATTTGTTCTTTAGATCCAAAATGGAGCAAAATCTCATGTTTTTGGTTAGCTTGAATTTTATCATTCCTCTTTATATAATTTTGGTTCGCATAGAAAGTGCACTAGGGAATATATATATAGACACACACATGTTGAAATGATTCCTCATTTGTTTATTAAAAGAAAGAATCTACTCAAGACCCTAAGAAAGTAAAAGAACCGTGAACCAATCATTACGTGAATAAACACAAGCAAGATATTTAATGCATTTGATGGTTGAAGAAAAGTATCTCATAAATGGTTAGTTCAATATGATGGAACCTTGAATGTTTCATTTGTTCCATAAATCCAAAAAGGAAAAAAAGGCCATGTTTTTACTTAGTTTGAATTTTATCACTCCTCTCTATATATTTCAATTTGTAATAGAAGGAGCACCGGCAAATGTATATGTATACATAGTGAAATGGTTTTTCTTATTTGTTTGTCAGAAGAAAGAATATACTCAAAAACATAAAAATGTGAAAGAATCGTGAACCAATCATTATGTGAATAAACACAAGCAAGATATTTCATTCATTCAATGGTTGAAGAAAAGTATCTTATTCATGATTAGTCTAATATGATGGAATCTCGAATATTTCATTTGTTCCTTGAATTCAAAATGGAGCAAAATCCCATGTTTTTCCTTAGTTTGAATTTTATCACTCATCTCTATATAATTTCGGTTTGTATAGAAGGAGCACTAGGGAATATATATGCATACATGTTGAAATGGTTCCTTGTTTAGTTGTCAGTAACTAGAATCTATCCAAAATCCTAAGAACGTAAAAGAATTATAAACCAATCATTATGCGAATAAACACAAGTTAAATATTTTATACATTTGATGGTTGAAGAAAAGTATCTCATCTATGATTAGTGATGAAACTTTGGACGTTCCATTTGTACCATATATCTGAAATGGAGCAAAATGCCATGTTTTTTCTTAGTTTAACATTTATCACTCCTTTATATACAATTTTGGTTCATATAGAAGGAATAGTGGTGAATGCATATGTATAAATGTATAACCCTTACTTATTTATCGGAAGAAAGATTCTATTTGAAAATCTGAAAGGGTGAAAGAATCGCAAATCAATTATTCCACAAAAGAACACAAGCAAGGTATCTCATTCATTCAATAGCGAAGAAAAGTATTTCTTCCAAGATAAATTCAATATGATGGAACTTCGAACATTCCATTTGTTCCATTAATCCAAAATAGAGCTAAATGCCATGTTTTTGCTTATTTTGAACTTTACGACTCTCTATATAATTTCGAGTTCTGTAGAAGCAATATTGAGAAATGTATATGCATACAAGGTAAAATAGTTCTTTGTTTATTTGTCAAAAGAAAAATTCTATTAAAAATCTAAGAAGGTCAAAGAATTGTGAATTAATCATTTTGTGAATTTACATGAACAAGGTATCTCAAACATTCAATGACTGAAGAAATGCATCTCATCCATGACCTATTCAACATGATAGAATCTCGAACATTCCAATTGTTCCATAGATTTGAAATGAAGCAAAATATTATGTTTTTGCTTAGTTTGAACTTTATCCTTCCCCTCTATATAATTTCGGTTCGTATGGAAGTAACAGTATGGAATATATATGTATATATATTGAAATGGTTCCTTATTTATTTGTTAAAAGAAAAAAAGCTATTGAAAAACCTAAAAAATTTGAAAAAACCGTGAATCAATCATTCTATGAATGAGCACAAGAAAGGTATCTCACGGATTCAATTGCGAAAGAAAAGTTTCTCATGCATGATTAATTCAATATAACAGAACATCAAAAGTTCCATTTGTTCCATAGATCTGAAATGGAGAAAAATGACATGTTTTTCTTAGTGTGAACTTTATCACTCTTCTCTATATAATTGCGGTTCGTATAGGAGGAATAATGGTTATTATATTTGTATATATGTTGAAATGTTCCTTTTAGTTATCAGTAGCTGGAATCTATCCAAAAACCCAAGAAGTTGAAAGAATTGTGAATCAATTGTTTTGCAAATGAACATAAGCAAGGTATCTCATCCATCCAATGATTGATGAAAAGTATCTCATCTGTGATTAGTTTAATATGACAAAACCCTGGACGTTAAAATGATTAACATATAAAGTTTGGAGCTTAAATTTTTAGCACTTATTTTTCATTTTACCAAACAAGCCTTTAGTATCACTTTTCAGTAGATGTGTTCAAATGGGTCTTAGACCCATATATAACCCATCTAAATCATAAATGGGTTATATATGGGTCACTTGTTTTTTTACAAAAAGTAGTTAAATGGGTTTAACAATTAAAGACTTTGATAGGTGGGTCATAAGTGGGTCTTAAATGGGTTGGATTTAGAATCTATTTTCACCTAAAACCTCACAATCTCTCTCTTCTCTCTTTAACTTTACAAAAATATTTTTTTTTTTATAAATACCGAAATTATAATTATTTTTTATTTTAATTTTCTTTTTTTTTTTTTTCTTTTCTTTTTTCTTTCTTTTTTTTTTTATTTCTTCTTCTTCCCCGGTCGCTGGCACAGCGATGGCCGGTGACTGGCCAGGCATAAAAATAATAAAAATTTAATTTAAAAAATAAAAATAATTAAAATTTGATTTTTAAAATAAGTATTTTAAAAATTATAAAAAATTTCTATTAAATTTGTGTTGTATAAAAATATTTTAGCAATACCTATATATATAAGAAATAAGCTTTCTTAAGTTTAATTAAATGGATCGGGTATGGGTCGGGTCAAAATATTTACATTAGGCATAAATGAGTCATAAATGAGTTAATGGGTCAATTTGAGTCGGACCATTTATGACCCGACCCAAACCTGACCTAACCCATCCGTTTAACAGCTCTACTTTTCAGATCATCGGCTATTTGTTATTTTGCTTGTCATACCGTCAATGTATCCATCAATTCTTCACACAACTCTCTGCTACTAGCTAATACTCGAGTTTCAATGAACTAATGCAACTACATATTATGAGTTCAATTCTTCACAATGTTAGATATCATGAGATTACGCCAGAAAATTCCAAGTAACACAGAACCTCAGCGCAACGAACACACACATATGCATGTTCATGCTTAAACATGCATGCGCGAGCGCACACCAATGAAGTTCTAGACCTTTTACTTTTATTAATAAAGTCATAAACATTTTTACATTTTATCAATTGAGTCTATATGGTTAATTTTCATCGGAATTCACTGATGTAGACGTCAACTGTCCTACATGGGACAACCATTCGATATGAACAATTTTTAATAAAAAAATTTCGAATTTTGTTAAAAAAGTTATTTTCTTTTTTTTTTTTTTTTTTTCCTTTTCTTTTCTTTACTTTCTTCATTTTTATTTTTATTTTTATTTTTATTGTCACCAGCCAAGGTTGCCGAGCGCTCGCCAACTAATAGGTCAGGGTCATGGGCTCTTGCCGTCTGCAGGAGAGGGCTGCGACCCTCGCCGACCTTGCCCAAATCTGGGCAAGACCATCACGGCCACGATGGCCTTTTGGGACCCCGAGGTTCTTCGACTTCACTCTCTCCATTCAAATTACGCAGAGCCCAAGTCCGAGCTCCGAAGGAAGTGAAAATTTCTGAGGGAGTGTGTGAGAAAAAGGAAGGAATTTCATCGGAGGTCGCGGGAGAATCTGCGAGGTTGGGGCCTTGCGATGCGTAAGAGGCTTCGATTTCGTTTAGCGCGTCGTTTGCTGTTGCTTCTGATTGTAGGCTATTTCGTGAGGATCGTTCGAAGGACGCGAGTGGATTGAACCGAGTTGGACGCACAGAGAGAGAGCGATGCAGACAGAGGCGAGGGTCGGAGTCGTGGTGGAAGGAGGTCAGAGAGGGATTAGCTCGGGGCATGAAAGTGTGGCGGCGGCGGTGGACAAAGCTGCATGCAAATGCTTGCAGAAGCGCCACTACCACCACCACCAGCCGTGGATCGAGACGGTATCGCAGCTGCTCGCCAGTGGCAAAGGAAAAACGGAAAAACAAAAGGAAAAAAGGAAAAAGAAATGAAAAGAAGAAAAAAATTAAAATACTAAAAAATTCAAAAGTTATTTTAGAATATTATTAAAAATCCGTAACACATAAGATGGCCGGCATCCATATCGGAGATTTTGGAGTGATTCAATTGGCAAATTGTAAAAAAATTTAGGACCCAAGTAGCAAATCTTGAAAGTGTCTAAAACTTAATTAGCAAAATTGATATGTTTTATAACTGAATTGGTAAAAGTATAATAAACTTAACACTTTTTGGACAATTTTCCCAAAAATAAAAATAATGCCGCATTTTCATAATAGAAGTCTCTCATTGCGGAAATTGTATTCTTTCTCTTAAAATACTTTGATAATTAAAAAAATTAGAAATTTAGAGAGATAGCTAGCTTTCTGAATTGCAGCAGAGGCTAAGACACCGGCCAATTTGTGGAGAGCAACTAACGTTGGCCCCAATTGAGGATCATATTCATTTCGGAAAAATTCCAAAATTTCCCATTGAAGCCGAGTTTGTTTCTCAAAGTTCCTCCAAATTTCATTTTGTTCTAAAATATATTAGATTCTGACCGCGCTGACCCAATTTTCTCTCTGAGCTCATCTTCGGTGATACTTTACTGCTGGCCAACGTTCATGGGCTCATCATGCACACATCTCGCACCCATTTTTGTGAGAAAAAAAAAAACACGTTTCCTCGATGCCACTCCTGTGCACAATCGAGAACTTGAAAAGAAAAAAAAACCTAATTTTCAGATAAAAAAGGGTTGGGGTTTTTCGGACATAAATTGAAATATTATAAATGAATGACCACTGCAGATGGGAGAAGAAATATGTATTGAGAAAGTCATGGAGTGAAGTTAACACATTGGACGTTCATTATGTGCGAGAAATTCGAGGTAGGGTCAAATCATGACTAAGCGAATCCCTGCTAGGTACGAATGTACGTGTGCTGAGCATACGGTCGTCGGTCGGCGATTATTTTAACAGGTGATGAATACAAGGGAATTATTGAGCCAAAAGTGATTAAAATCGATGTAATTTAAAGTCTAAGCCTAGAGGACTTCGCGCCCACTGCAGGAGAAATTTTCAGATTTTTCTGGATTATGGGGGACTAGTATTTGCGGCAAAGGATTGGTCTTGATCATGCCATCTACTTAAAAAATTATTAAGAAAAAAAGAGTAAGTACCGATGTTGTACTTAGAGTTACCCTCAGTTTTAACTTCTTTAACTTTTAAAACCTTAAAACTTTCCAAACTAAAACTTTTCATAATGTCACAAAATATATTAATATTGACTTGTTGAATTTCTTCTCATGACCTTTTGGAGGTGAAAACTCTCAATAGGAAAGCTATTGGATTATTAAGCCAAAAGCCCAGCACAAACTCTCCTAAACCCTACTAATTACAACCTAGTTAACATGCAATCTACTAACTGCAAATCCATGCCACCTCACATGAGAAGAGAAGGGTGGAGGATTCGAATTTCCACATTCTCAGGAAGTTAGAGTGGTGATGATTTAGATTTAGGTATAGGTTTCAACTCTCATGCCCTGCAAAAGGTAGAGTAAAAGTCTGAGAACAAGAGTTAGAACAATAGAATATGATCAAAAAAAAAAAAAAAAAAAAAAATTGCAATCTACTTACCTTTTAGAGCCGCCACTGATTAGTTATTGCCGATTAACACCTAAGTAAAATGAGGGAATACATTTCACTTCTATGAGCCAAAAAAAAAAAAAAAGAATGGATTCGGGAAATTGATTATGTTAGATGAGTTTAACGCCCTTTAGGTATCTTTTCTCTTTACTTTCAAAAATATTTTGCAGTCGGTTTTGGTTAATTTTAAGCCAAAGCCATTAAAAATGCATGCATAGGGCAAACACTTAAATACCTCAAGCACGCAAAAGCCCTATCAATTCCAATAATTGTTCGGCAAGATGTCAATTAAAAATGCATGCATTGCCTACGCATGATTTTTTAAATGCTATGACATTTTATTATTTTATTACTTCTTCATGAAAATTAACCTATATAATGCATGAGATGCAATTTTATTCTAAATTATGACTATATGACCTAATTTAACTAATGTCATGTGACATGAATTATTTATATGACCTAATTCTAATTACAAGTAAAAGAAATATAAACCATTTTAACATGACATGTAATTCAAGTTATATGACCCTAGACATACAATCAATAAATGACATGGAAATTACGATGGCAACGATGAAGTGGCTACAATGAGATGTCAATATATGCAACTAATTCTATATTAAATTTCTCGAGAACTGATCCTGCGGACCATAAAATCGGTTCCACTCTACAATTCTCCCAGAACTGGAGCTGGACCTCGGGATGGTTTTGACTAAGCAAACGTTGGTCAAATTTAACCCGCTACCTATCAAACTGAAGCTATGGATGTCATCTAGAGTTGTTAGTCATCTCCGCAAATGAGGTCATTTTTTTTTTTGGTCAGAAAACGATAAACTATATTGGAGAAGAAAAACCAATACAACCAGCAACTAAAGCATCCGCACAAATTAGATCAACTAAGTAAAACGGGGCAAAAACAGCCCAATTCTGAAATAAAGAAGAACGGTTGTGGGCCTTGGCGGCCCAATCAGCAACGGCGTTGGCTTCCCTTCGACAATGCCCTAGTGACAGATTAGGGAAATGTGAAAGCAGGGAGGCGGCTTTGAGGAAAAGAGCCCGATCCTCCCATGGCGGCTTGCAGCGGTGATGCAGTATGTCGACCACGAGGTGGCTGTCCGATTCAAGAAGGAGCGGGGCTGCTGTTAAGCCCCGGCGTTGTAGATGCTGTAGAGTTAAAGATACTGCTTGGATCTCGGCTTGTAGTGCAGAAGTTGCAGGAAAATGCTTCGAAAAACCATAGGTAAGTCGTCCGTGATGGTCCTTGCATACACACGCCATAGTTCCTTCGCTAGATGCTAATCTGTACGATCCATCTATATTAATTTTCAATTTACCCGGATCGGGAGGCTGCCAAAGAGATCCCCTGCACTGAAGCGAGCGGCCTTTACTCGTTAGAGAAGAAACTATAAGGTGAGCCACTTGAGCTCCAGCCAGAGCAGCCTCTGCTACCCGAGATGGTTGAAGATTTTCACGGCGAAAGATGTAGCCGTTGCAAGCGCGCCAGATCTGCCAGAAAATAGAGGCCAGAGTCGCCAAGCCAGGTAAGGAGTTTCGAACCTGTACTTGCTGTACAATCCATTCGTCTATTCTAGAAATCTGCATAGGTGAAATCTTGATGTTTAAGCTGGGGTGTGACCAGACATTTGTAGTCCATGGACATAATAGGAACAAATGCTCTAGGGTTTCCGGTTGATTCCGATCACAGAGAAGACAGCAGGGGTTATCAATTATATGTCGCCGATATAGATTAAACCTTGTAGCTAAAGCATTCTGACAAAGCGACCATAAAAACACTCTAATCTTTGGGGGAGAGTGCATCTTCCGGATTTGTTTCCATAACCAACCTGGGTTCTGATAAGAAGAGGAAGTCATACCTATATTCAAATGTGTTATTGTTGCTTTGAATGAATGATAAGCAGATTTAACTGTAAAATTGCCATCTTTGGTAGCGGTCCAAACAAGCTGATCAGTGGTGGAATTTGGTCTCAAAGGGATAGCAGTGATCTGTTCAATTACCTGATTGTCAAAGAACCTATGTAGGAGATTGACATTCTAGGAATTAGTGGACGAATCAATAAGATCAGCCACCCAAACAGGTTCTTCACGGGCTGAAGGGCCACCTAGGATACCAAATGGGAGCCATTTATCGCCACGAATTCTAATAGATTGTCCATCACCTACAGACCAACGTATGTTGGGTAGGATGGCATCCCGACCAAGCAGAAGACTCTGCCAGCCCCAGGAGAGTCGAGAGCCTCTATCTACATGGAAAATAGATTTAGAATGGAAATAGAGACCCTTAAAAACCTTACTCCAGAGAGATAAAGGTTGATTGAATAAACGCCAAACCTACTTAGCCAATATTGTTTTATTAAAATTCTGAAGGTCTCTAAAACCTAAACCACCATCTGCTTTGCTTGTCTTCAAAATGTCCCACTTCCGCCAATGAATTCCTGCTTTATTGTTGTCATTCTGCCACCAAAATCTGGCTATACTTTTCTCTATAGACCTGCAAATAGACACAGGTATCTTGAAGATAGACATTGCGTATTGAGGAATAGCCTGGATGACAGTTTTCAAAAGAATCTCCTTCCCACCCTTTGAAATCAGATTAGCTTTCCAGCTTTCCAACTTGGAATGAACTCTTCCCATTATCCACGAGAACATGTCCTTCTTAGAACGTCCCCAATCAGATGGTATCCCTAAATATCTCCCAGATTTATTCAGAATAGGAACACGCAGTTTAGAAGCCAAATTCTGTTGCAAAATAACTGGGCAGTCTTTTCCAAAGTAGATGCCAGATTTATTTCTATTAATTTCCTGCCCTGTTGCTAGACAATACTGCTGTAAAATATTCGAGAGATTCTGACATTCATTTACAGGACCATCAAGAAAGAAAATGGCATCATCAGCAAAAAACAGGTGCGATAGAGAAGGGCACCACCTATTCAGTTTAATTCCTTTAAGGTGTTCCATTTCAACAGCTTTCTTAATAAGGGTAGATAAAATGTTAGCCATCAGAATAAAAAGATAGGGGGAGAGAGGATCACCCTGTCTAAGACCTCTGGTAGGGTGAAAATAGCGAAGATGTTGTCCATTTAGTTTAACACAGGACGATTGAGTTGAGATACATTGCATAATCCACCCAACCCATAGAGAGTGAAATCCCAATCTAAGAAGATAATCCTAAAGAAAATCTCATTCCACCCTAGAGTGAAATCCCAATCTAAGATGATAATCCTGAAGAAAATCTCATTCCACCCTGTCATACGCTTTTCTCATGTCTACTTTCAGAACTGCTTGATAGGTACGCCTTCCTTTTTTTATTCTCAGCTGGTGTAGAACTTCCTGGACAAGTAAAATATTGTCCTGAATCTGCCTGCCCCCCACAAATGCAGATTGTTCCTCAGAGATAAGGTCCGGTAGGAGAGGTTTTAACCGATTGGCAATAACTTTTGAAATAACCTTATAAGCATAATTGCACAAACTGATTGGGCGATACTGTTCCAGACTTTATGGATGAGGCACTTTTGGAATCAAAGCTATCAGAGTCTTGTTTAGAGCTATGGGCATAACACCAGTAGTAAAAAAATTACTGACTGCTGCAAAAAGATCAGATTTAATGATATCCCAGTGTGTCTGATAGAACAAGCCATTAAGTCCATCTGAGCCCGGAGCCTTGGATGCTCCTAATTGAAAAGTAGCTTGCTGCACCTCTTCAAAAGTAAGAGCTGCAGTTAAACTAGTATTCATGTCATGAGTAACTAAAGGAGTACACTAATCTAGTATTGGCGCATAGTCACGCCTCCCAACAGAACTATATAGGCGTGAAAAGAACCCCGTTGCCATCTCCTTGAGTCGGGTAGGATCCCGCACCCAAATATCCTCATCGTCTTTTAGCATAGTAATGCGATTTCTTTGACGACGCTGAATAGTTGTAGCATGAAAAAATCGGGTATTCTTATCACCCCATTTAAGCCAATTAAGTCTGAAACGAATAGCCCAATACTGTTCTTCACGACTCCACACTGTCTGCAATTCTTTCTTCAAGTTAGCCGCCTTAGAAAAATCATAAAAACCTTGCTGTTGGTTAGTTAGGTTTTGCAACTGTAGCTGTAGAGCATTAACCCTGAGTTTATTATTAGAAAATTTAGAGCGACTCCACGACAGTAAAGAAGCCGAGACAGCTTGAATCTTAGTGTGTAAAGAGACTTGCCTGCGACGAACAACATTCCAAGAAGAATTAATTACTTCCCGGCATTCTACATCCTGGTCCCAATAAGATTCGTACATAAAGTAATGCTGTCTAGAGCCAATAGTTGGTAGAGTATTTAAAATGAGAGGGCTATGATCTGAACCAACAGCAGGTAAAGCCTGAATCTCAGCCCGAGGAAATAAGATTCTCCAATCTAGGGAGCAAATAGCACGATCAAGACATTCCTTAATGAGATCCTCCCCTTGACGATTATTAATCCACGTAAACGCACACCCCTTTGCTTCAATAGGCATTAAAGAACAGTCATTTAAAACAGATCGGAACGAAGCTAACCAATTAAAATCTGCTGGTCTGCCTCCTTGCTTTTCCCAGTGATAGAGGATTTCATTAAAGTCACCAATACAGACCCAAGGAAGAGTATTTACATGGCTGATTGTGATAAGATCCTGCCAAACCTCATGTCTCAGACGAGCAACAGCAGGGGCATGAATACATGTAAGGCGCTAGATGTTGCTGGTTACTTCATCCGTACAAAGCATATCAAAATAGTCAGCTGAAGAACTAACAAAAGACAGAGAGACAGAAGCATTCCAAAAAATAGCTAAACCTCCTGCCAAGCGAACAGGATTATAAACACGAAGATTCAAAAACGCAATCTACGTTGCAACCGAGAAAGCACTACTTCACAATTTTTAGTTTCCATCAAAAAAAGGAGGTCAGGTTTTCCTTAACCACCCGGGGCTCGAAGAGCTTGAATTGTCAAGGTAGTGCCCAAACCCCGACAATTCTAGCTAATCATTTTCATTTGTAACTGGGAGGGGGCTGTTGAGGGCCACCACCCATGCCCAACTCCTATCACCAGTAGCTTCCTCGATGGGAGCATCCGTCAGTAAAGAGTCATCAATGTTGTTTGGCACGACATTCCGCATATCATATGGGTTATAATGCTTGAGCTTCTTGACAGGGCCTGATTTAGTAGTATGACAAGTACTTTTAAGTTTTTTAGTTTGGTCTAACTGAACCCCTTTCTGTTTTGCTGATGCAGGTATCAGAGCTGTGTGAGGAAGCTGTGTGAGGATGGCTGCGCTGAGGAGAAAACTCAGTCACTGGAGGGGCTGGGGAATTATAAGTAACATCAGTAGAAGAAGCCAAGGGCTGCTGCAGGGGAGGGACCTCTGATGGAGGTATCGGCAACATTAAAGCAAGATAAAGAGCGACTGGAGGAGGAGTTTCAGGTACACTTTCATCTGCTATATCCTCCTTCTCTGTCCATCCATAGTAGAGTTTCCAATAGGGGTTGTGTGTCTTCACTTCAGCACGCAACCAATGTCCATATGGTAGTTTTTCATCCCCAGTTAACTCATCAAGATTAGTGGGACTATCTGGACAGGAGGTGGCATAATGCCCAAGCTTCCCACAGAAGTAGCAATAATGAGCCAGACGCTCATACCTAAAATCCAGCCAAAAGGTTTTGTTATGAATGCGAATTAAACGCCCTGCCTGTAGAGGACGCTGAAAATCAAGTTCAACCCTCGCTCGACCAAACCGCATGGTAAAAGTATCGTGTCCATCTACCCTAACTTCTAAAACTGTACCTACAGTCATAACTGCTTTCCTAATTAGTGGTTCTGTGCAATATTCCAAAGGAAGGCCGAAAACTTGCACCCAAATAGCACATGAGGAGAAATCGTAGCAATGAAGTGGGGTGTTGGGAATCCAATCCTTAAACACAACCAGCTGACCAGAAAAACCCAAGGTCCCCTATCTAAAATCCTCTGTTTATCTTTCTGTAACTTGAATTTCGCCGCATAAAGACCATCCTCTCTCTGAGAAATGTCTACCTGTTCCGCTTGCCAAATACGTTGCAAAAAACTCTGAAAGGCCGGGAAGTTTACAGGTGAGTCAGCAAATATCTTACCGATAAGGGTTAATCGGCACTCATCCAATTTCGCAGGTGAAGGTACATCATTCCAGACCTCCAAATCGTGAGGAGAACACAAGCGTCCCAAGCGCTTACACAGGGCAGCCAGACGGGGGGAATGAGCATCATCTGCATCTACCATAGCTGCCGCCGACAATCGGAAGTTAATCAGATACTAGAAGAGGTGGTGAGAGGGGAGATGAACCAGAAAAACAACTGTAGGAGCAAAATTCAGCTGAGAATCGAACATGCAAGCTGCCGATGAAACGAACAGAGGATGTAAAAGGAAGAGCGAAGGAGTTACGAAAGGAATAAGAAGGGGCGGGGTAACGGGGGGAGAGAAGAAGTGATGGCGTACAAGTGATGACGAAATAGAAAATCCATCGGGGAAGAACGGGTGAAGGAAAGAGAGACAAGGGTTTAAGGTGCCATGAAAGTTCGAAGAAACTCTGCAAAAGCGAGAGAGAATACTATCCCTTACGGATAGAGAGAAAAATATAACTGGATGGTACGATAAATCTTGGAGAAAGAGAAGGACCGAGGTCATTTACTAAGTGAAATTCCCTAGTTACTACAACATGCTCTCTGACTCCGAATCAGGAAAAATCCCAGTGAACATTTCATAAAACAATGAGTTCAAACCGGGCGTAAATCTTAAAAATGGAGGGACCGTCCAGGCTACCTCGGAAGAGGCAGACTCCAATCCTGCTCTTCATTTAGTGTTAAGGTCATTTGCGGTGGAGACAGGCACGTCATGGGAGTGCTTGGGTTCCTGTGGCTGCTTGCGGGCCAACCAGTGCTTCACTCTCATTTCGCTCCATATCGGCATGCAACCAAGGCGCTGTTGAACAAAATGAAAGCCCGCAAACAAAGATCGAACAGATAATGTATTTCCAGGACAGAACACTTAGCTTTCGCGTCGACCTTTCAATGCGGTTGGCGGTGGCTTGTGACGATTAGAAGATGGTATCTAAGACCGTAAAGTGGGGTGTGGGTTTTTTGAATTTCACCCCTCCAGATCGGTTTTTCTCGGGAATCCTCGGGCGTGGGGTGTATCTTTACTTTTCTTCCGTCTTTTCATATGCACGAAAGCGCCACTTTAATTTCTCCGTTTCCCTGCTTTCATCTACACGTCGTCAGCCTGCCAAACACTCCACCCGGCGCTCCCATTCCCTGCTCTCGGTTTCTTCCATTCCTTATCTCTGCTTTCTTAGTTTTGCTTTTTATCCCATTGGACCCAACGTCTCTGCCCTTTTCTTATCCTTTCGGTTTTGTAATCTCAATTTAGACTCGTACAGATGATGCCCCACGCGAGTTATGTATCTCAACAAAATGACCAAGAAGAGGGTACGATTTGGTTCGGTCGTGATCTCGCCTAAGTCAACATTTGATGCAGATATGCTGAATGAACATTTCTAAATGCCAAAAAATTTCTAAACACAAACCCAATCCCTAATTTTTCTTATGAAATGCATGAGATGTATTCAGGTAAAAATTTAGGTATTAATTGCGTCATTAAATAATTCATGCATATCCCCTACCATCTAAATCTCCTAAATAATCAGACCAAAAAAAAAAAAAAAAAAATCTCCTAAATAATATTAGAGAATGAAGAAATTTCCAGATGTCACAACTCTTACCTCCCCTAAAAGTAAATCCATCCGAAATTTACATTTACCTTATTCATTAAATAACTATTAATACTTGTGTTTCATTTTAATTTTTGCTTTCCACTTGGTTTTCTCCAAGTCATTGATATTGCCACAAGACTTTAACTAAGCGTATAGCCTTTCTAACTTGTTCCTTTTGATCTAAAATATGTATTGGCTTCTCTGCATTAATTGTTCTCTGGTTTTTTTTTTTTTTTTTTTTTTTTTGTTCTCTGGTTTATCTCAATTATCTCAGCATGATATTCAAGAGGTTGTCCGCTATATATATATATATAGAGGAACCAATTTTTTTTTTTCTCAACAAGAGCACCAAAACTCCATCATTTGGCCCTTGAAAATCTGATCTCTTTCTCCCCAAAGCTTTTCCTCAAATTTTGTTTCAGTACTTTTCTCTTCAAAAGTACTACTTCTATAGCTTATAAACGACTTTCCATTACCATTCCTTCATCCATTTTCACTAGACATTTTCAAATTTCGAATGCATTGTTTAGCCTTCCAACTATCCTCCATCAAATCCAACAAAATTTATTATTAAAATTTGTCATGTCCAAAAGATCAAATTCTAGCATTTAAGCAATACTTATTCTTTTTCTGACAATTTCTAAGAATCATCAATTCTTAAACAGCTGTTAAGTTCTCCGAAGTGTCAAACCTGTACAAAAATTTTCTTTGATACCAAAAATCTATTACCATTCGTCGACACTAAAAATTTAACCAGTAATACATTTTCCATATTCATCACAACTTGAACTTCCCCATCCATCAATTAAACTATTGGGATTTCCATTATCTCAATAAAGACAGCCTAAGAATATCACATTGTCCACTCGAAGAATTTGTGCAAATCAACTCTTCTGTAGTTCATGAAAACCTTCAAATATTCTTCATGCTCTTACTAATTGCTCGAATAGAGTTTATCAATAATAGAACTTCATAATGGCCCCTTTTTAGCACCGCCTCATAATTAACTTTCAATACATCCTGGACAAAATTCATAATATCGAAGTATTAAAGTTACAGAAAAGAGATTTCCAATCATGGAACTTGGAAAAGATCCACTTATTTCAATCCCACTGTCTGTCAAGGCAATTTACCTTATTTCTCTCTATAGAATCAGAGCCAACAAAAACAAGAACTTATCTTTAATCCATTTATTTGATAAAGAATGTCGCTACTTAAAACATCATTGCTTAAACTCGAATGATTATTACCTTCCAGATCATCAACATAAGAATTTGTCTTTAATCAACAAATCTTAATAACGAATATTACAAAATAAGAACTCATCCAATCTCCAATTCAAAGTATGTCAAGACCCGAACTTAAAGAATCGCCACATAATCTTATCACTTCTTAGATCAATAACTTAAGCACTTGACTTACATCATTTCAACGAAAACCAAAACTGGAATTGATCATGTCTACTAATTATAAAAAACCCTTTCAAGTAAGGTTATCAACTCATAAGCTCATAGTCTTCAATTATGAAGATCATGCTTGTTACGACAACCCATAAACCACAAGTAGATTTACTTATGTCATGACGATTCAAGATTACAACTACTCCAATCAATTCTTAATAGTCAAATTATCACCATGTAATACATCAAGACTTCCAATACAGATTCTCCTTTTCTAATAAGAAAATCATAACCTACCTCAGCTGATCATAACTTAATTTCCAAAATTCATATCTTACTATCTATACATCATAACTTACCATAGAATTGATCATGACTCATCAATAAAGGATCGCACTTTTATTCTAAAAATCATTAACATAGACTTTGTAATCCAAATCTATCTAACTCCATCAATAACCAAAGCTCAACCATTTTCATTCTGAATACCACAATAATAAAACCAACAGCTTGTGACTCTACGAATTATACCCAAACACCCAACATATTATCACTCATTGCATGAGATTCGAATTAAAACTTAGCACTTCTAAAATCCATTTTTTTCATGATGTATATCAACCACTAGTATTCTCATGTATCTAAAAGTTTTTTCCAAAATTCCTAAAGATCGTAATATATCGAATAATACGTGACTTTCTATATCAAAACTTATTATTTCTGAAACCCCTAATCCACCAAGTCATTTCTTAATGCGGAAAGTCAATATGCATAATCCACCTATTTCATTTTCAACTTAAGCTCCTAATCATTAGTCACCTCATCACTTCAGTAACATCACTCTAGTACCTAAATTATCATAACCTATATTTCCATAAAATCTGAACCTCGAATGAATGGATATTTTAGCTTCACTTCCAGCCAATGTATAACTAATTTATTATCAAACTGTATAGATAATTTAAGCTCAACTAATGTACCTCAAAACCTTATGTACAAAAATGCACCCCTACTTTCATTGTGTACTCTGCTCCACTCCTCCAATCGAATCCTCAAATATATATTCGAAAACACTAGTCTAAAGGTCCCTGATTTCTGAACTCGATATATCTGTAAAAATATATTGGGGTGAGTCTAAGCTCAATAAATGAATTCTCTATATCTAAAACATGAGATCATCTTACCACTCAACCTCGATAGCACAACAACGTCATAATAAAGAATGAGCAATATAATTTTGTGGATTCACACTATAATAATGACAATCCTTCGTTTCACCCAATTAATGATACAACATGTATTCCACATGATAGAATTTTGCAAACTTATTACTTAATTATCTACAAATTCATAATAGAATATTGCAATCACTTTAAGGATACAACATGTATTCCACATGTTTAAGTACTGCATCTCAATCCATTAATGACATGTTAACTCTTTCAGCTTATATGAGTATGCATCATAGCATAATTTCATTAATACACCAATATCCACATCTTCAATCACAAATTCAAGTTTCTCAACACTTTCCCACTTTAGTAACAAGGATATTAACCTACTCTAAACCACAAATATCCACTTACATTTTCTAAACATATTATGTGAAATTATTTAAGACATAAATTGCATGCCACCGCCACATATAAATGACTATATCGACGTGTGCAATAAATGTCATGAGTTATATACAATTCGATATTCAAACACACACAGATGAACATACAAATCTCATTATGCACAAATACCACACATTAGCTCACTGATATACGCGAGCGTATGTATAATATATTTCATACTTGTCATTGGCAATTCATCTTGACTAGCCAGGCATCCTGACTCATGAGGTATCTTGACGCACAAGGCCTTATCACCATTAATATATGAGTGACGAAAATATAACATAATACTTTTTATATACAATCATATAGCAGCAATGCACATAATAACTCTAAATGGTCTCATTAACCAGGCCTACTTCGATTAAAACTTCACAAAGTCATTTCTAAACATGACTAAACTAAGCCGGTTTTCTCTTATAAGCCCCGTTTTTATTTAGTCCTTCTATTCATTTTCTCCTCTTTTATTATTTCTATTATTCATTTTTTTATTACTTTTTCTCTCGCTGTCGTCCTCAAGTGAAAGACGAACCCAGAACACTCCCTTTAGCCAAAATCTGAACCTCTCAGAACCTCCTTTAACAATTTTCAAAGACGAACTAAACTAAGCCTATTTCTGTAAGTGTCACTTCTCAACGCCATCATCAACCTCCAATCATCGCCAATCATAAAACATGGCCATCAGCCATCAACTCCGGCCATTACCCTTCTCTGAACATAAAACCTACATCCATGACTCATCAAGGTAATCCGGAGATGAAGATGCAAGAATGAAACTGTCGCAAAAAAATGATCGTGAACATACCTGGATAATCCATAAGCATGACATTGACCTCAGCCGTTTCTTCACCGGTGAATTCCACAGAGACGTCATGGGAACATATCCATAACATAGAACGAAAACACCAGAAAAATTGATATTGAGATTTGAATACAACGAAATATGACCGAAGTCGGACCTAAATTCTTAACAAATCAGTTGACAACAAGCAATCTATGTCGACATGTTTTCGGATCTGATAATTTCATAGATCATTTTTCAGTCGTGCCTGTGAGGCATTTCATCGAACATGCCACATGCATTTGATTGAGGAGTAAAACATAGGCATAATAAGTTCGGAGTAAAGACCAAATCCATATGAAATCTTTTCAAAATGTCTGCAATCACTGTGCAAACTTGAATAGGAATGATTTGATTCTAATCGATAACATGATGTTTTAATTACCTTTCTTCATCAAAACAGGTCATAACAGAGCATGTTCAGTTGACAAACAAATGGACAAGAGGATCCATACGGCTCTACCCGACTTTGGAAAAGTTATTTCATCAACATTTTAGTTTCAGATACGACTCGACTACATCTAGCAGTCAATAAGTAGAAGACACGCTCGAGAACGAACCAAATGACTCTGATTTAGGTTAAGCATTCCATCGAGCAGAAGGTAGGCATCTCGGCCCTGAGTCCAGCGAAACATTGATTCGCAACCACACCGTCAGGCTCGGAAAATCAGGTGAACTTCAATAGCAGTTAAGTCTTTCACAAACAGAAATTAGAATTCTCGGTCACTGTCCAACACGAAGAGCATCTGAAGATAGAACATGAACTCATGTTCAACTAACCGTGGGTTTTAGCTTCAAAAGGTGAGCAGAATGAAGAATAGAGTTCCTAAATACTACATTGATGAAGATCGTCCTCGACGTAAAGCTGATCGAGCAAGAATGAAACTCTTCGAGATCCCGGATCAGGATACAGAGCAAAACAGGGGCGACGCTGCACGACTCAAGAATAGTGAACGGCGTAGGTTGGAGATGGCTCGCTCGCTGGTGGTCGATGCCAGTGAACAAGCCTCGAACGAAATCCAGGTTCTTTGAGCTTTCTTCGCCGGAAAACAGAAAAGAACCGGGTAGAGCTGAGCGCGACTTCGCCGGCGACGTCGGATTGCGTTCGATGAACACTGATCCGGATGAGAGAGAAGGGCAAGAGAGAGAAGGCTTTCTTTAATGCGTTCCGTAATTGATTTATAGCTTTGGGCCGGAGAGAAAGAAGTTATTTTGTCATGTGAGGCTCCATGGGCTTCAATTTCATGGGTTTTAATGGGTCTAAGTGAGGCAAATTGGGCCAACGCCAACGAATAAATGGCCCAATTGGGCTCTTTTTATTTATTATTATTGTCAATTTTTTATTTTTTTATTGATTTATTATGTTTTATTACAAAAGATGCATATTTGACTTATTAGGCAAAAATTCAAGTGTCGACAGTCGGAAAAAAGAAACTGTCGAAAAAAAGAATCCATTCAAAAACTCAAAAAGGTAAAAGAATCATTAACCAATCCTTCTACAAATGAACCCAAGTAAGGTATATCGGGTATTAAATGACAGAAGAAAAGTATCTCATCCATGATTGGTTCAATGGTATGGAATTTCGGACATTTCATGTGTTCCACATATCCAAAATGGAGCAAAATGCTAAATTTTTGCTTAATTTGAACTTTATCACTCATCTATATATAATTTCGATTCATATAGGACAAATAGTGAGGAATGTATATGCATACAAGTTGAAATGGTTCCTTATTTGTTTAAATTTTATCGCTCCTCTCCATATAATTCGATTCGTATAGTAGGAACTATGGGTGTATATGTATACATGTTAAAATGTTTTCTTGTTTGTTTGTCGGAAGAAAGAATCTACTCAAAAACTCAAGCAAATAAAATAATTGTAAAATAATCATTTTGCAAATGAAAACAGGTAAGGTATCTCATGCATTAAATAGCTGAAGAAAAATATCTTATTTATGATTAGTTTAGTGAAATGTATGGCGATATCACAACTAACAAGACTTTCAATTATTAATGAATTAGATACTATTAAACAAGTCATATGAGTGTACTTGTACAAAAAGTATAGGGCCATTTCCATATAAGCATATGCGCCTATTACCATAAGAATCATCTTCATTGGCACGATTGATGGGTCAAATGATGTATGGGACAAAGAGGAGATGGTTTCCATAGAATAAATGGATAAGGCATTCATGGTGGCTTGGAAATGCCAATAGCGACGGAGCAAAGGAGCGGGAGAAAAGGAGAAGTACATTCGCATCTCTCCCCTTTCAAGTTTGGCATCAAAGAATTCGAAAGAGAAAGCATACTCTTCTTACGAAAGAGAAAATTCCCAAATTGATATTCTCCTTCGTTTTCCTTTTCGTGATGACGGGAGACTCCTTTGAAGAATTGGGCTAAAAAAACAATTTAGAGGGGAGAAAAACAATATGGCATTGGACAATGGGAAACAGAAAATTACAGCATTTTCAATATAGATATCTCTCATCACGGACAATTTTTTTCTCTCTCTGTAAACATACTTCATTAATTAAAAATTCAGAAAGAGGAACGCTTTATGAATTGTAGCAGAGCGTCCAACATTGGCTAATTTGTGGAGGGCAACTAATGTTGGACTCATTCGAGGATCATTGTTGACCGTGAGAAAATTCCAAAATTCCTCTTGAAGTGGGGTCCGTTTCCAGAAGTTGCTCCACGCTTGATTTGATTTTAAAATATTTCTGAATTTGATCACTTTGACACAATTATCTCCATGAGCTCATCTCTGGGTGAAATCGATTGCTGGCCAACGCTCGCGTGCTCATCATGCATACATTTTGCGCCCCTTCTAGGGGCATTTTCATCCCAAGAGAAAAGCGCTTCCTCCATGCCCCTCTTGTGCACGATCGAAAACTTAAATTAATAATAAAAAAAAAACCTCAATTCTGTCCCAATTTTTCAGATCGGAAAGAAAGAGTTAGGATTTTTCGCGCATAAATTAAAAGATTGAAGACGAAGGACCGCTGCAGATGCGCAAGGAGAGCTGCAATGAGAACGTTCTGGATTGAAGTGAACACAGCTAGGCGCTTCCTGCGTGCGAGAATTTCGGGATAAGGTCAATTCGAAAGTAAGTGGATTCCTGCTAGGCCCGAAATATACGCATGAGGAGCAGATGTTTGTGGGTTGGCAATTACTTTTAACAGCGATGAGTTCAGTGAAGTTATAAAATCTGGAACCAGATAGCTCTCTCTTGTATGCCTTGTTCACCTTCAGTCTCGTTATACAACTTCCACTGATAGGGAAGGCATCAATCAAAAAAATTTAGCCGTCTCTTTGTCTTGCACTTCGGTGCTAAATATTTGCTTTCTTGGTGGATCAGCTTTTGGATTCTCCGCAGTTTATTTGAAGCGGTTTCTCGCCGGTCGTTAGCTTACCATCAAGAATTGATCCACACCAGACGTCTGCTGTGGTCACCCCGATTTTATTAACAACGGATGTTTCTGATTAGCTGAATGTCTAGGGGAAGAAAGAAAACAACATGAGAAAGAGGATAATTTTCCCAAAAATCCTAAACCGATTATACGGCAGTCAATTTAGTTCCAAACATTTCAATTGTGCCAATTTAGTCCTAAATACTTTGACAATTTGCCAATTTAATCTTCCCGGCCAATTTTGCCTAAAAATCGCTAGTGTGAAATTCAGCCTTCCGACGCGGCACGGCTGGCAGATGACCAGTGTTAACGTGGATAATTTTTTGAAACTTTTAAAAGAATTATTGAATTTTTAAATTTTTTTCTTTTCTTTTCTTTTTTTTTTCCCAACTTTGAGCTGGCGAGAGCTGCGACGCCCTTGCCCAAATCCAAGCGAGTACTGCAACGTATATGTGTATGAGTGGCCGCATTCCATTTCCAATCTAATTCTTGAGCAATGGTGTAATCAATTTTGGTGTCGTGTTTGTGTTTCCGAGGAGTCGATGGACGTTACTAGAAATCCTTCGTCACACCAATTTCCACGAGTTGTAAAACGGGAGATTAAACAGTAATAACTCAATGCTCTGGCTCTTCTAAAATGGGATTATCCGGTTGATCAAGATCAACAAAGGGAAAATCGGTTGAATTATCATGCGTGCATGAGTGGTGTATTAGATATAAGGCATGACTAATGTTTCAGGTCTTGTCCTTAATAACGTATACGCATATTACCATAAAAATAATCTTTATTGGCATTCACGGGCCACGGTGGCTCAAAAATACAAATAGCGACAAGTAGCAAAGGAGTTGGTAGAAGGGGAAAAATACATTTGGAAGGAAAAGGAGCACATTCTTCTCATGGAAGAGGAGAATAATTTATCAACTGGTTGTCCAATAATAATCACCGAATCTAGTTGTTGATAGAAACAAAATACTTTAGAATGGAAAGGAGAGTGAAGCTAGGATTTTGGCAACATCCTAGAGAAGTCGGTAACGAATGAAATTGATTCAGTTGTAATCAATTAGACGAGTTCTGTGACCACTGTACTTTCATCATCTTCCTCTTGATCTCCGTTATCATCGTCGAGTTCTGTTTCCATTTGCCTCCCAAACACATATCTCTCATTGCTGCTCCATTCAAGTTTACAGAGACAACCGAAATGAGCCATCAATAGCCAAACAAAGGCAAGAAGCTCTCCACCTTTACTCAACACCTGCGCATGTACCTCTCCCTTAATATGACCTGCCGCATATAACAGCATCTCTACCCACACTTTGCTCATTACCGTCCACTTTGCTTCCCCCAAATATTCCATTTTGCGGGCCAATATGATCGCCTCGTAAAGCAGGTCTCTCCGATTCCAGGTTTCGGTAAAATCAGCTGCGTACAATGACTTGCATAGCCCCACCACATCCTCGACATCTCCGCTGAGATATCTTGAATTGAGCATTATCTCCATTATCTTCATTAAGGTCATTTGGGAAAAGCCCGCCACAGTGGACATCACATTAGGCTGATTAAGTAAAAGATACAACATGTAATCGGAAAGGATCTTGCTGAATTTTCTTTCGTCATTTCTCCTAAATGGGTTCTCTATGTTGTACAATAGTTCGGTAGCAATATGCCACAATATAACACTGTCATCATAAGTAAAATCGATGACATACTCTGAAAGATTCCCCAGCCATCTAGTTTGGAGAAATATATCACCTCTACCCTCAAATATCTTCCTCGCCTCCTCCGGATCATGCATGTCTTCGGATTTACGTCTCACTTCCTTGAAGATAAAAACCCATAACTCATAAGTAAAGGGATTCATGGACGTGTACCTTGGAATTTCCGCAAGGATTGATAATTCCCTTCCGACGAATATCTAGTGAGTTTGATAGAAAAGAGAGATGATCTTCTCAGTCATATGGAATGGAAGACTACAAATATTAGAAAAAGTGGTGATGCCCCAGCATTGGTCGTGCTTGTACATCTTTCTCAGGCTCTCCTTCCTTAATTCGGAAAATAAGTTGCAAGCAGAGATGGATTCTGACCACCTTCGAAATATGAATGGTGTATCTAAGACCATGTATATAGCATTAGCGTCAAACTCTGCTGTACGTGTGACGAATCGAGGCTTCCTTAGATCATCCGTGGCAGATATTAACTTGTGAAGAAATGAACCTAGTCTAGATGATCTTGTCTTGTACTGCATGATTTTGGCAATAGTCCAATCAGAGAAAAGAAGTATGGATAGAGTTATCACATCAAGAGAAATCCCTCCGAAAAGAAGGATATAGGTAATTGCCACATCGAGTTTGGAGAGCTGATGCTTCTCAAAGCCATTGAACAAGACAAAAGCCATTGCAACCTCAGTAAAGGCTATGAAGCGAAAAATGTAGCCCCACTTGGAACGTATTGTCAACACTTTTGTATGGAGCAATTCGTAAATGAAATGGAGTTCGACTGATATTATCCTTAACGCATCTATTGCAGAAACTGCTTGGAAATAATAATGGTTCATTAAGCGTTCTTCATTTGTGTAGAAGAGATCTGAGAGGAAGAGCTTAAACCTTTCAAAGAAGAAGTAAGCATGCTTCACTGCAATACTCTCAGCAAGCTGTGCTTTTTCTTTATTACAACTTTCACACAATGAAACTTTGAGTTCTTTAAACAACTCAGAATATGCATCCTCTCTTGGTCCTTGCAATGCGAGCATCATCGATTTCTTGAGTCTTGAGAGGCTTGAGAGATAAAGTGCAAGTGTCCTCTCTATATTTTTTATGACCCCGGCAAGAAACACTAGCATCGTCGGGATCACTAGGGATTTGTCACTAGAAAATATCTGCACAAAAACATAGATGGCAACACTAATTTGGAAGAAGAGACTAAGTAGGTGTCGTTGCCAAAGTGAACTATCCTCTAGAGAGAAGGCAGTAATGGTGTCTGGACCACCAAGATGTAACAACAAAAATGAGGCCCAAAATGCCTGAAGTGCTCCGTTTATTTTAGTTGCATGAGCGGACAACTTGCCTTGGCTATGAGAGATGAGTCCAATCCCAAATGCAGCTACCCAATCAGCCATCAAGTAGGCCAACCACAAAAGGAAAATGGTGTGAGGATTCGATATTTTCTTTCTAAGGGATGCACATAGAATAAGAAAAACTTGAAGCGAGAGGCTCAAGATGAGGATGCCTCGAATGTTCCATTTGTTCCACAAATCGGAAATGGAGCTAAACGCCATACTTTCGCTTGGTTTTTTTTTTTTTCTCTCCTCTTTATACAACTTCACCTTGAATAGGAAGAATGGTGGGGAATATATATACACATGTCGAGATGATTCATTGCTTATTTGTTAGAAGAAAGAATATGTTCAAAAACCCAAGAAGGTAAAAGAATCGTGAGCCAAACATTCTACATATGGACACGAGTAAGGTATCTCATACATTAAATGGCAGAAGAAAAGTATCTCATCCATGATTAATTTAGTATGATGAAGCCTTAGGTGTTCCATTTGTTCCATAGATCCCAAATGGGGCTAAACGCTATGTTTTCGCTTAGTTTGAATTTTTTCGCTCCACTCTATATATAATTTCGGTTTGTATAGAGTGGGAAATGTATATATACATTTTGAAATAGTTCTTTTTTTTAGAAGAACAATCTATTTTAGAAGAAAGAATCTATTCAAAAACTGAAGAAGGTAAAACAATTGGTAATTAATCATATTGCGAATAAGCACAAGCAAGACATCTCTTCCATTAAATGATAGAAGAAGAGCATCTCATCCATATTTAGATGGGTGAAATGTTTGGTGATACTGTAGGGACCCAATCCAACATGGATATGTAGTGATCATCGGGCCAAATGGACCAGACAAGGAGTTACTCCTAGTAGGCTTTTGAGATGGCGTAGAAATGAACCGAATTGCTCACCGAACTGGATTATATATGTGAAACTTGAATTAAGTCATGAGATAAGCATTTTAACGTAATGGTTATGTTTGACATTGAAACTCCAATATTAACCGTGCTCAAGTGAAAGCACTATAACATCCTCAGTTTCAGGCCCTTTGGACTAAAAATAAAGATTACAACTGAATTGTGTTGCTTGATGCATTGTCATATGAGAGACTAATTTTCAGCTGTTGACTGATGGATTTCGGCGACGTTGCCCGGTTGATTCCATAAGAACTGATGGCTTTCAGTTAAGCCGTCAACCGATGGGTTTTGGCAACATTGCCCAATGAATTTTAGATGCCTGATGGATTTCAGATGCCCGGTGGATTCCGGAAGAACCAATGGATTTTGGTTGATTAATAAATGAATCCCGTCTGCTTGACCTTATAATATTCACGTGCATGAGTTATTTGCTCTTGCCTTGGCCTTGAGAGTCACGTGCATATTTTATAAGCTATTATTTCGGTCATGAAAGTTACGTGCATATTTTATATGTTATTATTTGGCACGTGCATATTTTATATGTTATTATTTGGCACGTGCATATTTTATAAACTATTATTTGGATCTTGAAAGTCACGTGCATATTTTATATGCTATTATTTGGCATGTGCATATTTTATATGCCATTATTTGATCTTGATCATGCTTGTTTTATAAATAGTCTTAGAAGCTTGTAAGTGAAGTAGGCTTGGTAGAAAGTTCTAGATAACCAAACTTAGATAGCAAGTCTTGGAAGCTAGTAAGTGAAGTAGTCTTGAAAGCTTGTGAGTGAAGGAGGCTGAGAGGAGGATCTAGAGAACCAAAACTTGGAAAACAAGTTAGTAAATGAAGAAGGAATGGCCTCTAAATAGAGGCACTCTCCTCTCATTTCTTCACCCAACCTTTTCTCCCTCACTTCCTCTCTCTCTTTCTCTCACACCTTCACCCTTACCATTGCTCTCTCTCTCTCTCTCTCTCTCTCTCTCTCTCTCTCTCTCTCTCTCTCTCTCTCTCTTGCTCGTTTGCTCGCCCACTCGTTGCTTGGTCACCTAGGCCGCCTCTTGAAGTGTTGTAAGTAGAATTCCTAACCCTTGACTAGGGCGATATGTTATGTCATCAATTTTAGTTGTGTGCTTACTCATGAGTAGTCGCTTACATGTCACAAGTCCATTTTGTATGGTTTGCTCAGGTGTTGGTTGATTCATGCCCGGGACACGAATGGGTCTCACTTGGTCTTGGACCGGCGTTAAGATGTGACGGATTGAACCTTCCTTGGCCATGGATCGATATTGAGGCGTATCGATTAGAGCTTCACTTGGTGGAGGGTTGGCGTCTAGACAGGTTGATTTGGGCCATGCATCTTGAGTCTTGCCCAGTATATTATGTAATTGCGGTATCGTAATACATGACACTCACTTATATGAGCATGTCCTCAGACCTTGTATGTGTGGGTTAAGATAGAAGATAATAAACCGGCTTGTGTGACACATGATATGCGATCACTAAATGAAAGAAGAAGACCATCATCACATAACATTGGCGGTGATGCTTCATTCATGAGAACAAAATATCCAGATTGAGTCAGGATACCTGGGTTGAGCCGGATGCCTTGGGTGCGCTAAGACCAGAATGCCTCAGTTGAGCCGGGACATCCTAGTTGAGCTAGGATGCCTAACTTGAAACTAGATGCATTGGTTGCGCTGGGATGCCTTGATTGAACTAGGATATATGTTAATGACATTTTTTGCATACCAGTATGTTTATTACAGTCGGGGCATTTCGTGAGAACAAAATGCCTCAATTAAGTTAGGTGCCTGGATTGAGCCAGATGCCTTGGGTAAGCTAGCATCAAGATGCCTTGGTTGAGCTGAGATGTCCTGATTGAGCCATGATATCTAGCTTAAATCTAGATGCCTTGGTTGCATTGGAATGCCCTGATTGAGCTAGGACATATTTTAATGTGCCTTTTATGTATGCCGGTATGTTTATTACTATGTGACTTGATATGTTCATGGATAAATTGAAGGTAAGCATGCATGAGAATTATGCCAAAGGGACACGTATATGTAGTCAAGGTGAAGTAATAATATAACTATCGATCTGCCATCGATATTATAATACAAATACTGTACATGCTAGATTCGATGACGAGATGTCATCTTAGTAGAGGATTAAGGGTTTTTACTTACTAAGTCTTGGACTCACTCCTTTTCTTTTAGACTTGAAGGCATGGAAGCCTCACACCAGTTTTGGGAGTTGTAGTCACACTAGAGGAGATAGGAATTCCTTTGACCTACATGAATACATAAGGATAATGTAAAAAAGAGAGGTCGGTAGAAAGAGCTTGTAAATCATACTGATGTTACATAAGAAGTAGTGTGCTTGTAAAGTGTTTTTTCCTAGCTGATTGTTGTTGTATACGGGTGCTTGATATATGTATGCTCCCGCTTGCTCATAACAAAAGATAAAAGAAATGGGACAGCAACACACCTAGGACGTCGCAACGATAACCCTACGACCTGGAGTCAGGCCGTTACAAGTACCATCAAGATTGATGACCTCCTGAAAAAATGTTCACCTATACGCCAATGGACATTGTAAGACACGATATGGTATGGGTCAAAGTAAACAATATCTTAAGTGAATTAATCCAAAGGTGCCATAGATGTCACATTTAACAAGGCATTTGATATTATAAATGAATCAATACTATTTAACAAGTCAATATGAGGGAAATTTACCAAAAAAATCCTAAACCTATTGTAATTGTATTAATTCCGTCATAAACCATTTTTTTTGCCAATTCAATCATAAATCTTTTGTAATTGTATTCAGTCTATCCAGCCAATTTTAGCCAACTAGTGCTGACGTGAACGTTGATTGATGCTAACATAAATAATTTTTAATTATATTCTATTTTATTTTGAACTTTTTAATTTGTTTATCTCTATCTTTTTTTTTAATTTTATTTTCCTTTTCTTTTTTTTTTTTTTTTTTTCCCTACGGTGGCTAGCAAGGGTCACAAGTTTCACCCAAATTCAAGTGAGACCAGCCTCTCCTTGGCCTTGCCTATAGTCATACCTCGCGATCAAGGTGCGAGGCCTAGGCAGCCAACGAGGTCCAAATGAGTTTCCATCAACCTTCGGTTGCAACTAGTCCATTCTCATCATAGATGAGCATCGAGATCTTGTCGTTTTCCAATTAACCCACTGTAGTAAAGTTGACAATTCCAACAAAGGTGCGAACTCTGTCTACACCTATCAAACGGGTCGATTGGGTCAAGTTTGGGTTGGGTCATAAATGGTCCGACCCAAATTGACCCATTAACCAGTTTATGACACATTTATAGTAACGTAAATTTATTAACCTATATCCGACTCGACCCATGCCCAACTCATGCCCAATCGACCCATATTGTAAAACACTTTCACATTAAATCAAACCTGGAAAAACTTGTTTCTTATGATTTTTTTATAAAAATTAAATTATTAAAATACTTCCATACAATTACAAATTTATTGGGTAAATTTTATATTTTAAAAAAAAATGAGGCTTTATTTATATTACAAGAAATGTGGTATTTTTTTTAAATGATAATATTTTCCGATGATTGATTGAAACTTGAAAATGAATTAAAAAATATTTTTACTTAGTATAGAAAATTTGATTTGATTTTCCGTACACTCCTTTAAACTATTTTTATTTTTAAAAAAAAAAAATATTTTTTTGTTTTTATTACTTTTTTTTTCCTTTCTTCTTCTTCTTCTTCTCCTAGTCACCGGCCATGGCCGCCATGACCAACAATAGGCGAGCTCAAGCCTTGCCAACCTCGGGTGAGGCTCGAGCTTGCCAAATCGGGAGGCTGGAGTTTGGCTAGCACCGAGTCCGACGAACTCGGCTTCACTAGATTTGGTGAGCTCGCGATGCGATTGACAACTAGGCAAGGGCTTTGCTGCCCTCCCCCACGACTAGCAAAGGCCCCGTAGAACCACAAGGGTCAGCTGCTCGAATTCGTAGGGAAAAAAGTAAAAGAAAGAAAGAAAAAGAATAAAATAAAATAAAATAATTACAAAAAATTGAAAATTTGTAAAAAAATAAAATTATAAGTTAGGCTCAAAATGATGATATGTCATTAATTGGTTGACCCAACTAATAAACTTTATAAGTTAAATGGGTTGTAAAAGGATTTAAAGACAAACCCATTTACAACCCATGTGTCATTAGATTTATATACAACCTAAACTCATTAACAACCCATTTATTAAAACTTAATTAATCCATATATAACCCATCTCATTGTAAATGGGTTCAACTTTGACACCTCTAGCATCATCCCACAGTAGGCCTACAACTTCCAAGATCGTCCCCAACACTGGCGATCTCAAATCGGCCTTAACTCTCTTTAATAGACATTTGGAGAACCCATAGCCTTCGCCCGCGGCCGAAAAGGCCATGGCATGGCTAGTCTCACTCAAATCCAAGCGAAGATCTTAACCCTCACTAACAATCGGCAAGTGTGACATCTTGTAACTCGAGTCCTCTGAGGAATGAATGAATGTGAATTTTGTCAATGTATTGTTGGTTGATCTCACTCGAAATTGATCACTTCTGAGATACTGACCTTATGGGAAAAGACTAAAGAGGACAAAGCTCGTACGACTAAAGAACTTGACTTGGGAAAACGATTTGACCGTGAGACTTGCGTGAGGACGATCCTATAGATGGGCAGACCGATTTCAAGGACGACTGGAAGTCGATTAATGGACAGAACATAATGGAACAATGGGTGATTCCGTTTACTGTTATTGAACCCGCGAACAACCCTAGATCAATCATTAGTAATCGTGTACTTTGAAATAAGAATCTATCCTCCATAATTTCATGTAGTCGAGGATGTCCATGCGTCGAGATGTCTTGAACGTGGTTTGACACGAGTCGGTTACGAGTGAATTCTCAAAGCCACCTGTCAATCTGAGTTGTATCCAAAATGGCATTAGGGCGAAATTGACATGACATGAGAACTAAATATTGGACTTCGAATTATTAGGAACGTCTAGGACAAACTTTGGATGAAGCTACTTCGATGGTCGACAACGCCAACTAAGCCGAGTAATTGGAAAAGGGATTTTCGGACCAAGGAAGCAAGCCCATGAGGACGTGGGCCGGGCCAAGCTAGCATGGGCCCTAGGCCCAAGGTGGGACAGCAACCATGATGGGCCTAAAGCAAGCAAGTGAGCCCATTGGGCCGAAATCCACTATTCATCTTCCAAGCCCATGGACCAAACCTTAGTCATTTCAAGCCCAACCAATTCTCAAGCCCATTTCTATTCATGACCAAGCCCAATTCTTAGGCCCACCCATAAATTTCAGCCCAATGATAGATTGGTAAATTCGTACAAGGTGAAATGACTATTTTGCCCCTAAAAGTATGTGGATAAGGGTGAAGGAAAAGAGAGAAGGTGGGGTCAAGGGCATGGGGACTTGAAGCAAGGATGTGAGGGCTTGATGGGGTGTGCAGCAGGCCTCACATCACTCTCTCTCTCTCCCCTCCTTGAGCTCTCCCTCAACGGAGCTCTCTCTCTCCTTGTTTTCCCTTACTTCCTATTTCTGCTTCAATCGACCTTCGGGTGAAAAACGAAGTTGATTGTTGGCTTCTCAGATGAAACAGCCTTCGTGCCACCCACCATTTTCTTTAGGAGGTCTAGACCGTACGGGAGGACTTGGCTGTTCACCGGTCGGAGCCATTGGCTGACTTGCCGGCCGGCCAGAAGTCGCCCGTTGCCAGTCCACCTAACCTTGTTCTGCTCTAGCTGACCCTTCTCTAAAAACCCAAGTTAAAAGTGGTTTTCCCATAGGAATCAGCCTACGCTCCACCCACCACCGTGACCAGGAGAGAGATTTCGTACGGACGAGCCTGGCCTAGCCCCGAACGGAGCCGCCGACTGTCCTGTCTAGCCACCGCAAGCCATCGGTCCGTTGGTCCGCCCACCTAGTCCGCTTGTTTCGCATTTTCTTTGTTTTCCCTCCCATTTCGACACCCATACCAACCACTAGCAAGTCTCCTTTAACCCCCGGATGCTGCCGGTTGTCGGCCACCCCTCGCCGGAGCTCTAATTAGCTGCTTAACTCCATTTCTCCTCTAACGGTCCAATTTTTGGGAATTTTAGTGGGAGTCCAAGCTATGGTTATTGTTTTGAGCTTAAGACCGCCTTGGATCATCGTGGTAGAGGTTCTTGAGCATAGCCGCCATCGTCACCACTGCGTCCATGTCTCCGGCCCGTTTAACGGGTGAGTTTAGCTCCTAATCCTTCGATTAGTGCCTAAACTTGCTTGGGGTTAGTTTAGTTATGATTAATTATGATTTAGGAGGTTTACTTAAGTTGTATTAGCCTTAAGATAGGTGGTTAAATGGATGGATTAGATTAGTTTAGCTTAATGTCGCTTTATTTGCTTAATGATGTTTATGTGCTTAATTAAGTATGTTTAGCTTTAATTGATTGATTGTTTGCTTTAATTAATGTTTTAGTTAATTTATGAATTTAATTTATTACGTATTTAATTCTGGAAATTTATTGTTCACGCGAAACTATTCACAATTTACTGTTCACGTGGACTGTTCATGCGCACTATTAATCCAAAATGCGAAAAGTGGTCTAATTTCATGTGTGTTGATTTTATGAAGTGAATGGATATGTAAATGCATGGGCATCTACATGAATTAAGTGATGATTATGAAATATAGGTATTTTAAGTTGAAAATACCGGGCGTCGGTCTACAACGCCAAAAATCTATTTTGGGACTGTTGAAACTCGTGAGAAGTTTAAATTTGAAAACCTTGAATTTTGGCTAAGGCCAATCGTGTACCTACACACGAGTATTTTTATCGGGTAGGATAAAAATGTTGAACTGATTGTATGATCGGAATAGTATACTATATTGGCTTGATGACTCTATATGTCATCCTAGAGTAGGAACAATATACTATTTATTATGCAGTGGGGCCGTGATACCACTAAGTCTAAAATTGCCGAGTGAGGCCATGATACCACTAAGTCTAGAATTGCTGAGTGGGGCCAAGATTGCACTAAGTTTAAAATTGCTGAGTGGGGCCGTGATACCACTAAGTCTAGAATTGCCGAGTGGGGCCGAGATTCCACTAAGTCTAAAATCGCCGAGTGGAGCCGTGATACCACTAAGTCTAGAATTGCCGAGTGGGGCCAAGATTCCACTAAGTCTAATATCGCCGAGTGGGGCCGTAATACCACTAAGTCTAGAATGGGGCCGAGATTCCACTAAGTCTACATTTGCCGAGTGGGGCCGTGATACCACTAAGTCTAGAATTGCCGAGTGGGGTCAAGATTCCACTAAGTATAAAATCGCCGAGTGGAGCCATGATTACCACTAAATCTAGATTATGCTAGTGGGGCCGTGATTACCAGCAAACTTAAATTATGCCAGTGAGACCGTGATGACCACTTAACCTAAATTATGCCAGTGGGCTGTGATTACCACTAAGTGTAGGTCATGCCTGTTGGGCCGTGACTAAGTGTTGAGAATGAATAATCGAAATGACCGTGTGATGGTCTCGATGACATGGAATCAACTGAGTCGATTGATCGATGACTCGATCTGAACTGATTCATTGATGTGTGAAATTGTTATATGTGTTAATTATATGCATGAGTGAATCACATCGTTTATAGCACACATGCATGAATCAATAACGTATAAAGTGTGGCAATGGCCAGGTGAAATCACTTGTGACGCGACTCGCATGTGATTGATGAACTGTATCATTTAATGGCCATGTGCATTGCGTGTATTATGTTGAGATTCAACGTGCAGGGTATGGCATATCGGGTAAGGTTGCATGCAAACCAACTGTTGTTTTGTTAGTTGTGGACTTGTTTATGGGGTGGTTATAAAGAGATACCTAAGTTGAGTTGGTGTACTAATCGGGGCTTAAGGGAGGACTCACTGAGATTTATATCTCACTAGTTATTGTAAAACCATTTTCAAGTCCCTAGTGTGAAAAACCAGGAGCTTGAAGCAGAAGGGTCAGGAGCATAGGTGGCTTAATAGTTCTTCTTGAAATAGACCTTCTATATAAGAACCTAAGGTGTTTTTGAAAGAGTGTTTTGATTTGGGAAATTATTGTCCTGCTTTTCTATCCCATGTATGTCGTTGTCAAGGGATAAGTTAATCTGCTTCCGCATGTGCAATAAAATGAAAAGGGTCGGCGATGAGTCTTAGGAACGTCACAAAATTCTATAGACTACCGAGGGATATGCGCACGCTCGAGGTTCGAGGCGTGACAGTAAGGGCTTTGCGACTCTCGCCCCTCCCTAGCCATTATGGGGAAAAAAAAAAAAAGAAGGAAAAATTAAAAATTAAAAAAATTAATAAACAATAAATTATTATTAAAAATTGTCCATATCAGTGCCAACCGACCAAAATTGGCCAAATGAATTAAATTGAGACAAATACAAACGGTTTAAGACTCTATTGACAAAAAAAAAAAAAGATTTAAAACTAAAGTAATACAATCACAATAAGTTTATGAATTTTTGGTAGTTTTCCCGAGTGTACTTGTGCATATAGTATTTTGAAATTTGTGAGGAACGGCAAAAGTTGGACTCACTTGAGGATCATAATTGATTCAGAGAAAATTTCAAAAATCCTCTTAAAATGGGTTTGTTTCACAAAATTTCTCCGAACTCGATTTTATTCTAAAATATCATTGAATTTGACCACTTTGATACAATTGTCCCCATGAGCTCATCTATGATGAAACTAATTGTTGGCCAACGATCACTTGTGTTGGGGAGAACTGGGACAATAATTCACTACAAATCAAAGACAATCCCAGATCAATTTCTCACCTGAAACTAAATCAACTGAAATTCTCTTAACCCCCAGCAACAACCAGCAATATATAGCCTCGCAATATGTAAATATAATGCTAAAATGACAAGTAGACAAAGCAAATAACGATACCAAGGATTTAACGTGGAAAATCCAATGTGGGAAAAACCACGAACCATCCCAAAAACATCCACTAATCACTAAGAATAACAGGATATACATAGTCACACATTAGAGGCTCAACATCAATATAACAATCTCATTTCATCACCATATAGATGGATAAACAAATTCGGAGCAAAAAAATCTTAACTGCGACTAGAGAATTTGGAGGCAATTCTCGATGAACGAAAACCATCAACTCATAGCCCTTGGTCTCAAGAACAACATATTGAAATTTGAGCCGATTCTATCAACGTTTGGCCTTCGAATCGGGACCACAAAGTTGCAGCCATTTTCTTTTCTTCTCCTCCCTTGCTTCTGAAAAGGCTAGTACGAACACCTAGAGGGGGTGAATAGGTGTGAATAAAAAATTTTGCAAAATTTAGTAGAAGTAATTTGCCTTTAAATAATAGACTATGAACGTATTCAGCTTTGAACAATTAAATAAAGATATGAATTAAAATAAGGAGTTCAGGGAAGAGAATAAGAACACAAAGTTTATAGTGGTTCGGCTTAGATCAAGCCTACGTCCACTTTCCCGTGCTGACAGCCCACTGGCTGGATTCCACTAAGAAGCAAAAGAGATTTTACAACTTGTAATCTTTGACTTCTTAGTGAAGAGTCTCTACTGGTCTCTCACAAAGTCTTACTACGAGTTTCTCTCTTTTGTATACAACTTTGAGCTCGATGAATGAAAGAACAAGGAACTAAGAATTTTCAGACTTTGGAATTTTTCTTTCACGCACTCTATCAAACAACTAGAGAGTCCGCCTTAAATACTCATTCATGCCTTCACTACCGTTGGCACTTTCCAAATGAATTCTTCCAATTTACCCGTTGGATAGAATCAATCAAGGAGATCTCAAGTTGTTAGATAATTGTGATGAAAGCCCGTCAATCCAGTTCGCCCATACAATTAGGATCTTGGTTTCCATAAGTAGGATCTTCCAAGTATACTCGCCTTTCAAAAGATTTGATTATTGGAATTAATTCTAATAAAGATAGTCAATCTTATAGGTGCTATATCCAGCCATAAGGTCATCCATAAACCAAATTAATCGAATCCTTGAAGATAATCTCGCATCTGGATAAGTCTTCAATCTTTAGTTTGGAAACTCTTAGTGTGGGTAGACTTTGAATATAAAGTTTGGCTGACTTCAGACTTTGACGCTAGAATCTGGAAGTCTTTAGACTAGACTTTTGGAAAGGTTTTGTCAGCTTTAAATTAGTAAATGAGTTTTCTCCAACAATCCCCCCTTTTTTATGGTGATAAAACTTTCCTGCAGATTTGAGAACTTTTGACTGCAAAACAACACTTAAGTAATACATGATATCTTATAAAAATAAGTTGATTAGGACTTGGATAGCATCGACTCTGCAACTACAAAAACATGTTAATCTCGAAAATATAAAACAAATAACTATCCAGCCATAATCAGTATCATCAAAATAAGTTGCTGCATGCGACAAAAAGTTCAACAAAAATTCAAAGTCAAACTACAATCAAATAAAAGTCCAAAGTCCAAACCAATAAAAACAAAAAGTACCAAAAACCAAAAGTACCAATCATCAAAAAAGATATATATGCACACTCTCCCCATTTTTGTCATCGGCAAAAAGTGGAGAATGATTAAAACAAGAGTTGGATAAAATTAAGGCTGTTTAGGAATGCGAATGAGCTAGAAATCCCCCATAGATTTCACGGTCTCCTCTAGCTTCCTTAGAGTCTCCTTCAGCTACTCAATATCCTCACCCTTTGCAGTCTCTTGCACTTGAAGCTTAAGGGCTTGTACCTGTTCATGTAGAGAATCTGAAGTGGATTGGAAAGCTGTCTTGAGGTTATTGATCTCAAACTCCATTCCATTTTGCTGAGCCTTCAAATCCAAAAGGATTTCTAGCAGCCTTTGAAAGTCTACTGTTGGTTCTGTTAGTGCACTAGGTCCAGCAAAATCAATTCCGGGAATATTGAGATGTGAGGGAACATCAACAGTTCGATTGCAAGACTTGGAGAGGATGCCTTAACATTAGCTTCAGGATATTGAGAGGCATAGACATCCTCTTGATCTATTGGAAATCTGTTAACATCATCACTCGTAAAAACAGGTGAAGAAGAAGTATATATTTTCTTGGCAGCTTCCCCTGTCTTTATGGCTTTAGGTGGAGAAGAAAAATCTTATTCTTGTTCTTTAGCTTCAGCACCAAAGTGATGGTCTTTTTCTCTTGCATCTCCTTCAGGTCCACTCCGAGTCTTCTCAGTATCTTCTAACAATGATACCGCGAAAGTAGGCTCAAAAGAGTCATCGTGACCCTCTTTCTCTTCTTCTTCTGCTCTTCCTTCTTCTCTTTCTTCTCTTCTTCCTTTTTCTCTTTCCTCTACTCTTCTTTCTTCACTTCCTTCTCTTCTCTCTTTTCTTCCTTCACCTCTCTGCTCTCTCTCTTCTCTTTATCCTCTAGCTGCTCAAAACTAACAAAACTCCATAGATTTCTTAAGGCAAAAGTGGAGAGAGTGAGATCATCCTCATCTTCTTCTTCGTCCTGCAAAATAAGGGTTCTCCTCTTCTTGATCGGTGCACTCATTGGCTCTTTGCCTTTTCTCTTCTTCACAATAGAGTCTTGTTTTGCTTTGGTTGGGGACTTCTCCTTTAGGCGCTCCAAGGCTTTATTAAGCTCCTTCAGTCTCATCTTTGACACCATTTTCAGCCCTATCTCCATAGGATCAATGGTTCGAACACAGAAAGATACTAGAAACTGAATATAAAAGTGTCTAAACAGTTGAGTGACAAGCGCAGAGTACGGTGGTTGTCCTTTGTCCTTCACAATAGTCCTATACATGTGCATTAGGATAGTGTGAGGCAGCGAGAACTTCATCCCATTGCTGATGGCAAACATCAGTTTTGCTTCAGAGTGAGAAACATCAATCTTGGAAGTGGATTTGGGTTTGTGCAATTGATCACAACCTTGTGTAACAAAATATTAGAGGCAGTCATTTTGTAATAGGAAATTCTATCTTCAGAATTTCTGTCCCGAACAAGAAACATTGTTGCGAGACCAACAGACACATTTATTGGTTGGAAACTCCCTCTTTCCACACCAATAACATCAGCCAATGTGTCCATATCCACCACAAACTCTTTGTCCCTTACCATAAAACGAAATCTATTCGCATCTAGAAAAGATAGATTTGAATAGAAATAAGCAATTAATTCAGGGTAGGCGACATAAGTCTTAGAGCAAAATCATTCAAGTTGAAGGAGAGTAAACTTCTCCCTCAGGTTCACCTTCAAGGAGTCAAGAAAATCAAAATCCACAATTCGAGGGTTCATCACCCCTCTCTTTAGAATTTTGGAATAAGTCTTTTGTGGTCCTTAGAACGATACAAACTCGTTCCCTCACCACGCATAGTTGCAGCAACGCCTATCCTAGGCTGAAAATTTGCATACATCCTCTCATCATCATCCTTCACCTCAGGCTGATTAAAAGAACTAAACTACGGATCACTTGGAAAGTTAGCAAAAATTCTGTTTGCCAAACCTTCAGGCACAATGCCTAACCTTTCCATTGAACATAAGAACATAGTTTCATTCTTGTAGCCATGTTCTCGCAGAAATTCATCAATAAACGTCATGGTAGTACCACCCTGCTTCAATTGATTGTAAAGCTTAAAGATAAACTTGGGTTTTAACATTCTTCCGGGTTCAACATCTTCCACGATCTCTTCTTCCTCTTGTTGGCGTGGAGGATCTTGAGTTGCACGCTGTGAAGAGTGACGCTATTGAGAATGTTGTTGTTGCTGAGATTGAAGAGAATCTTCTTCCTCAATCAAGTCAAAATGCGTAGGACCCTTTGGCATGTGATGTGGTCCTTGTTCGCGATCCGAGACAACTTCCTCTAGAAAGACATTTTTGCGGTCGATGAGGATTTCTCGAACTCGTTCGTTTGAAAAAGGTGAAAACTTTGTAGAACAAACTTGAGAAAAAATGAAAGAGTAGGGATTCTGTATTCTAGGGTTTGTGAAAACATAAATGGAGAAGAAGGATTTCGATGGTATTTAAAGCAAGTGAGACAGGGTATACGAACCGTCACAAAGGAAAAAAATAAAACTCATTTTTCGAAAATAAAAATTGCCGAAAATTCAAAAATTTGAAAAAAGATAATTTCTAAAAATAAAATAGACAAGTAGCGATTAAAAAAAAATAAACATACCTTTTCAAAATTTTCATCCTAAAATTAAATTACCTGCATTGAAGAGAAATTAACTTACAAATGTAGTCTATGAACATTCTGAGTCTAACCACCTTCAGACTTTAACCAGCAGAAGATATGATGTTCAGTCTGGTGCGAATAGACTCAAACTGACTTTTTTTCTAGTGGCTTTGTAAATACGTTTGCCAGTTGATTTTTCAAGTCAATGAATTGAATAATAACTTCACCATTCTGAACATGATCTCTTATGAAATGGTGTGGAATCTCTATATGTTTTGCCCTTGAATGAAGAATAGGATTCTTCGTGAGATTGATGGCACCGGTGTTGTCGCATTTGATCTCGGTGCATGATTCTTCAATTCCAAAGTCTCTTAGCCGTTGCCTTATCCACAAAATTTGAAAACAACAGCTCCCAAGAGTCACATACTCTGCTTCAGCTATTGATAAAGCTACGGTACTCTGCTTTCTTGAGAACCAAGACACGAGCTTGTTGCCTAGCAGTTGAGAAGTACCAGAAGTACTTTTTCTATTAAGTTTACAACATGCTAAATCTGCGTCTGAATATCTAAGAAGAGTAAAGTCGCATTCTTTAGAATACCACAGACCTAGCTTTGGAGTAGTTACAACGTATTTGATGATCCGTTTTGTAGCACTTGAGCGAGATTTTTTGGTCTGATTGGAATCTAGCACATATACAAACACTAAACAAAATGTCAGGTCTAGATGCAGTAAGGTAAAGAAGTGAACCAATAATGCTCATGTAAAGCTTCTGGTCTACTTTCTTTCCTCCTTCATCTTTGTCTAGTTTCGAAGAACTTGACATTGGTGTCTCTGTCTTTTTGCTGTTCTCCAATCCAAATTTCTTGATGAGATCTTTCGCATACTTCTCTTGGTGAATAAAAATACATTTATTTGATTTTTTAACTTGTAATCCCAGAAAGAAAGTTAACTCACCCATCATACTCATCTTGAATTCATCCTGCATACATCTAGAAAATTTATTGCATAGATTTTCATTAGGTGATCCAAAAATAATATCATCAACATAAATTTGAACCAGTAGAAAATCATTACCCTCTCTTTTTATGAACAAAGTAGTATCTACCTTTTATTTAGCAAAACCATTTTGGGTTATGAATTTACTTAAGCTTTCATACCAGACTCGAGGTGCTTGCTTTAGTTCATATAATGCCTTTTTCAGTCTATAGACTGAGTCTGGCTTTCTTGGATCTTCAAATCCAGGTGGTTGTTCTATATAGACTTCTTCTTGGATAAATCCATTTATGAATGCACTTTTTACATCCATCTGGAATAACATGAAATTTTTATAAAAAGCAAAAGTAAGTAATAATCTAATTGCTTCTAACCTCGTTACTGGTGCATAGGTCTCATCATAGTCTATCCCTTCTTCTTGCATGTATTCTTTGGCCACAAGTCTTGCTTTGTTTCTGACCATTTTCATTTCTCGTCCATCTTATTCCTGGAAACTCATTTAATTCCAATAATTGACTTTCCTTTAGGTTTAGGAATTAGTTCCCAAACATCGTTGATGCTGAATTGTCTAAGTTCTTCTTGTATAGCTTCGATCCAGCTTTCATCAGACATGACTTCTTCTATACTTTTGGGTTCTATCTCAGAAACAAGTGCTAAAGCACTAAACTCTTCTCTCATTTTAGATCTAGTGCAAACTCCTTCATCAATGCTGCTAATGATGAGTTCTTTGGGATAACTTGACTTATGCTTCTAGTTGCTGGTTGGTCTGAGAGTTTGCAGATCATCTGCTTCTATTGAATCTTCTAATTATGCTTGTTGATGATCTTCAGAAGTCTGAACCACTTCGGGGGAAGTAGACTTTATAAAGTCCGGATCAAGTTCAGATTCTTCAAGTTGAGTCTAGTCCAATTGATTCTGCATAGAGTCTTGAAACTTGACCTTCATAGATTCTTTCATAGATTGAGTCTTCTTGTTGAAAACTTTGTATGCTTTGCTTGAGGTTGAGTAGCCAAGGAAATTCCTTCGACTGATTTTTCTTCAAACTTCTCGGTTTGATCATTTGCATTTTTCAAAACATAACACTTACAGCCAAACACATGAAAATAAGAAACATTTGGCTTCTTTCTTTTATACACTTCATAAGGAGTTTTCTCTAGAATAGGCCTCAAGAACACTCTGTTAATGATATAACAAGTTGTAGAAACTGCTTCAGCCCAAAATTAAGAAGAAATTTTACTCTCAATTAAGAGGGTTCTTGCCATCTCCTGCAAGGATCTATTCTTTCTTTCTAGAACTCCATTTTGTTCTGGAATGTATGGAGAAAAGAAACCCTGCTGGAAACTAGATTCATCATAGATCTTCGCAAAGTCTTAATTTTCAAACTCACCTCCATGGTCTGTTCGTATGCTCGATATAGCATATTATTTTTCATTTTGAACCTTCTTGGCAAACTTTGAAAAGTGAGATAAGGCTTCAGACTTATTTTCCAGGAAGTAAACCCAAGTAAAGCGCGAGTAATTATCCACGATTACTAAGCAATATATTTTTCCACCAATACTTTGAGTTCTGGTTGGTCCAAAGAGGTCCATATGCAGAAGCTACAAAACTCGGTTAGTAGAAACTTGATTTGTGGGTTTAAAAGAACTTCTAACATGTTTTCCCAAAACACATGTCGTGCATAATTTAGACTTTTGACAAGCCAAGTTGGGGAGACCACGAACAAGCTTCTTGGAAGAAATCTTGGCAATCTGGTTCATGTTAACATGGCCAAGCTTTCGATGCCAAAGATTTACTTCATCTTGAATGGATATTAGACATTGAGAACTTTCTGGTTTTATATCCGTAAGATAAATATTCCCATGCATTCGTCCAATGAAAGATTGAGAGAAATCTTTACTTGTTCCCGAACAAATGCTTTCTTGGAAATTTACTTTGAATCCTGTATCACAAAGTTGACTTATGCTAAGTAGATTGTAATTCAAACCTTTCATCAATGAGACATTAGTGATAGTGAGACTTCCAATCTTCATAGTTCCACATCTAACAATTCTTCCTTTACTATTCCCACCAAAGGAAACTTTTCCACAATTTATTTGAACAAGCTTAATAAAACAGCTCTATTGACACCTAAATTTTTGCCAAAAATCATTTCCTAAAAAAATTGGAAACTTGTTTTTCCACAAAAATATTTCATGTTAAATTCTTGCATATAGATTATCTAGGCATTTAATATAGTGTTTTAAATGGAAAATTTTTTCCTTTAAAAATTTAAAAAATATATAAAAAGATTAAAAAAGATAAAAAAAAAAAAAAAAAAAAAGAGCAAGTTGGGGCCAATGATCTCAATGTGACTAGCCAAGCCTAGGAGGTCAGATTGGAATTTAAATAGCAAGTTGGAGCCAAAAGCAATTTTGAAAAAGTTGAAAGACCAATTCACAAAACTTGCAATTTGTGCCTGAACCCTTAAATCATCGTCTCGGCCCCCAATTGAGTTGAAATTGAACTTGGGTCAGGTCTAGTAATCGAATCGAGCAAAAAGGACCAAATTGCATTGAATTAGGCATTCTTAGGCAAGAAAATTGCCAATTGTGAGGGACTCCCTTGCAAAATTGGGTGGAGACAATTGCGAAAAATGGTCAAGATCTTAAACTACTATACATGAGTTTGCTAATTGATAAAAAAAACTGCAGCTAAATTGATGGATTAAAGAACTTAAATCAACAACCAAAACTCAGTCCACGAGTTGGTCTCAATTCGAAGTTGCTGAGTAAGTAACTTGGTGGCCCCACCATATCCTCCTCAGCTGCCCAACCAGCCCGATCTCTGCACGTGATGGAAGACCATTATTGATACTGCAAGTGGACAAACATTGGTCAGGGATAAGCTATTAAAGGCATGGGAAAATCGCACCAAATCTGCACACTCAACATTTGCAAAATTTGAAAATTCTAGCTAAGTCAGAAAGTAGGTGAACTGCTTAGTTGGTAGGCTTCGCAGGAGGGCAAAAAGCTGACCAAGAGATTGATGAATTCAAGGGATAAGATCTAAGAAGCATGCTCTTTTTGGGGAGGAAAGGGAGGAGACGAAAAGGAGAGGAGGGAGCTCACGGTCGTCCTCCAAAAACACCTCCAGAAGCAACTCAAGAGAGAGTAAACCTAGAAATTCCATATCAACCTTTAGAGAGAAAAGTGAAATTTTCACAAACTTGTAGCCAAAATTAGCCAAAATTTTCAACTAGAGAGTGAAACTTCACCCAAACGTCTTTCCATCCATAGGTCGCATGTTCCAAATGGAGTTCGGGAAGGTCTCCTAAAGCCCCCTGAAAACCACCCTCCCAACGGGTCAAGGGAGTCCTAAGATTTTTCCAAGTGTTGAGCCCGGTTGGTCACAAGTGAGGAAAAGTGAGTGTTTTTTAGAACAGTGAGAGACAAATGAGGAAAGCCATGACTTACAAGCCAAACTAGAATACATATAGTTTGGGTTGATTTTAACTTTGCCAACAAAGGAGGTTTGGAAGTCTAATTTTGAAAGTTAATGAAAACCTTCGTTGTCACTTTTTCTTCTGCAGATCTCACTTTCAATTTAAAGGAACCAACTTCCACATGCTTCTAGAGGACAATTTCTTGGTTTTTATCGGCCAAGAGTCACTTGAAAAAGAAACTAGGAAGCAAGGTAAGCATCCTAGATGTATTTTTGTTTGAGTTTGAACATGTTTTGATCATGAAAATCAAGAAGAAAACTAGTCCGGAGAACTGATTTCTGAGAAATTTTTCTAAGTGTTTAAAACATCTTCAATACCCCTTACATGCTTGACTTGTTACTCGCATTTGCATGTGTTTTTTTCGTTGTTGAGACTTTGATGAATATTATATGGGAGTACAAATGATGCATTGGTCAGCTTGGTTTGGTCTTTAAATCCCCGTGTGAACTATGAGTTCGTCTAAAACTTTGGCCAAAAACCAAACCTATCCACATTAATTAATGGCTGGTCAGTGTGAACTTTGCATGTGTGCTTCTTGGAGAGATCATTTTGATATGTTCGGTTGGTCATTCTCTATGATGTTTGTTGCATTTGAAAGCTCATTTTACCTACTTTCACCCGAATTAAGTAGTGTTTCCCTTAGATCTCTTATGTGATAAGTGTTGGGGCTTGAATATGGGCATTCAACCTGTTTGTATGACTTAGGTTCAAACCCAGATTTACAAAATCAGCTCAAACCCGCATATTTGATGATGATTTCATCTTGGTTTTCATGTGTTTTATGCTATGATTTTTATCTAATCTTACTTTTGTATGTGGTAGTATAATCTTGATGTTTTAGTTTCACATAAGATTGCTCATGAGTTGAGATTGAAGGCCGCGAACATAGCCCAGAAAAGCTGGTTTGGGGTAGATTGATGCACGCCAAGTGTTCGACGAAATACGCAAACCAAGTTTCAATCTTGAAACGGTCGATTTGAGCTTGGTTTTTGTTATATACATGTACTGGGCAGTCTCATATTAGTGTTAATTGACATATATCAATTTAAGGAATTAATTTTAAATAAAAATTAAAAATATGAAAACATGTGAAAATTTAAAAAAAAAAATTATAAAAATGATGGATGATATCAAATTATGATAGAAATGACATCTTGGAAATTTTCCTAATTTTAAAAGGTCATTTTCTTAATTTAATGATATTTTGGTATTTTATAACCATTTTTGTAAATAATCTATTTTGTGTAAATTAAAATTATCGAGAGTAATTTCATGCATCTAGAGTAATTTCATGCATACTTAAATTCTGATTTCGCTTACAGGGGTCCTATCCCGGGCGTGATAACAAGGCCATGTAATATTATTTGCCCGACTTATATTGGGTCTTTCTTTTCCACATTACTTTCAAGCCCTTTCAATTTCTTGGATATTTATCTACCGCACCGCTTTTCAATAATTTGAGTATAAATTTATTTTCTAAATTATTTTAGGATTAGTTTAGACACTAAAAAAACCCTACAAAAATATTTGCATGGACACTTAGTGGTTTCAAGTTAGTGGTATCGCAAAGGCGCTAATAGAAGCATTGGCGTAAACAAGTCCCCATTCCTAGAAATCTTTGGCTATGTAGAAATCAAGATAACACTCCCGTGTCTTGATTGGTTTCTAGCCGACCCCAATAGGCTAGTGGTGACTCCTATAAATACATAGGTTATTAAGAATTGAAATACGAAATCCAACATTGCGCGAGGTATGGGCTTAAGAGAGCCTGTGCCTAATCTAGGGCTGCTAATCCGCCTCTTTAGGCAAATACCCCTAAACCTTCTTTCTTTTCCCCGAACAGAAAAAGAGAGATCGCGACAAGCTCGAATCTCCTGTCATGTGTCTCGAACAGCCACTATCCAAATACCATTTGATCTTCTTTGTGATAGTGACCTGTAATCATGAAAAGAACTCAAGCTTTCTTTAGCACCCATATTTTCTTGGGTCCAGGGGAGTTAGTATTAAAAATAGTCTTTGCCCAATCCCTCTTAACAGGTCTCCAAACCTTGGGACATTCTTTCTCAAAATATTCTGAGCCGTTACACTTTGAACCTTTGAGAGCACTTCGGCTAACAAGTTTTACAAAAAAATTTTGAAAATGATTTTTGTAAAATATTTTTGTAGGTCTTTGTTTGATTCTTTCCTTAACTTTAGGAAAGTCAATTAAAGAAATGGTTTTCTGAAGTCATACCCAAACCAGATTTGTTAAAATAAGGTCTTTGTACAGAAAGAATCTTTTGTGATATTTGAAATTTCTTCTTTCAAAAAGACATTTTCCTTTGAAAGAGAATCTGCATTTTCTTTCAAATCAACAAAACTTTTATCCAGATTTTCATATTTTTCTTTCCAAGAAGTTTCCTATTGTCTTAGTTTAGAATTCTCCTTCTTAGCTCAGAGATCCTTATAAGAGATGTTTTGAGACTAAGACAGAGTTCATCTATATATTTCGAGACTTTAACATGGATTTTTAAATTGCTAACCTCAACTTCTTTGTCTGAGTCTGAATCAGAATCTGTTTCAGAGTTTGAGTCTAATTCTGAATTGGCCATTAAACATATGTTGGCATATTCTTCATCACTTTTCTCGCATTCGGTATCACTCCATGTCTCTGCTTTGAGAGCATTTTTGTATTTCTATGTTCTTCCTTTTTCTTTCTTCAAGAGAGGACAATTGGGTCTGATGTGCCCACTTTTCTTGCATTTGAAACATATCACATCTTTGTTGGTTTCATTTCCTCAATTGGTTTCTTTTGGAATTTTTAATTGCTCTGCTTTTTCCAATTTAATCTTCTTCCCTTCCTGTTCAACTTTATAAACTTTCTAATTATGAGCGCTAGCTCTTCATCGTCCATGTCATCTTTTGAATCTGTATCATCAGAATCATCGTTAGATTTTAAAGCAATTGACTTCTTACTTTTAGGATTTTCTTCTTCATTGATTTGCTCCACTTCATATGATTGAAGTGTGCCAACTAATTCATCTACTGAAAGAGGCATGATCCTCTGGGTTTCTCTTATTGATGTTTTCACGTGATTCCAGTCTTTGGAGAGTCCACGTAGTAGTTTGTTGACATTCATTGGTCTTGAGATTGGTTGTCCTTGATGTGCTAGGCCGTTTACAATTTCTGTGAAACGACTGAACATGTCAGTGATGGATTCTCCAAGCTTAATACTATTCGGGTAGGATATTGATATTTGTTTTTTTAACTTAATCAATTCCTTTATAGGTAACATGTAACTTGTCTCAAACTTCTTTTGTTGTTTCACAAGAAGAAATTCGGTTATACTTAGTAGAAGATAAAGCATAGTATAAGGAGTAGATGGCTTTAGCATCAAGAGCTTGTCTCTTGGTTATTTCTGGCTATGTCAATTTTCCAGCATCTGCAACTTCCTTTCCTCCATCTGAAGTTGATGTAGCTTTGGGAATGATTCATTTCTCTACCACATCCCATTCTAGGGGATCTTTCAACCTTAGGAATACCTTCATCTTGTTTTTCCACACATTGTATTCCTTCTCGTCAAAGTAAGGAGGTATGGTTTTGCTTTGGCCTCCAAACAAACCTAGAGCCAAAATACTAGCCATAGATCTTTAGCTTAAGAAGTTAAAACACTTCAATAAATAAGCACATAAGTTCTGATACCAATTGAAATGACTAGTACGAACACCTAGATGGGTGAATAGGTGTGAATAAATTTTTTCGCAAAATTCAGTAGAAGTAATTTGCCTTTAAATAACAGACTATGAATGTATTTAGCTATGAACAATTAAATAAAGCTATGAATTAAAATAAGGAGTTCAGGGAAGAGAATAAGAAGACAAAGTTTATAGTGGTTCGGCTTAGATCAAGTCTACGTCCACTCTCTCGCGCTGACAACCCACTGGCTGGATTCCACTAAGAATCAAAAGAGATTTTACAACTTGTAATCTTTGACTTCTCAGTGAAGAGTCTCTACTAGTCTCTCACAAAGTCTTACTACGAGTTTCTCTCTTTTGTATACAACTTTGAACTCGATGAATGAAAGAACAAGGAACTAAGAAGCTTCAGACTTTGAAATTTTTCTTTCATGCACTCTATCGAACAACTAGAGAGTCCGCCTCAAATACTCCTTCATGCTTTCACGATCCTTGGCACTTTCCAAAGGAATTCTTCCAATCTACCCATTGGACAGAATCAATCAAGGAGATCTCAAGTCGTTAGATAATTGTGATGAACGCCCGTCAATCATGTTCGCCCATACAATTAGGATCTTGGTTTCCATAAGTAGAATTTTCCAAGTATACTCCCATTTCAAAAGATTTCATTATCAGAATTGATTCCCATAAAGATAGTCAATCTTGTAGGTGCTATATCCATCCATAAGGTCATCCATAAACCATACGAATCGAATTCTTGAAGATAATCTCGCATCTGAATAAGTCTTTAACCTTCATTCTGGAAACTGTCAATGTGGGTAGACTTTGAATCTAAAGTATAGCTGTCTTTAGACTTTGACGCTAGAGTCTGGAAGTCTTTAGACTAAAATTTTGGAAAGGTTTTGTCAACTTCAAAACAGTAAAGGAGTTTTCTCCAATAGCTTCAGTGATTTTTGGTTTTCTCTCTCTCTCTCTCTCTCTCTCTCTCCCTTCACTTTGGGCGCATACCCCCACGCACGAAGGCACCGCTTTCTTTTTGTTTTTTTTTTGTTCTTTTTTTATTTAATGTTGGCCGGGCCCCACATGAAGGTGGACCTAGCCAACAAATCTCCCCTTCCACCTCATGTGGGAAAGTCTGTCATGCTCGCTTTTCTTCTACAAGCGTCAAGCTTCATCATGGTCATCATGTTGGATTTATTGTTGTCAGTGTTGACTTTCTCAAGTAGGAAGAGTTTCTCTTCTAACTTCTCTTGAATCCAATGATACTTCACATCAACATGCTTCAATCTTGAATGCAACACCGGATTCTTGCTAAGATAGATAGCACTCATGCTATCGCAATATAGAACAAACTTCTCTTATTTCAAGCCCAACTCTTGTAGAAATTTTTGCATCCACAAAGGTTCTTTACCGCCTTCGGTAATAACGATATATTCTGCTTTAGTTATAGATAAAGCAATACATTTTTGCAATCTTGATTGCCATGAAACAACTCCCCCTGCAAAAATCATTATGTAACCTGATGTGAATTCTTCCTATCACGAGTAATTCTCATGCCTAAAATTTGCTTAGCTGCACCTAGGTCCTTTATTGCAAAGGCTTTACTCAACTCATTTTTCAAACTCTTGATTTTCTTAGTATCATGCCCAATAATCAACATGTTATCCATATAAAGTAGGAGAATATGTTATCTAAAAATCTTTTTATAAAGACACAAGAATCAGAGTTTGTCTTACCATATCCTGGTCCTTCTATGAATGATTCAAACTTCATATACCATTGCTTTGGTACTTGCTTGAGATCATATAAGTTTTTCCTCAATCTACATACCAGGTGTTCCCTGCCTTCAACTTCAAAACCCTCCGATTGCTTCATATATATTTCTTCATCTAAGTCTCCATGAAGAAAAGCTATCTTTACATCAAGTTGTTCAATTTCTAAATTCAAACTGGCGGCCAAACCAAGAACAACTTGAATATAAGGCATTTTTACAACTGGTGAAAAAATCTCTTCAAAGTCAATTTTCTTCTTTTGACGAAAGCAAGCCCTTCACAACAAGCCTAGATTTGTATCGTGGTTACAAACTGTTTTCTTCCATCTTCAACTTGTACACCCACTTTTCTATGAGTGTTCTCTTACCCTTAGACAACTTCACCAATTCAAATGTGCAGTTCCCATGCAAGGATTTAAGCTCCTCTTACATGGCTTCATACCACTCATTCTTTCATTCACATGACATAGCATTTTCATAAGTTTCTGGCTCTCCTACATCAATGAGCAATACATACTCATGCTAAAAATATTTTTGAGAAGGTCTATGCTCTCTTTTTGATCTTCTAACTGGAGGTAGGATAGGTTGCTCTTATTCAACTGGCTCAATGGACTATTTTTGCTCACTATTTCACCTATTTTAGCTGAAGAATCAACATTATGTGAGGATTCACTATTTTCATGATTTACATGCACTTCTCCCCCATGATAATATGATTTATTCTTGCATTGGACACTATCAACAAATAAATTAATCAATCATGATTAATAATATTTTAATTAATAATGGACATGAGAGTATCCTTGCTAAGTCCATTGCCTTGGAAATTATAGAGGAATTTGAAGGGTAATAAAATACTCATTCTCAGTGGCAGGATGGGATGTTGATCGTGATAGGGCTAAAGAGCACCTAAATGGGGGTGAATAGGTGATCAAAATTTTTTTGCGAAACTTGACATAATAAATCAACTTCTAAGAATAATAAACTGAAGTTGTAAAAGACTATAAGCAGTTTTATAAAACTATGCATTAAAGTAAAGAGATAAGGGAAAGAGAATTCAAACACAAGATTTATAGTGGTTCAGCTTAGACCAATCCTACGTCCACTTTCCTGCACTGACAGCCCACTGACTGGATTCCACTATGAACTAAAAGAGATTTTACAGTCTCACGTTCTTGATTCCACAGTGTAGAGACTTTGCTACACTTCCTCAAGGTCTCACAAGTATCTAATCTCTCTTTTGAGTACACTTTAAGCTCAACAATTGAAATAACGAAGAACTAAGAGTTTCAGACTTTGTAATTTTTCTCTCACGCACACCCTCGAATAACTTGAGTGTCTTCCTTATATACTCCTTCAAGCCTTCATAACCGTTGGCACCTTCCAAATGAGTTCTTCTAATCAACCCGTTGGACAGAATCAATTAGGGAGATCTCAAGTTATTAAGGAATGTGATGATAGTCCACCAATCCTACTCGCCCAAACAATCAGGATCTAGGTTTCCATAAGTAGAACCTTCCAAGTATACTCCGCTAATCGAAAGATCTAATTATCCAAATTGATTCCAATTAGAATAAACAATCACAAGATGCTATCTCCAACCGTGAGATCTTCTTCAACCGCAAGAACGAAATCCTTAAAGATATACTCATATCTGGATAAAACTTCTTCATTGAATAAATCTTGGACGTCGCCGTGCTCAATGGTGGTGAGACAACGCCTGGCTACGCCAGAAGGACACCGAACTTATGAGTAAGTGACTCGGGTCGCAGTAGATTCTGGACCTACACCATTCGCGGAAGTCATCTATTAAGATATAAACATGTGCTTAATGGCGGTGAGACGATACCTAGCTATGCCAGTATTAACAATTGGAGCGCTTGTGATTGATTGAGCTGATGAGACATTTTAAGTGTTGTGTGCATCAATAATATGCATTTGAGATATGAACACAAAACACCATGATTGATTAATCATATTATCATGTAAATATTTAATTAATTAAAATATTATTAATCATGATTGATTAATTTATTATTCACAAATATACTACTAATATCATAAAATAGATTATCATGATTATAAATATTATTAATATGGACACTATTCATGGGGTCCCACGAATTGATATCATGATTAATTACTTTCATATTAGTTATAAATTAATATTAATTTATTATGTGCCAATCATGATCATGGCAATATAAATTCAACTCATGATTATTTTTATAAATTAATATCATCTATTTATAAATATTTATTCTTGAATTGAATTAATAAATTTAAAGAATTATATTCATGATTGATATTAATTTAATAACTAATATGAAAGTATTAATCATGATTAATCCATGATAAATTTGATAAATTTATAGATATTCTTTAAATTTATAATAAATTTATTAATTCAATTCATGAATATAATATTAATATAATTTACCATGAGTAACCCAAGGGATATTAAATAATCATAATATTAGTTTATTAGGGTGTAAAAGATTGGTCATATATCATGATTAAATCTTCACGATCTCCTGGCCAAAAAATAATCCTTCTTCTTGCATGAAGTAAAATCACAAAACCCACAAATTGTCAAAATCTAGACAAAATTCAAGAGAAGACAAATCCACCGCCTGCCCTTATTTGGCCGAATTGTGATCTTTTTAACCAGAACGGATTACTTTCTTCAAGCTCACCAATCTTTTACACTCGTGCTTTTTTCTCAACTTTCTTCCCTTTTTGAATTCATGGGACGCCACGGTTTTGTTGCTGGTTGTGGACAAAGGCACTGATAAACCTGTAAAAGAGAGCGAGAACACAAGGAATCGTCTGGGATATTAATCCCGTGTGAACGCCGCCGGAATTGCAACGGTTTAGCAATAAACAACAACTTAGTGAAACGAGGAAAGAGAAGCGAAGGTTGAAGGGGGAAAGATGCTCCCAAAGCAAGCGATCGAGGTACTGTTCTGTGAATTGGTTCGCAGTTGATTCCCGACATTTTGACCGGCAATTGACGCTGATTTTTGGTGGCTAAGGGCGACTGATACCACTCTTCAAAACCCCCACAAGCTTGCCTTGGTACGTTTCTCTCTTTGGGCCGAAATGCGTGAGATCGATTAGGGTTTTCTTCGCATCTGTGCTGCTGGTTCGCTTTTTTTTGTTTTGCGATGGATTTGGGGGTGGTTCAGGCCCATAACGATGGTGTAGGGACAAGTGTGCGAAGCCCCCCCCCATCCCGTTCGGGGCCCTTCGTCTCGGTTGGCTCCTCGAAGGCTGATCTTGAGCAAAATGCTTCGGTTCCTATTACTGCAAATGAAACCACTCGCGCTCCTATGCGGTGAGGTAGGAGTAGGGGAAGATTGAGATCCAATCACCCTCAAAAGAGGGATCCTAATGACCCTAATGTACGTACATGCGCTAGTGTGGCCAAGATAGCTACCAAGGGCTACGACTTGGAGTTCTCCCCCCCGTCCTTTGTTAACAACAAACTGGTTGTTGAGATGAATGACGGTGATCTTCAAGCTGCGGATCCTAAGGCGAACGAATGCTTAGTGGAATATTTTATTGGTAGGCGTCTACCCTTTAAAGTCACCGAGTTGGCCTTCAAGAATGCATGGGGGCCGAACCTTGCTGAAGTTATGTCCAATGGATGGGGCTTTTTCTTTTTTCATATACCGGACAGTGACTTCCGTAGAAAGGTCCTAGAGGGGGGACCTATTACAGTTTAGCGTGTGCCGTTATGTCTACAACAATGGAAACCGACGTTGGAGCTCTGAAAGGACACCCACTTAACTGTGCCTATTTGGGTGAGACTAAGGAACCTCCCTCTTGTCTTCTGGTCGGCCCAAAAGATCGGTAAGGTGGCGAGTGCAGTAGGAAGGCCTCTGTACGTAGACCTGAAAACAGAACATATGAAGTTGCTGGCATTTGCCAGAGTTTGTGTGGAGATAACCGCGGATCAGCCTTCTTGTGAATCCATTGAAGTAATTCATAATGGTAAATCTTGTTCTGTGGATGTGGAATATGAGTGGAGACCAGTAGCTTGTTCTGGGTGTGGCATTTTCAGCCATAAGTGCCCCCTATTGTTGCTCGTCTCCCTGCTGATGTATCTAAACAGGCCCTCATTGTTGAATCCCCTGCCCCTCAAGCTTCGACTCGAGATCCTGCTCCTCCTGCTTCGATTGCAGCCCTGTCAGCTTCTCAGGCCTAGCAAGGCAGGTGTTGGATAGGACAATAGATAATCCCCTGTATGATAACAGGGCAGCTACTGGACGTCCCTCGGTTGGCGAACATTCCTCTGGTATGCATATTTCTACAACTCCAACGATTGATCCTATACCAATTTCCATTGCGTCTGGTGCTGAGCGCTCTAGCCCTGGAGGTAACCAAGTGTTGGCTGGGGTTATGGATTTTGATCCACCTGCTACTTCTACTGTTGTTGATCCTCCTTCAGTAGCCGACCCAGGATGGAAACAAGTAAAAGGCAAAAAGAAAAAGCCTCCGACTGCACTTGTATCGTTGACTCGGAAAGCTGCTGCTCAATCCTTTAAGGCTGCTCTTTCCCTGGTTGAGCCGAAGTCTGTTCCTCGTCCCTTGGTTCCTAAGTGCTCTGATGAGATTGGTAGCTCTAGTATTCAAGCTGGCTCGGACGACGATGACTTGCTTTTTGTTGGCTGCCCTTCATCAAAAGCTCCCCTCACAAATGCACTGACTATGTCAATGCAAGAAAAGTTATTGCTGATATGCCCAGACCCTCCCCCTTCTGAGGTGCCTCCATCAGTTGTTAGCCGAAAGAAGAACACAAATAAGAGGTAATTCCTCCTGCTCCCCTATTTTTTGGTATTTATGTATATAGGTTTTTGGAATGTTAGAGGCCTTCTTGGCCCTGTGAGGCGGGCTAAAGTTAGGAGATTTATCTCCTTTAACAATATTTACTTAGTTGGCCTTATTGAGACAAAAGTTCCTGAGATGTCTTTTGAATCCATTTCCTCTACTTTGCTTAATTATTGGAAGTGGGTTGCAAATTATGAGTTCTCCCCTCGGGGTAGAATTTGGGTGGGCTAGAACCCGGATTTTGTTAGTTTTGAAACGTTGGCTATTATCGATTAGGTTGTGCATGGTTGTCTTAAAATTATCTTGACTGACTCGACTTGCTGCATTTCTGTCATCTATGGAGAACATACATTTATTCGCCGTCGGCCCCTGTGGGAGGACCTCCTTCGTATGAACAATCTTCTGCAGGACTCGGCTTGGTTGGTTGCGGGGGATTTTAATGCCATTAAAGATCCTTCGGACTATTTTGGAAGCTCCAACACCTAGATTCCTTACTTCGATGAGTTCGGTCTTTGCTTAGCTCAAACAGAGTTAGAGGATCTCAGATATGTTGGTCTTCGTTTTACTTGGTCTACCTCGGTAGGTGCCAATAGAAAAATGAGAAAGATTGATCGGGTTTTGGTTAACTCAAAGTGGAATTTGGATTTTTCTTTCTCGGAAGCGACTTTCCTAAACCCGAGTATCTCTGATCATACCCCTATGATTGTTAGAGTTCTCAGCCTGGTGTTTAGGAGGAAGCCATCTAAGTTCTTTCATTTTTGGATGGAACATCCGAATTTCTCTTCTATTGTTTAGCAAGCTTGGGATAGCCCGGTGCATGATGTGCCGATGTTTAGACTAGTCTCCAAGCTGAAGGTCTTGAAAGGCCAACTCAAGCAACTAAATAGGGAGGCTTTCTCCAATAATTCTGAGAGGACTGAGGAAGCTAGGGAAGCTCTGCGTCTTGCCCAACTTGATCTCCAACTTGACCCGAGCAATATGGCGCTTGCAGAGTTAGAGAAGTCTCATCGCCAGCTAGTTATAGAATTGCGCAGTCATGAAGAATCCTTTTATAGACAGAAGTTTAGAGTTCGTTGGCTTAAGGAAAGAGCTCGAAATACTAAGTTCTTTCATCTCTTCGTCAAAAGAAGACAGCTCAGGAATAGAACCCTCTCGGTTAAAGACCTGTCAGGCTCCTTGACCACGAACCCTGCTGCGGTGCCACAAGTGTTTGTTTCTTTTTTCTCAGATCTTCTGTCGCCCCAAGTGGTCCTGTCTAAGCCTTCTTTTCAAGAGCTGAAGGAATTTATCCGCTGCCCTTTGTTGGATGATCAGGTGCGCACCCTTGCTAGACCGGTTCTCGACTTAGAAATACGGGACACACTCTTCTCTCTTGCTAGAGGTAAAGCTCCTAGCTCGGATGGCTATACGGTTGAGTTCTTTAAAAGCAGTTGGGACGGTGTTGGACCTTTGGTATTAGAAGCCATTAAAGATTTCTTTTATACTGGCCGCCTTTTGAGGGAGGTAAACAACACAATTCTAGCCTTGGTGCCTAAAGTTCCTAACGCCTGTGCTGTTACCGATTTTAGACCCATTGCTTGTTGTAATATTATATATAAGGTCATTGCAAAAATCATCGCTAATCGTTTGGCTGCTGTTCTAAACGACTTGATAAATCCTTCTCAAAATGCCTTTGTCAAGGGTTGGAGGATTAGGGATAACATTCTTCTAACTCAGGAGTTATTTGCTAGTTTCCACCGTGTCCCTTATCTTCCAAAATGTGCAATTAAGGTGGATTTCCAATAAGCGTATGACATTGTTGATTGGGATTTCCTTCAACTCACTCTATTGTCTTTTGGTTTTCTTGATTGGTTTACTCAGCTCGTTATGGTATGCGTTCGTACTCCGAAATATTCTATTTCAATCAATGGTGAACTACATGGGTTCTTCTCAAGTGGCCGTGGTCTTCGCCAGGGTGACCCGATGTCTCCCTATCTTTTCACTTTGGTGATGGAGGTGTTCTCGGTTATTTTGAATGCTCGCACTTCTCACAAGGATTTTAAGTACTTCTGGAGGTGTAGAGCAGTAAAAATGTCTCACCTATTCTTCGCCGATGATGTATTTCTTTTTAGCCAGGCTGATTGGGCATCGGTGTGCTTGCTAAAAAGAAGCTTGGACTTATTCTCCTCTTGGAGTGGCCTGCTACCCAACAAGAATAAAAGTGAAATCTTTCTCTCGGGTGGATCTCCTACCCAGCGCAACTATATCCTTATGGCTTTTGGCTTCCAAGAAGGAAAGCTCCCGGTGCGTTACCTGGGTGTGCCTATCATCTCTTCTAGGTTAGGGAAAGCGAATTGCATTGCTTTGATTGATCGTATTACTGCCAGGGTCCAATTTTGGGCTCATTGTGTGTTGTCCTTTGCAGGAAGGCTTCAATTGATAAGGTCAGTCTCACATTCTATCCAAGCTTTCTGGGTTAGTGTGTTTACGTTACCGTCCTCTGTTCTAGATGGCATAGAGCATATTTTAAAGCAATTTCTGTGGAAAGACACTACTCTTGGCCGGGGTGGTGCTAAAGTTTCTTGGGATGAAGTTTGTCTTCCTAAGGAAGATGGCGGCTTGGGTATTCGTAAGCTAAAAGATTGTAACAAAGCAGCAATGCTCAAGTATATATGGATTTTGTTCACTGACAAAGAATCCTTGTGGTGTCATTGGATTCATTCCAACTTTTTAAAAAGGGTTAACTTTTGGATCTCCTCTAGACCTACGGTCTGCTCGTGGGCTTGGAAAAAGATTTTACAGCTAAGGGAAGAATTTCATTTATTGTTTATTTGGAAAGTTGGTAATGGCCTGTCGGCATCCCTATGGTTCAATCATTGGCACTCTGAAGGCCCTCTGGACTAGATGATTCCGGCTTCTCTCATTGAGAGCTCTGGCCTTCCTACTCATGCAGTGGTGGCGGATCTTTTTTCTCCTTCGGGCCAGGTATTTAGAATCTTTCTAGATTGCTGGGGGCTTACCCTCTCGATCTTATCCCCCTCTCCAAACCAATTTTCCTAGTGTTGGCATTCCTCTGGTACCTACTCGGTGGCTTCTGCTTGGGACTTCCTCAAGACTAAGAAGAATCGTGTTCATTGGGCTTCATTTATTTGGAACAACGCTATTGCTCCTAGATACCAATTTAATCTTTGGTTGATTATTAAGAATCGGTTACCTACCCAAGAGCTTCTCCTCTCCTACAGGAGGATCAACTTCGCAATTTGTGCTTTTTGTAATACAATTTCGGATTCCATCAACCACCTGTTTTTCAACTGTCACATTTCGTCGACTCTTGTTTATTTATGGGCCACTAGATGCAATCTTTCTTGCAGGAATAAACCGTGGACAGAGAATCTTCAATGGGCTATAAAATTTTATCTGGTAAGGATTTCTTCCATTCTATAGCGCGCTTCTCATTTGCTGCTTTGTGCCACTTAATTTGGAAGAAAATAAATGATATCATCTTTCGGGATGAAGCCTTGGTGGTTTTGGTGCTAAAAAACCAACTTATTAAGGTTGTCAAGGACAAAGTGCTCACTTTTAGCAATGTTCTGGATATTCCAAGAAACAAGAGACTCCAAAGTGGTTGGGGCTTTGACCCCTCAGTCTTCACTGGTCACCCGACACCTACCTAGCACTGCTTGTCCCTAGTGCTTTTCCTTGTGCTCACACTACCTTCTACTTCGGCTCTTCGTTCTTCGGTCCTTCTCCAGGTTGCTGATCGAGGTTCTTTATGGACTGTTTTGTAGTTTCGCTTTGATTCTGTGATCTCTATCCTTTGTAAGCCTTGCTTGCTTAGCTGGTTTTTTTGTATATGCCCTTGTGGCTTTTGCTTCGGCTCCCTTCCACTCTTTTGCTTTTGCATTAAGAGTGTAAGTTTTGGCACCGTTTTTGTATCTTTGTCCGTAGCTCAATATATTCTTACTTTTACCAAAAAAAAAAAAAAAAACAACTCAGTGAAACGAGGCAAGGATCAGTGTCGATGTTGAGAAGGCCAACTAAGGGACTCTTGGACCGCTATTCACAAGTAGCTAGAGTAGATCACGGTTGGTGGTGGTGCATGAAGGTTAGGGGATAGTCTATAACAACACTGAACCAATGATGAAATCAGCCATGAACAGACGAAAAAGAAAACAAGAGTCCATCTAATTTTTTTCCGATACCATTATTCCTAAAAACTAATCAATGTCATTTGTAAACACCACAAAAATAGATATAATTAATAGATTATCAATCATGAATTCATTAGATTAATATCATGATTGATAATATGTAAATCATGATTAGCATAAATTAATCAAGTAGATTAATTAATCATGATTTTCTTCTTTTCTTCTTCTTTTTCTTTTTCATAGGTGTTTAGCATAGATTAATAAATTTATCATCATAAAAATTAATTCATGCTAAACATCTAGATAATCTATTTTGTAATTAATTAATATTAGTTTTTCTCTACTTTAAACGATTGGGTTTATTTTGTCATTATGTGACTACTTTGCTTCTTATCGTGGCGGTGATTTTGGTTGTGTTAGGATGGGAAATAGTGGTGTTTCCAAGGATATTGGCATGGGAGATGTTTATTTGGAAATCGATGTTGGATGTAATTTACTTTTGAAAAATGTGAGACACATTCTGAATATTCAACTTCACTTGATTTCCATGGGTGCCTCAAATGATGATGGTTATTGCAATTCCTTTTTTGATGGCAAATGGAAGTTGACTAAAGGTTCCATGATAGTGGCAAAGCGTAAGAAGACAAGCTCTCTCTACACCATGCAAGTTGAATTGATTAAAGAAGAGGTAAATACAGAGGAGGATTCCTTAATTAATTTATGGTGTGACATCCTGATTTTCAGGTTTTGTTTTTTATTGAATAAGTTGGGTTTTTTATCAACGTGCTTATAGTTCTTTTCTCTGAGTTAGCCACTCATGAGATAACTAGCCTATCAAGTAAAGCCGTTAAGGAATGTAAACGTAATGGACTTGAGAATTCGACCACGAATTAACTGCTCGACCGTACTAATTTGCAATAGTCACTACGGCATAATTAAAAGTCGATTAGAGACCAAAGATTAGTCGATTCAATAGATCCATATGATTAAGAGTGGGTGATTTCACCTAATTGCAAAATTCTTGTTGATCAGCACTAGACCGATTTTTCTGTCATTTTGGTACTCTGTGTACGTATTTGAAATCTCGAGATTTTCACGACAACCGAGAGTCGCCAATGTGTCAAAGAGGTACAATGTGGTTCGAAAATGATCAACCATGAGTCAATTGCACTAAAAATTCCTAAAAGCTACTCGGTAAGCTAGGTCACGCTAAAATCGCGTCCGGTTGAAATTAACCACGAAATTGAACCCGGTTAAAATTCTGTCATGTCACAATTCATTTTAGGAATGTCGACTCATCCTCCGAAAAATTTTCTGCAAACCGAGAATTTTGGTAAAAATTCAAAATAAGGTTATTTTGGACCGGAAAAATCAAAGGGCCGTTTTTTGTCTCATTTTTGGGATTCAAGTTGGACGATTTGACAAGGAAAAATCATGAGAGGGTCGATGGCATCTCAGTTGAATTTATGGGGACCGAATTAAGTCCAATTGATGAGAAATTGAATTGAATATGGAGGGAAATGTGTCAAATTCGTAGGTCCAAGGGGTGTGCAACATTTGAGCTCCAAATTGAGACTTGTTGAGGAAGATTGAAGAGAAAAGGGTGGTTGTGGATGAGGCTTGGCTGGTGGGGCCTTGTGATGAGTGCATAGATATTTATCAAAGTTTTTCATTGGCTAAACAATTGACTTTCAAGGCCTTGTTCTCTCTCTCTCTCTCTCTCTCTCTCTCTCTCCTCCCTCCCTCCCCTCCCTTCTTCTTTGTGCGCCAACATCCCCGACCCCTCCTTCACCGTGGGCTTGCAAGGCCTTTTTTACCCTGTCTAAGCTCCCTTTGGCGCCGTTGTAAGCTTGAGTTTTGGCCGCCGTCGCATCGCCATCGCCGTGGACTCACCGACCCGCAAAACAGGTGAGTTTACTCACTAAACTTTACTTATGGAGCTAATGATGCTTAAAGACTTATTAGTTTAGGCTAAGTATTGTTTAGGTGATTAGTTAGAATGGATTAGCAATTTAAATATTCGTTTGTGCATATTAGGTGGTTAGAATAGCTTAATTAGAGACTAGATAAGTTGTACTATTTATCTAGATACGTTTAGAAATTTTCTGGGCTGTTTCAGTGTTTAATTAGGCATTTCCGGCCTAAGTTTCTATTTTTGGCATTTAATTACATTTAATTAATTATTTTTGTATTTATTTAATTACTTATTATTTTCCGAAAATTATACCGAGATAGCCAGTGACCGGAATTTCGTGCTGATTGCAATTGTATGCTTGGTTTATTTAATTGAGTGTTGATTTGTGCAAATTGAGAGGTAATTGTAATTTTGGGTATTTATCCCAAAATTCTGTAATTTTGGTATTTTAATTAGAAAATATCGAGCATTGGTTTATAACGCCAAAAATGTCTTTATGGACTATATTAAATAGTATGATTTTTTAAAAGAAAGATATTGCATTTTTAGCTCAGGCCGATCATGTACCCATACACGATTATTTTTATTAGGTATTTTTAACACGGTGAATCATTAGCTTGTGAGAGCATTATTGCACGTCAGCTTGTGAGACTAGTATACTATATCAGCCTATGAGCTTGATATGTCAGCTTGTGAGAACAGTATACCTTATATCAGCTTATGTGAGCAATGATCGTTTATCAGCTTATGAGAGCAACGATCTATATTAGCTTGTGAGCTACTATTTATCTATATCAGATTGTGAGAGTTATAACCATCTATATCAGCTTGTGAGAGCTATGACTATCTATTTCAACTTGTGTGAGTAGTGATTGTATCAATTGAATTGATAGATGGTGTTGAATTTATAGATTGTACTAATTGATAGATAGTATTGATGGTATCGAATTGAGTGGATTGATTGATCGATGGTTTGAATTGAATTGATTGTTTGAGTATATGAATTATACTGACATGCAGGAAGGAACTGAGGCAAGGTAAGTCTTATGTCTTATGTGTGCATAGACTGCCTTTAGGCGTATTTCCTTCCTAATCGGGGTTTAGAAAGTGAACTTGCTTAGACATTGTCTCACCCTGTCGTGGGCTCAATATTTTCAGGTCCTTAGATGGCGGTTCCTCCGAAATGTTTTGGACAGTCGCGGGCTATTACTGAGCAGGGTATGTATATCCCAGTCCCTGGTAGTCATTGGGTCTATAAGATAGTGGTGACTACCATTTGGGTCGATGAAGGCCTACCTGAGAGGGTACCTCATCGATTTAGAACATGGTACCTCCATGGACTCAATGGGTATAGGGTATGCCCCATCCAAGGATTTGATATCCCTGTCATTGCGCTCAATGCCACTCTGAGTGAGAATGCAACTGACCCTCCTGATGGTGCAGTGGAGGACCCGACACCCCTAGAGCCTGCGGAGACCGAAGGATCAGCGAATGTGTTCGACTAGTTAGTCATAGGACAATTCCTTTTGAGAGCCGGTCTTTTGTAGACTTTTGACTTTAGTCTAGTCTTGTCTATAAACTGGGGGGAGAAGTACACTATCAGTGCCATATGTTGTGTACGACGCTCACTTTGATGCCAAAAGTTTCTGTCGGATCACTTAAGTGCCAAATCGGAAAAAAAAAAAAAAAAAAACAATCACTTTGGTGCCACCGACGAGAGATTCCGGCCAAAATGATTACATGGCTTTTATATTTTAAAAAAAAAATCGACAATTCTTAAGACTGTCCACGGCGAATGGCATAAAACGACACCATTTTCCTTTCTTCGTAAGAAACGACGTTGTTTTACCATTCCACGTGGATCACTTACAAAACGATCATCGTTTGTAAAATAGAGGAGTGGATTCACTATGGTAAAAAATGACGTGGATTCACTATGGCCAAAAACAATGTTCGTATACGATTCTTGCTCGACGCTACCAGCCGTAGCTCGCTCACCCACCGTCGTTCGCTCGCCTGCCGTCGCTCGCCCACCGCTGTAGTTGCACCATCGTTGACATTCGTTCGCTGGCTGCGTTCCCAACTCTTGCTTACTCAGGTTTGTCATGTTCTCTACGTGGGTCAATTTAGTGAAAAATTTAGAGTTCCGATGAGCAAGTTAGGGCACGGAGGGCAAATTGAGGGCTCGGCTCAGGGGAAAAAGTGGTGGGGACCGAATAGAAAAATTAAAGGTTCTGTCATTCGTTCACTTTCTTTTGTAGGGACCAAATAGAAAAATAGGGCGTGGAGGGGAAAATGGGGCTCGACTTAGAGAGAAATAGCGATAGGACCGAATTTGTTTAATTAATTGGATTGCTTCTGTGGGGGACTGAATGTGATTGAATTGAAAAATGGATTATGGGGACCTCACTTTATTTATTCAATTCGGTTTCTTTTGTAAAGGCACCGAATTGGGGAGATTAGTCGCATTTGTTTCTTGACAACAAAACAACAAGAACCTGCATGCGAAGTTGCTGATTTTGTCATGTGGTCCCAACAAGTAATGACTTTTTTTTTTATTGGGTGCAACATCGACATGGATGCGAATCAGGTAAGCGTCATTATTTGCTATGGTGGAGAGTTTCTTATTGACACTGAGGATTGGAAATATACTGGTGGAAATGAAGGTACTATCTATGTCAATGTTCGGAAGCCATCATATATTGATTTTCTAAGGGATTTGGTGTATTTTTTACGATGCAAAGTGCAAAAACTACATTACTATATTCCTGGGAAGGAATTGAAGGATGGCTTGAGATTTTTAATGACGATAATGATATTAAGGATATCATTTACCATTATCTTCACGGCGAAGAAGCTAAGGTATATGTTGAGTATTATAGATGGTGAGGATGAGAATGAGGATGAGGATGAGGATGGTGAGGATGAGCAGACCACCACTGAAAAAGGAGGAGTGAGGGATCCTATTCAAGTGAGTAATCAGGCTGGGGATGAGTTTAGGTTAGATGAAGAACAAACAGGGAGATGTTCTAAAATCTTTGGTGAAGATTTAGGTGAAGATGTGGGCAATGAAGACTTCATTGGATTAGAATGGGAAATTGCTTTATCCAGTGAATCGGAAAATGAATATTTGGCTTCAGTAAATTTCCCAAGTAACGAAGATGATGATAAACTTGCACAGTTAAGATAAAAGCAAAGGGAATTTCTGAGAAAAAAACTTGCAGCTTTAGCAAAGAGGCCCGAGCCAGTAAATAGGGATGGAGCTCTAGCTAAAGGTAATAAAAGTGAATATGAAGAAAACTGCGGCGATGAAGTTACTGGTTCAGAGAATGAACTTGACAATAATGATGAAGAACCTGCTCGTCAAAGAAAAAGTATCCTTGCTATGATCCGACTGTTGATAAACCTATTTTTGTCTGTGGGCATGAGATTTGACGATGCCAGACAGTTCAAGGAAGCTGCTATGAAGAACTCCATTGGTGAACAGAGAAGCGTTCAATTCATTAGAAACACGAAGAAATTTGTAAGAGCTAAGTGCTCACAACCCAATTGTTCATGGAAGCTCTTGGTTTTATGTCTGTTTTAATGCATGCAAACGAGGCTTCTTGGTTTGTTATAGAAGAGTTATAGGATTGGATGAATACTTTATAAAGGGTTTATGCAAAGGGGAGTTGTTGGTTGCTGTGGGGAGAGATGCCAATAATAAAATGTTTCCGATAGCTTGGGCGGTGGTAAAAATAGAAAACAATGATATTTGGTCCTGATTCCTCAAAAATTTAATGGCTAACTTTGAGATAACCGATGGGGGAGGATGGGCATTCATGAGCGACCAACATAAGGTAATTTCATTGTTAATTAATTCACTCCCTTTTAATATTAATCACTTGCATATTTTTCCTGACTTATATTTATTGATTTGAATTTTTGTAACAACTTATTCCTACATTAGCTAAGTTGATGCCACATGCTGAGCATAAAATGTGCGCGAGGCACATATATGCAAACTGGTCAATGAACTTCAAAGGAGATAGGCTACAGAAGCAGTTATTGTAGATAGCAAAGAGTACCAATATAGCTGATTTCAGATTAGCCAAACAAGGATTGGTGCAGCTGACAAATGAAGGTTTTGATGCACTATTTTAGACAGAAGCTAAGCACTGGTGTCAGGCCTTCTTTAGCAAAGAGTTCAAATGTGATATAATTGATAACAACCTCAGTGAAGCTTTCAATGGCAAAATTTTAGAGGCCAAGTGCAAACCAATCATCAGCATGCTTGATGATATTCGAGTTAAGTTATGACTAGACTGCATAGGCAAAGAGATGAGGCTACGAAATGGACTAAAGACTGTGGCCCTAGGATTGTGAAGAGATTGGATGCAAACATTGTTGCTAGTAGGTTCTGCCATCCAGTTTGGAATGGAGATAATGAATATGAGATTATTCAAAATCAGGATAAGTATGTTATCAACCTAAATAGAGTAAAGTGTTCATGCCGAGCCTGGCAACTGAATGGAATTCCCTGTGCCCATGCCATTTGTGCTATTCAGATGAAGCAAGAAAACCCAAATGATTACCTACATGATTGTTACCAAAAAAAAAAAAAAAAAAAAAAAAAAAGCTTATATCTTGCTTCATACCAATTCATGATGTAGCATATTAGAAGCAGCAAATTTTGGGAGCCAACAAATCATGGAAGCCCTCTACCTTTACCGCTAAAGAAGCAAATAGGAAGGCCAAAAAGAAGACAAAGAATGCAGCAGGAAGAGGCATCAAGTCAGATGATGAGTAGGACTGGGTCAAAGATGAAATGCTTCTATTGCCGCAAGAAATGGCATAATAAGAAAGGTTGTGAGCTGAAAAAGAAACATCAACAGCAAAATGTAATGGTTGATTTAGTGACAGGGACAAGACCTACTGAAGAGCTTCTTGTTGGGCCTAGTGAAGGGAGGACAGAAGGCCCTACTATAATGCCTATTGAAGGACAAACAGAAAGTCCCGCTGTAAAATAAATATCATCTTTGCCTCAAACTTTACAATTCATATTCGATAGAGTTTGATGGTTGACCATGTGTACTAGCTTCTCTTATACTTTTCCTCTATCATGCACTTATAATTTGAGAAGTTTTCTCCATTTGTTTCCATCATGAAAATGAGTAGATGTCTAATTATTCATTGTAGTTGGTCATAATCCTGATATAGTACATTGTTGTAAGGCCTACTAAAGGGTTAGAAAAATGCCCTATTGCAGGCTCAAGTGCAGGGACATGGACTGAAACGGGCAGGACAGTAACAACAACAACTGAGTCCACTGTTGAGCAAACGAGAAAAAAATATCATGTAAGTTGTACATCAATGTGTTTGTCTTTTATGGGTTGAAATTTAAATTTGTTATGTGTTTCTCAAGTGAGAAGACGAGCAACTGCACAAGTTGCAGAGGTTGCTCCCCCATTTGTTGCTACTGAAAATGATGCACCACAACAAACAAGAGGGGCTATTGGAAAAAGTTAAGACAATATGGTTATGGGACTTACACAGATGAACATACTGGAATGACTATTTTCAATGTAAGATTTGTAGGCCTCATGCATTTAATTTGTTGTACATCAATTCATTTGGTTGACAATATCGCTATGTTCTTGTAGCTTGGGAGAACTTCGGAGGTACTTCTCTCTTAAGGTGCGCCAACTCAAGAATTAAGGGCGCAGCCAAAGAAAAGTGCTCCAAAGAAGAAGACAGCGGGTATAGCTGCAAAACAACCATCCAAAAAGAACCCAGCACCAATTCAATCTCAACCAACGATTTGGAGCAATAGTGATGATATGGATCAACACATGACATGTGCTAAAACAAAATTAGATACCATAAAAAACAAGGAAAATGAGGTGACAGAAAGCCCAATTAAAGAACTTGCACATTCAGTTCGAAAGAGTGCTCGGATTATGAATCAATCAAAGCTCCAAGAGGAAAAGGAGATCGGGGTATTGTCAATATTGACTGATGGGAGGGTGCTTAACATGATCTCTTTTTATGTGGTGCTGGACATGGTCTCTTTTCATGTTTTCTTTTTTTAGGAGGGTGTTGGATATTATATCATTGATGGTAGTTGCTGCCTGCATATTGCCATGGTTTTTACTTTTTTTTTTATAAGAGGGTATTGAACTTTTAGTGATTAGGGAGTGAAATTAGACATGTTTTTCTTTTGTAAACAATCAATCAATGTTAATGGCAATAGCTGTTTTATGTTATTTTCTCTTGTGTTGGTTTCAGCTAGAATGCTAGCAAGTCAGTTATGCTGTAGATTTTTTTTTTGTTGTTGGTGCAATATTCTTATGAGATTGATATTATTTTTAGATGTGTGCATATACTGTTGCTGGTTGAAATTGTGGATTCTAATGAATTTGTGGAGTTCTAGTTGTATGTGCTGGTGCAAGAATAAGATTCAATTTTGGGTGTTGGTACATCTTGTTGCATCAACACTTATATGGGCTGGTGCAAGAAGATGCACCGACAACCCAACTGGTGCAAGAACAAGGTGCAAGTCAAGTGATGTTTGAAACTAACATGTTCTTTTTTAAAAACTTGTGCAACACAAGTGATCACTTTGTAATCGCAACTGGCACTTAAATGATCACTTTTATAAAAACTTGGCACTCAAGCGATCACTATTTATAACTTATGGCACTGAAATGGTCAATCATAAATTTACCACCATCCCTTAATTTCGCCATGGTTTGCAGTTGCAACAAACTAGCAAACCAATAAACAATTACCAAATTTATGCAACAAACCATTATATGTGAAGCAAAAACTAACCAAAACAATGTTTGACAATACACAACTAAACAATTAAACTTTTAAGTGCTCACAACTAATGCATTCCAAAAGCACATTCCATTTCGCCATGGTTTGCAGTTGTAGCAAACCATTACCAAATAAAAAATGCAACAAACCCTTATATTTAAAGCAAAAACTAACCAAAACAAACATTGACAATACATAACTAAACAATAAAACTTTTTAAGTGCTCACAACTAATGTATTCCAACTTCAACATTGCATTTCTACCATAGATTACAACAACAAAACCTTATGCTCTATACAAAAATTGCAGCAAACCAAAAACACATATTACTTATAAATAATCCAATACAAGTGCATATTCTACGTCTTCAACTATGGTAGACATACAAATTTCTTCTCATTACTCACTTCACATTTGAATAAACTATTCAAGAAAATAAGAACACAATCAACGCTCGATAAAAGTTTCTTTCAATTTTCAGCCTTAAAACCTCCCTCTTCAAATAGTCAATCAGAAATGTTAAACCCTTCATTTGAGCTTGCATTGAGTCGACATCCTCCAATTCATCCATTAACGTAGGTGGAGGTTGATTTCGGCCTTCAAGTAACTCCAAGATCACCTCTGTCGCTCGATTAGAGAATTTCCTATCAACCCATTTGAAATATTTGCACTTCGAGCCTTCTCTATATTTGTCGCACCCATGGAATCTTCTCTCAGGATTCAACCAAGTCCAAGATGTTCTTCTTGGACTCGGTAACCCATAATAACAGTAACATTCACCATCTAATTCAATTTTTTTATAGGAAAGTGAGCCGCTACTGAAGCTTTTGCCCTCCATTTGCAAGAGCAAACTAATAACTTTGGGAGAAAATTGAAGTATGCACTCAAGTGGTCGAATTAGAGATTTAGGGTTTTCAACTTCCAGTTCTTGTCGAATTTGGGGATTTAGGGTTTCTAATTTGGGGGAAAAGACGCTAAACGACATCGTTTTGTTGTTTGTATGCTGATTATACTCTCTGGCAATCCACGTCGGCTTCAAAAATTAATAAAAAACTGTCACGTCGGATTTCCGTCCAACCAGATCGGCGTTGGTACTGAAATGATCATTTTCCAAACAAGAAAGTACTAAAATAATCGTTTTCCAATCATGATAGTGAGTAAACATCTTCACGATCTTAATATTAATATCAGTTAATTAATATCATGATTGTAACATGATTAATCATGATTAATTAATATTAAAATAGATTATTTTATTGATATCATGATTATCTAATGATTAATTTATAACTAATATCATGATTTAATATCATATTAATTTATAAGACTAGTCGCCGATCCTTTCATTTTTAATGCACATGCGGAAGTGACATAATAACCCCTGACAACAAACAACATGGTATAGGAAAGCAGGGCAACATTTCACGAAAACACACTTTTATAAAACAACTAGGTTTATATCCAAGAAGAGTCTAGGCAAAAGCCTACAAAATGATCGACTCTCAAAAATAGCTATCCTACAACATACTAGTAGGACACATGCGCCGATCTTTCAGACTCCACCTCCAAAATACAATAAAAATGATCAAGATAAATTATATGATTATAAATTGATATCATGATTAATTACTTAATCATGAGTAGGGATATTAATCATGATATCAAATATGAATTATCATCATGATAATCATGATATTAATCATGATGATAATCATCATCCATGATTGATTAATCCATGTGTGCGTTCTGCAATAATCATGATTAATCAACCTTAGCTCATAATTTTCGTTAATTTATTTATATCATGGTAATCTATTTTGCAACTAATTAATATTAGCTATTTTTAATTAATTATATCTATTTTTGATGTTTTAATTGTTGTGTTCCATTTATTATTAAAAAAAAACTATACTAAACACCTAGATAATCTATATGCAAGAATTTGACATGAAATATTTTTGTGGAAAAACAAGTTCCCATTTTTCGGGAATGATTTTTGGGCAAAAATTTAGGTGTCAACACTACTATGTAAAAATAACGAAAGATTTCCTCTACCTACTCATTGCTCTCTCACTGCCACCACCAACACAAAAAATCATCCATGACTACCACTAAATTTCAACCTCAGTGTAGTCGGAACATTCATACGCCCTCTCATTCCCTGATTAGATTTTTCCCCAGCAAGAAAATAATATATTGTTTAGAATCCCAATTCACACGTCACTGAAAAGCCGAAAACTGGCACATACCTAGAGAAAGAATATTGGATAAAAAATTATGAGCAGATAAAAACTCCGAGAAAAATACAATTCATAAAAAACACAAATGGAAATCACTATCGCCATCACCGAAAGCTCAATCATTGCAACAAAAACAACAAGCATGACGAAAAAGGAGGGAGGGCTTGGGTTACTTATCAAATCTAAGCTATCGAAAGCGTATCCACCAAAGAGAGAGTCAGGGGGAACCAAACCTGCAAAAGGACGAGCACTTGAGTAAGCAAAGGAACAGCACAGTCGAGCGAAGGGCAAAGTAGTCGCAAGGGAGAGAACAATGGAAGGGTGCAGAGCGATGGCATGGTGCGGAAAGAACGAGATCTAAGGTTTTACTTTTTAAAATGGGTGAAATTGGTTTTTCATTAAAGTTTTGAGGGTAAAATAAGCAACTTACTAAATTTCATTAAATGAGCCCTTCAATAAAGCTCAACGCAGGTCCTACTCGTCTTGAGCTTTTAGTACTCTCAATATAAACTTTAACTTGAAAGTCCCTTGGGAATGATTACCCAACATCTAAAATTTTCCCCGATAGGCTTTGGGACTTCAAGGGGCTCTAAGGGGCTTTAAGGGATTTTCAAAATGCAGAATCAAACGCGTTTTACGAGGGAGTTGGCCCTCTATGATTTAAGAGGGTAATGAGAATGTCATAGATTGAAGTGAACACAGTGAGGCACTTCTCACGGGTAATAAGTTCGGGGTAAGGTCAACTCAAGGATGAGGGAATCCTCGCCAGGTGCGAAACATGCACATGATAATTACCAACCAACAATTATTTCACCTGCGATGAGTACCGGAATTTATTGAGACAAAATAATCAAATTCAAGGTACATTGAAACAAAGTTGAGTGTAGGTAGACCTTGAGAATCGGGCTCACTGCAGGATAATTTTTTTATAATTTCGTTGATGATGCCATTTTTATATGTACTTAAAAATTAATAATTACGAAAAATAGTGAACTAAGTTTTTATTTAGAGTTAAGTTAAATTTTAGCTTTAAATTTTTAAAACCTAGCTAGTTTCCCAAACTAAAACTTTTCATATCATCCCAAAATAAATGTATATTGACATGTTGACTTTTTCATACTTTTTAAATCAAAAACGTTCTCATCTTTGCAAGAAAAGTCTACAATGGGAAAACCAATTTCCTCCATGTTTAGGAAAACAAGATGTAGACTATAATACTGAGAACGAAATCTCTATCCATGTAGTTCTCCTGTGTTACCATGCGGTCGTATCCAATGCATTGAGTTAAAATTTGGAGTAACACTGCTAACGAATAAGAAAAATTGCCTCAGGAAAGCATAACAAAATTCTTTTTAATTATCACTTGGCTCGAACCAAGAAGACCCACGGTATAAAAACTGTCAATCCTTAAGCTATCGAGAACTCTTGCCGTAACTAGAAGGAATCAAAGTACACAATGAAGTTCCACCCTGTCTCTTCTATTCGACTGTGGTCAGTCCTCATCTATCCCTGAGCCTTTCGAACTCGAACCCTTCTTAGGCGCCGTGCTTGTCGGCCTCATCTTAATAAGAGAATTAACAACCATTAATTGAATGATATTAATAATAGATTATCAACATTTTAAAATATTAAACCACTGGGATTCGCCCTAGTGGCCACCCTTCCAATATGGAAGGGGGAGGTGAGGGGTTCAAATCCCCACCTTCTCAGGGGGGATGGGGTGGGGACGCATAAGTTTCAGGAGTGGGTTTCGACTCCCACGCCCTGCAAGAGGCAAGGCAAAAGTCTGAGAGTGAGTGTAGAGTAGGAATAGAGTAGGACTGACAAAAAAAAAACATATTAAAATATTATTAATCATTCACTCATCCATCTATTAATTATTTATACTATTAATTTATATTGATAATATCATAATATGATATTAATTTTGGATTAATTTTTTAAAGATGAATTGATTAATTTTTCCATCCTCTCTCTCTTGTCTCCTACCTTTCATGCCTTGAAATAGCTTGATTCATAGATCTTATCGCCCGAATTAAGGGATTTATTGTCGGTCTTTGGTCTACTACCAAGCCTGTCAACAGGGCTACTTCAACAACTTTCTGACTTAGCCAAAATTTTCAACTTCTGCAGCTGTTGAGTGTCCGGATTTATTAGTTTGTCGATTCAATTAATATTTCACAATCATGATTTTTCACATAAATCAAATGATTAATATTATGATTTTCAATAAAATCATGAATTGAATTTATATTACCATGATCATGATTGGCTCATAATAAATTAATATTAATTTATAACTAATATGAAAGTAATTAATCATGATATTAATTCATATTATGTTATAACGTATAACATAATATGATAGCTAATCATGATAAATATTTATAAATGAATTGAATTAAGATATTTAATCATGATTATCATGTAATTAATAGATTATATAATTTAATAACGTAAGAATAAATATTTATTTCATGTAAATATTTGGGTTACTCATGATTATTTAATATCCCTTGGGTTCTCTAACCTATGTAATGCGTTTTAAAGCCATGAGGGCTGAAGGCCCAAAGCGGACAATATTACACAGTGGGAGGCCCGGGTCCTTACAAATGATATTAAAGCCGACTCATGACTGCGTGTGGGGCTACAGCAAGGGCGTTGTGCACCCAAGGGAGGAGAGTGTGACGGCCCAGGCGGTAGTGCGCGGGGAGGAGGGATGGCGGTGCATCCGCCACCTAATATTTCACATAAATTAAAATAAATTAATTTATTGATAATAAATTAATCGATTTCTTCCCACAATCATGATTAGCTAAGCCTAATTTTAATTTTACTTAATGATAAATTTAAATTAACTGAGTATCATGATTACTTAATGATTGATTAAATATTAGTTTTTTAAAGAATAAATTATTATAATATATTATGATTAAGTAATCATATTATAATTATGATTAATCATATCCCTTGAGTTCTCTAATCTGTGTAACGCACTTTAAAGCCGTGAGAGCCAAAGGCCCAAAGCGGACAATATTACACAATGGGAGGCCCGGGTCCTTACAAATGATATCAGAGCCGACTCCCGACCGCGTGTGGGGCCACAGCGAGGGCGCCTGTGTTCCCGGGGAGTGTGATTAATTTAATCATATGATTAATTTATTATGATTATATATTTTGGATTAATTGATCATAATTAATTTATTAATGATATAATCATTAGTATGATTAATCATGATATATCAAACAATATATGATTATATTTTAAATTTATAATAAATTAAATTATAATATTTCAAAATAATTTAGTATAATCATATCACGTTTAGCTAATGTTATAATTTATGATTAATATTATAATAAATTAATTATATATTTTAGCTATTATTATGCCATAATTTATCATTAAATTATAATGTGAGGTTATCATGATTGTTGGTATAATTTAAATTAATTTGATAATCATATCCATAAAGAATATCATAAATTAATTTATAAATTTATAAATTATAATTAATTAATCATGATATTAATTCATGAATATGATTAGTTAATTAATATTAATAATAATATTCACAAAAAACAATTAATATTCACATAATTTTAAATTTATTAAATAAATTAATAATAAGATCATGATTATAAATTATATATGATTATAAATTGATATCACGTTTAACTAATGTTATAAATTAATCATGTTACAATCATGATATCAATAAAATAATCAATGAGTATCATTCAACTAATATTTCACAATTATGATTTTTCACATAAATCAAATGATAAAATAGATTATCTAGGTGTTTAGCATTAATTACACTTAGCTTTATTAGGTGTTTACTATAGTTTTTTTTAGTGTATGAGCTACTCTAGAATGCACATTTCAAAGTTTAGTGGTGTTTTCATCAATTCCATCAAGGCTTATGCATAACGACTTTACAATATTTGCATCACCCAAATTTCCACGGGAGAGAATTATCATTCAAGACAATGGCATAAATTTCTTAAGAATACTAAATGAGAGACTTTCAGTTAGAAAGAACTTTCACTCACTCTTATTTGGAAGAACTATTTTAGGAGAATCATTATTAATTATGATTGTGACTACTCATGATTAATTAATGGTGTAATTAATTTATAATTAATTTATAATAAGATTGTTTAACATACAATTAATGGTTTTTATTTATTTATTCTTGCATATGCCTTGTTCCTAGATTCTCCCAATCATTTCGAGAAAAAAATTAATTAATGATAATATGATTAATCATGTTACAATCATGATATTAATTCAAAAATAAATTAATAAACTAATATGATATAAATCATATTATTAATTTATTTAATATGATATCATGATTAACTATCATATTCTATTATATAACTAATATTATTTAAATAATATTAATCATGATAATCATGATTAAATATCTTAATTTATAATAAATTATAAATTAGGAATGGATAAATATTATAAATTAATTGATAATCATATTTATTATAAATTATAAATATAATTTGGGTATAATCATGATTGATCATATATAAAATATTAATTTATGAATATCATGTTAACCATGACAATCATGATTATAATGCTATAATCATAATTAAAATATTATAATATTATAACTTAATATAATCATAATTAATTTAAAATAATCATGAAAATTTAATATTATAATATTAATAATTTTTCATAATTAATATTCAGGTTATAATGTGAGTAATGTAAGATATTCTTTAAATAATCATGAATATAAAATTTGTAATTAATTATAATCATGATTAAATATCTTAATTACTATCGTGATATTCTTAATTAATTTATAATAAATATGGTTATCAATTAATTTATAATATTTATCCATTCCTAATTCATAATTTATTATAATTTATTAATCTATTTTTGAATTAATATCATGATTGTAACATGATTAATCATATTATCATTAATTAATTTTTTTCGAAATGATTGGGAGAATCTAATCATTTTGCGCTGTGCTTGTCGAATAAACCCAATCGTTTTCCGATTCATTCTCTCACATTCTTTATCTTCCTTATTTCCTTTGGCTTTATCACCCTCAATCGGATCAAACAAGTCTTTGCAATGTAACACGTCTTCCATTTGAGGCTTCCGAATCGAATAATTCAAGGCATTCAACTTAAACATAATAACATGATTATAAATTTATTTAATCAATCATAATATTAATTTATTTAATATGATATCATGATTAACTATCATATTCTGTTATATAACTAATATTATTTAAAGAATATTAATGATGATAATCATGATTAAATATCTTAAATTATAAATTAGGAATGGATAAATATTATAAATTAATTGATAATCATATTCATATTACTTAATTATATTCATATCTATAATCATGATTAAATATCTTAATTACTATCATGATTAATTTAGATGAATTTAGAGAATATTTATTCTTGCATCACCCAAATTTATCATGATTGTAAATAATTGTTGACACCTATTTTTAGCAAATCTAGGAAAATAAAGAAAATAAAAATTGCATTGGAACAAATAAAAGGAAAAAATGAAAAAAATGAGGGAGATTGATTTGATTGATTATGCATGGAATTTTAAAATTCGATGAATATTCAGATTTTGTTAAATGCAGAAACAATTTTAAAATCAGGTAAATAAAGGGCAAGGATTTTTATAAAATGGAAGGAATCGGCGCAAAAATCGAGCTGATTGCGAAATCATGCTCCGATTTGCATTCTTAATTTAATGCAACAGAAGATGGAAGTTTGAAATTTACCATAGAAAGTGGCCGTGCGAAAGCATTATAAAAAGGAGTTGACCTGCACAAGGTTTAGGTGGGCGAAAAAATTGGGGGAATTTGTGAAAATTTTCGTGAGAAGAAAACCTGAGAGAATTCGTGAAAGTGAAAAAGAAGAGGAAACCTCCTTTGTCGTCCAAGAAAAGTCATTTTTCTTCTCTTCTGACAACCTGCAGAAGTGCAAGGAAAAAGAAAAGTGAGCGAGAGCTAAAAAAAATAGGGAAGAGAATTCGTACAAAGGGGATCATCTTCTATTTCTATTGTTCATTTTTCCTTTTTGCATGAGTCAAAGTCCACCAAAAGTGAGTTTTGGTTTCTGCAGAAAGGTACAGCAGAGAGACGTCGTGTGAGGAGACAGGAAAAAGAAAGAAAAAAAGAAAAAAACAGCAGCAGCAACTGTTCTTCTTCTTCGCGTGGACACCAGCCCGTGCCCACGCCGGCACCACGACGCCGGCCACCGTCGCACCTCGTCACCTCGCCGGTTCGCTCTTCGCGCCCACCACCGCAACCGTCGACACCGCCGGATCTACAGCCAACACCCCCGCGCCTGGACCCGAGCCCCCCCCTGCGATTCGGAGCCACCATCGTGCAGCCTCATCGCCGAAGCCCGCCGCTGCTGTCCTCCGCCAGACGACCCAACGCCGTTGCCTCCTGCTCGCTTGTCACCGCGCCAGAGTGCCGCCTGATTCGACGCACCCCTGCGCCGGAGCTCGACGCCGTCGCCGCCCAGCAGTCCGCGACGCCCCGACGCCAGCCGAGCCCCGCATCGCTGCCGACGTCGCCACCCAGCGACCCGCGGTCCAGCTCCGCCTCCGCCGCTGCTCCAAGCTCGAGCCCCTCACTGTCGCCGTCCGCCAGCTTCCGCCGGAGTCCCGACGCCGGTCACCGTCCATCCGGCGCCCATCAACGCTGCAGCAAGCCCTCTTTCTTTAGGTGGTTTAGCTTTTTCTTTTTATTTATTTTGTTTTATTTTAGTTTATCTATTTAAGTTGTAATGTTGGACGTTAATATTTGTGAATTTAGTATGTATTATCCGTAGGGATTTTGTCCGAAATTAATATAATTATTAATTTGATCCGAGACATTGGATCATTTTTTTTTAATTATTTTAATTGTTGGGCTTTTTAGTGGAATTTCAATTGTTAAATCACAATAATTATTTAATTTGGTCCGTAAGACTTCGGATCAGATTTGTAATTATTTTGGTCTCTTTGTTGTGATAATTAGGGTTAGAATAATCGTTAATTTGACCTGTGAGACAACGGGTTATTGTTTCGATTATTTTAATCCTTTATTTTGTTGATAGTTTAGATTTAATATTTATCAAATAATTACTTATCTTAAAAAAAAAAACTAAAAAAAATCAGGAAATAAAAAAAAAATCAAAATTCTGCATGAGCATATAGGATTAGCAAATCATACATGTAGGTTTAGTAAATTGGAATCTTCTTAGGATTACACTTTTAGGATTGTACTTTTAGGAATAAGTTAGGGTTGAACCTAAATATTTTATTTTAAGGTTTTAGATAATGTTCGCATATTCTAATTATCTCATTTTCCCTAAAAATAGCTTTCTAAAATAGGATAGGGTTTAAGTCAAACTAATCCCCAGAATAAATTAGAAAATTATCATTTTTAGATAGATTAATTAAGGTTTTCATGAATTCTGAATTTCAATAAAAAAAAATACAAAAATACTAGGTGCATGTTAACTAGTTTGCATAATAGGATTATTTAATCAGAGCTTGTTAATTAGTGAAATTAGGTCATGAGGTGCATAATAATTAGTTTGCATAATAGGCCCATTTAATTAAAATTTGCATATTAATAAGATTAAGTCATTTAGTTTAAAAATGCATTTTCATAAAAGAATTCTAATTTTTAAGAAAACCAAAAAAAATGATTGCTTGCTTTGTGTGATGCAATTTATTTGAATGCTTTAATAATGGATGAGCACCCGTGTGGTCACCATATTTGCATGATAGTAATTTAAGTTAAAATAAATCAGCTGCCTGCAAAAACATTTTGAAAAATTAAAAAGAAATGGTACCGAAAGGGCATTAGAAAATTCTAGTGTAACTAAGTCCCCGTACCCTCGCCTCTGCAGTTCGTAGGAGTAAAATAAATCTTCCTTTATTTTACTTAGGTGTCTAATCGACCTACCATAAACCGATTAGTGGCGACTCCTAGATAATAACCTCTTGCATGTTTAGAAATTTAGACTTAAGTCGCGATTTGGTATGGGCTTGGGAGAGCCCGAGCTAAGTGTAAAAACTTAGTAGTCTATTAACTTAGTTTTAGGTGGTGCACCCGAAAAATAGGTCGCGACAATAATCATGATCTGGGACACTATTATTATTGATATAAATCATAATTTATAATAAATTAATGGAAATACTAATATGGACACTATTCATGGGGTTATTTTTGGATTAATAAATTAGTGAAAAACTAATATTAATTAATTGCAAAATAGATTATCTAGGTGTTATTCATTTTAGCTATTATTATGCCGTAATTTTCTTGCATTAGTGTAATTAATTAATCTGGGCCAATTAATGCTTTTTTTTTTTTTTTAATTGATGTGTGGGACAAAGAGGAGAAGGTTAGATAGGAGGAATGGATAAAGCATTCACGACGGCTCAATGCTCCAAATAGCGACAGAGCAAAGGAGGTGGGAGAAGAGAAAAGTACATTCGCATCTCTCCTCTTTCAAGTTTGGAATCAAAAAATAAAAAGGAAAGAGAGCATATTTTCCTCACGCAAGAGAAAATTCCCACATTAAATTCTCTCTGGGTGATGATTGGTGACAACTTTGAAGAATTGAGGAGATTCATAGTTGGGATCTCTCATTGCAGGCATTGTACTCTTTCTTTGAATATATTCTAATAATTAAATATTTAGAGAGATAGAACTTTCTAAATCCTCGCAGAGGGTCCGACGTTGGCCAATTTGTGGACAGCAACTAATGTTGGAATCGTTGCGAGGATCATAATCGATTCTGGAAAATTTCCAAAACTTCCTGGGTTCGTCCCTCAAAATTCTTTCGAATTTTGATTTTGTTTCAAAATATCTTAGAATTTGATCAATTTGAATCGATTATCTCTCTCGGCTCATCTTTGGTCATATTGATTGCTGGCCAACAATGATAACGCGCTCATCATGCACACATTTCGCGCCCTTTCTAGGGGCATTTTCCTATGAAGAAAACACATTTTTCCATGCCACTCCTGCACACAATTGAAAACTTCAGAAAAAAAAAAAACAATTTTTATGCTCCATTCATTTTGCGAAAAACATTTTTTAAAAATATTTTCCTCATTTTCCAGCATTTGGTGCACTTAGGAAAATCAGTCAACGGATACGTGAATTTAGGAAGATGATTTTCTCTATGAAAAAAACAGAAAACATTTTTTAAAAATATGACTGTGTTAGTATTTGGATCCAAAACTCTATACTTGGACACGGGAACCAACATTGATTCCCGAGTCCCCAGCATTCAACACCAACTCTCCGGCGCTCAGACCTAGGCTTGTGCCGCTAACGCCCACACCTAGGTCCATCGAACCCGGGCCCAACATCCTAGTTCCCTTGCCCAATATCCCGGCACTCGAGCCCAAGTCCACAAAGGCAATGGTCAGTTCCCCAATGCTCGAGCTATAGTCCTTGACACTTAGGTTTGGGTCCACAAAGGCCTTACGCTGGTCCTTAAGCGCTCGGGGCCAGGTCCTTAGTTAATGACATGTTCATTTTTTATAAGAATATTATTTTTTAATTTTTTTTAATTTTTTTACATTTTTTATTCTTTTTATTTTTTATTTTCCTTTATTTTTTTTTTCTTTCTTTGGCCAATCGCCAACCACGACAATAGTCAACAACAAACCATATGCGAGGCTCAAGCTTGCCAATCTAAAGAGGCCAGCCTTGCCAACTTATGGCGAGACTCGAGCTCATCTATGGCCGGTGATCAGCTGATAAAGAAGGCAAAAAATAAAGAAAAATAAAAATAAGAATAAAAATTATTAAAAGGAATGCTCAAAGGAATCAAATCATATTTTCCATACCAAATGGTGGAAAATATTTCTAATTCATTTTTAGAATTTCAATCAAACAACGGAAAATCGTTTCATTTTTCTAGAAAATGACTTTCTAGAGAACATTTTCCAAAAATGTTATATTTTCTGCAAAATAAAAGGAACCTTAAATCAAAAATAAAGGATAAGGGCTTCACAAGAAAAATTTTAAAATTGGGGATGATAGACCCCTACAGCTATGTTTGGTTTAGCATTTTCAAGGGGCTTTGGGAAAATGTAAAGGAGTTTAGGCCAAAGGCTAGACGAAACATCACGTGCTAAATTGTGCTACCACTAGTTACTTTGTTAAAAACAAAGGACAGGGAAAGATTATACAACGAGCCTATGTACAAAGCTACAAGCAGGGAATGCAAACCCAACTGCTCATCACGGTCAATTCGTAGCATTTAAACAACTTACTCATTCGCATTATTCACTTCAAGAAGCTGCTATTTCAATGTTAGAACATAAAACACTCATCATCACTATCTTTCCATTTCTACTTGTCACGACCTCTCTTTTTCCGTCCCTAGGAAAAGGAAGAAGATTTAGGGATATTTGCCTAAAGAGGTGAACCAACGGCCCTAGATTAGGCGCAGGCTCTCTCAAGCCCATACCTCACGTGACGTTGGATTTTATATTTTAATTATTGACAACCTATGTATTTCTAGGAGTCGCCACTAGCCTATTGGGATCGGCTAGAAACCAATCAAGACGCGGGAGTGTTGTCTCGATTCCTACGCAACTAGAGATTTCTAGGAAATGGGACTTGTTTATGCTAATGTTTCTATTAGCGCCCTTGCGGTACCACTAACTTGGAAGGTTATTTATCTAAATGGCCACACAATCTTGATTACCAATTATAATATTTATGAAACCACGAAGTGTCCATGGAAATATTTTTGTAGGTTTTTTTTTTTTTTTTTTTTTTTAATGTCTAAACTAATCCTAACATAATTTACAAGATAAATTTACACTCAAATTAATGAAAAGTGGTGCGTAAGTAAACATCCAAGAAATTGAAATAACTTGAAAATAAATGCGGAAAAGGAAAACCCGATACAAGTCGGGCAAATAATATTACATGGCCTTGTTATCATGCCCTGGGATAGGACCCCCATGAGCAAAATGGGAATTTAAATATGCATGAAATTACTCTAAATAATTTTAATTAGGATTAGTTTAGACATTTAAAAAAAAAACCTACAAAAATATTTCCATGGACACTTAGTTTTTTCATAAATATTATAATTGGTAATCAAGATAAATTTACACTCAAATTAATGAAAAGTGGTGCGTAAATAAACATCCAAGAAATTGAAATAACTTGAAAATAAATGCGGAAAAGGAAAACCCGATACAAGTCGGGCAAATAAGGGTGCGTTTGTTTGCGTTTCTGTTTAAAAATTGTTTCAGGGAACAGAAATAGAAAAAAGTGTTTCTGTTCCGGGGAACAATTTTTGAACAAAAAAATGCGTTTGGTAAACTTGTTCCGGGAATAAAAAATAAACAGAAACACGTTTGGTAAATTTGTATAATTTTTTTTATTTCTTTTATTTTTTCTATTTTTTTCTATTTTTTCCTTTTTTTTTCTTTTTCTTTTCCTTTTTTTCTTTTTTTTTCTTCTTTTGGCCAGTCGTCGGCCTCGGCCATGGCCGGCGATCGGCCGACGAGGGCGGCGGCCTCGCCGGCCACGCGCGGCGCGGCCTCGCCGGCCCACCGCCGGCGACGCCAAGCTCGCCCGGATCCGGCGAGGCTCAACCTCGCCGACCGCCGGGCGAGCTCGGCCTCGCCGGATCGGGCGAGATCGAGCTCGCCTGTGCCGGCGCGAGGTTGGCCTTGCCTTGGCGGGCGAGCTCGAGCTCGCCCAGATCCGACGAGGCCGACCCTCGCCTAGCTACGGTGAGCCTCGGCCTCACCCAGGGGGGACGTGGGGGGCCGGCGAGCCTCGCCGTGGCTAGGCGAGGCCGCCGGCCCTCGTCGGCCGGTCGCCGGCCATGGCCGAGGCCGGCGACGGAAAAAGAAAAAAGAAGAAGAAAATAGAAAGTGTTTCTCGGATGTGTTTCAGAAATAAGAAACACAAATTTTGTGTTTTATTTTTGTTTTTTTTTTTTACGGGAACAAAAGAACAAAAAAGGAACAAAAACGCACTCCAAACGCGTTTGTTCCTTTTTGTTCCCAGAACAAAAACAGAAAAAGTGTTTAAAAAAAAAAAAAAAAGAAACACAAACAAACAGAGCCTAATATTACACGGCCTTATTATCATGCCCCGGGGACAGGACCCCCATGAGCAAAATGGGAATTTAAATATGCATGAAATTACTCTAAATAATTTTAATTTATGCGAAATAGATTATTTACAAAAATGATAATAAAATATCAAAATAGCATCAAGTTAGGAAAATGACTTTATAACATTAGGAAAATCTCATAAATGTCATTTATGCCCTAATTTGATACTATCTAAAAAAAAAAATTGATATTTTTGAAATTTTCAAAAAAAAAAATTTGGTAAGGTAAGAATATATTGAGCTTTAACCAAACTATACAAAAAGACCGGCACCTAAAACTTACACTTAAAATGACAAACTAGTCACACGAGTGGAAGGGTGCCGACGTAAAAAACAAAACACCAGCCGCCAAAGCAAAGGCAAAAGACAGCCAACCAAGGCCAGAACCAGCCTAAAAAAACAACGGCAAGAACCAAAGGCAGCTACAACGAAGAACAGCAACCTCCAAAGACTGAGCTGGCCCCCCAAATGAAATAGAACCGCAACAACACCAAGCCTCCAGGAAGCCATGAGCGAGTAAGGCGGATCAAACGAGACGCCTACTGAAGCAACAGAAAACAAACTACAAGGACAGCCAACCAAATGCCGCAGCAGCAACAGGCCTCCCGGGAGAGACATGATCGATAAAAAACAGACCAACGCGAGACACCGGCAGCAACATCACCAACCAAGAGAAGGCGTTAAAGAGGAAGCGTCGAGACCCCAGAAGAGAAAATGGCCGGGTCAATTCCCCAAATGCATTGAAGTTTCCTATTTCTTGAATTATCCACCACGTTCCGAAACATCAAGGCCTTGTCTTTGACAACTTTAATGATATGATTTTTCAAAGCCGGAATTGCCAAAGGTTGGTCCCTAAACAGAATACTATTCCTCTTCTTCCAAATAACATGGCAAAGGGCGCCAAAAGAGAAATGGGCGATGGAATGATAAAAGTCCTTGCCTGAGAGGAACTTCATAGCCCACTGGAGATTATCCAACCAAGATCTATTCCGCCAAGGGAGATTGCATCTAGCAGCCCAGAAAAATGCAAGGCCGGCTGAGATGCGACACCCAAAAAATAAGTGATCGATGGAAGTTGGCCTAGTATTGCAGAAATGTTGACACCTAAATTTTTGGCAATCCAGTTATTTATTTATTGCATAAAAATTAGGGATTAATTTTATCCCTGAAAAAATATTTTTATTTATTTATTATTGCATTTGCATTGGACAGGTGACAGATGGGTTTGATTTGATGGTTTTGAGCTTTAAATTGATAAGTTGGACTAAGCCCACGAATGGAGCAAATTGGCCCGAGCCCGTATTCTCGATGAGATATTACGAACTCATTTGAGAAAAATCCTATTGATGACCCCCTCCCCTCTCTGCCGTGCACTTCTTCTTCTTACTTCTGCCTTCCATTTCATTTTCCCTCCAGCATTTCATTTCCCCTCCATCCTCCTCTCCACCGCCTGACCACCTCCACGCATTCCATCACCGCATCATCTCCACCACTCCACCATCCCATCTCCACATCACCACATGTCTCTAGCCCACAGTACCACTCCACCGAACAGCCCACCCATCCACTCACGCCATCACCATCCAGCAGCCCCCCACACCAAAACAAATCCTCACACGCACCATCCCCTTCCTCACGCCAGCTGCAGCCCCACCAACTCCTCCACTCCAAGCACCGCCAGCACCCACCAGCTCAGCCCTTGCTGCCGTTCCAGCCCAACAACCTCAGCCCCCTCAAACAGAATCAAACAGAGGCCAGCAGCTCAGAACCGAACCAGCCCTGGCTGAAGGCTTGTAAGGCCTTTTTCCATCGCCGTTTGAGCTCCGTTGGAGACGCGGTAGGCTCGGGTCTTCACCGCCTTTGCGCCACCATCTCCGTGAGCCCACTGCTGTCCTAATTCATTGAGTTAACTCCCTAATCATTGATTAGATTGTTAATTACGATTATTGGGTTAGATTAGTGTTAATTAGCTTGATTAGATTAGTGTTAAGTTAGATTAGCCTTAAGTTGGGTTAGTGTTAATCTAGTTTGGTTAGATTAGCCTTAATATGGATTACTGTTAATCTAATTCGTTAGATTAGTACTAATGAGGGTGATTTAGCTTCACTTAGTGGATTTCCCTCGGATTTGGTTATTGGACCCTTGTTGTTTGCAATTTTCGTAGGTCAAAATATGCTGCAATTTTGAGGTTATTTTCTTCTTGAGAAATGTTTTATGCATCTTCAGCTATAACATATATTTTACTTAAGATTTTATGGATTTAAGAAAATGAGATTTCGGTTTCGCTACAATCAAAACAAAATCTCGGATTGTACTGGAAACAGTGACCTTTTGGTGTTCAAAGGATTTTTATCAATTCTTAGGATTTGATTTTCAAAATGGTTTCTTCACAAAAGTTGTTCATCACATCTTTTAGTTTAACATAGTCAAATTTCAGATCAAACGGACAATTTTTGAAGCTCGAACGAAACTGATTTTGGAAAACGTAATTTTTGGAAACGGACACAGTTTTTGTAACGGTTTGGGCAATTTACTGCTCTCGATCTAGAAATATATGGGTTAAGGTGTCCCATGAAAAATGTTCTTTTAGGTGTCATTTGTTATGTTTCTGGATTTTAACTTGGAGGCTCGCGAATGGCCCGGTTTCTGCTGGTTAGGACCGATTGTAGTTTTGTAGTTGTTTTTGGTATCTTACTTGCTGGGAAATGAATATGTTGTGATTTGGTTGATGTTTGACATGCTGAGAACTCATGTGTGATATCATGAGGTTGATTGCTTTATGTTGGTTGTTTATTACTATTGCCAAAGATGACCTTATGAGCTTTTAATTAGAAAAGCAATTAGGTGTCGGATTGGACACCAAAACTTATTTGCCCAGTAAAACAATGAGGTTTTAAACTAGGTGCGTGCAAAGTTTGACGGATTAATTTTGAGTACGTGAGCATCTATGAATTTCTTTCTAAAATTTTTGAACAAAAAAAAGGGGTTACTAAAGATTGTTCCAGAAAGGGGTGGTTGGAAAAGAAAATAGAAAATAAATGAGGTGTCGGGTTTGGACGCCAAATGTTATGTGCTCAATAAAACGAAGAGGTTTTATACTAGATGCGTGCAAAGTTTGACGGGTTAATTTCAAATACGTGACCCCATATGAATTTATTTCGGAAAGCTTTGAACCAAAAAAAAAAAAAAAAAAAAAAGAGTTGCAAGGTTTATTGTTTTAAAAGGATTTTTGTGATTCTTGGCTAATGAGAAAGATAAGAAATGGGTTGATTGATTACGTGTTCGCATGGTCACCAAGTGGAACCCGTCCTAATGCATATGAATACGCGGGACAATGCTCCTGTGTGGAATGCCGTCTAGGCGGAGGATGCTAGACGTTGCCATTCGCGGATGGATTTCGGAACGATGCTCCTATGTGGAATGCCGTCTAGGCAGGGGTTCTGGACAATGCCATGCCCGATGGGGTAGGACAATACCTAGTTATGCTGGATGACCGCCGACTTTTGAGTTAGCCATGGCCAATGGGTTGTAATAACCAGAACACGCTTGAATTGTTGTTATAGCTGCCTGATTATGGAACAAAATTGTGTGGCATGGTATGGGATGTATCATAACGATTTAGCCTTATAATCGGGACCCATGTGATTGAAATGATGTGTTCCAGTTATTAAACCATGCTTGCTGCACTAATGATGGTATATATGTTGAGCTAACGTGCAGGGACGTGCTAAGGCGAGGTAAGTTCTATATGGTGTGTGTTTAGGACCGCCTTTGAGGCAAATTTGCTTCATAATCGAGGTTTAGGGTTTTGACTCGCTAAGATTTTATCTCACCCCGTCGTGGGCTAACCTTTTTTAGGGTTGTAACGTGGAGATCTACTAAGTGCGGATGTGGTGGGCACGAGATGCGACACATTTTGGCTGGCCCTGCCATTAGCGAAATTAAGGGTGACCCTGATCCCTGAGTATTTTGAGAGGATTGATAGGAAATGGCCGTAGAAAGGCTTGTACTATTAAACTTCCTAGTGGCAACAGTGAATAAATGAATAAGTTGTTTTTGGCAACTTTTTTTGTGAGTTTTACTATCCTTGTGTTTGTTGGTTGTCTGGGTATTTCTTTAATTCGCTTTCACATATGCTTAATTGAAAAAATAAAAAGACAGGGTTGGCGACGCATCCTGAGAACGTTGCAATTTGATCGACCACCGAGGGATGTGCGCATACTCGGGATTTGGGGCGTGATAGGTAGAATGTAAGATATGGCATTTTTTTTTTGGTTAAGAAAGATATGGCATTTTTGGGACCCAGCAAAAACAAAAAAAAAATAAAAGGAAAAGAAATGTTGAAAAGTCAAAGAAGAAAAGAGGAGAAAAGAAGAAGGATGAGGAGGCACTGAGAAAGGAATGAGAGAGAAAAAAAGAGAGGGGAGGAGATAAAAGGAAAAGGAGAAGCACGTTCGAATAGAATAAAGGGAGAAGAGAGAAAGGAAGGGAAAGAAGAAGAAGAAGAAGGAAGAAAAGAGACGGGATTCTCATCATTGATGCCTTGCCAAGCCAATTCAACTTCGATTTGCAATGCCCGGTAAACGCTCGCGCCTATCATTCTTCTAATTGGATTATTTTTCAAAATTATGACTAAAATTCGAAATTATTGGAGATTCATGCAGCGAAGTCCAATTTTTTAGTCGTTGAGCTATGTACTTTTATAGAAATGATAGTTTAAGGTATTGTGAAGTTATAAAATTTTACGGATCTCAATTTGGGCTTACAGTTTGTCCGGAACAAAATTTCGAAGTTCATCGCACGCTGGTGGGGTTCCGAACAGTAACTTGCGGGCCTAAATTTCAGCTGTTTTTAGTGAGTTTTTGGGGTGGCTGAGTCAGGGTTTTTGTAGTACATCAAAATGGCTTTCTATGGAGTGTACATTTGTTTGAATAGAACCTATGTGGAGGAAATTATGGCCCAAACAAGTTTAGAGCGCAATGAGACAACAATAGATTTTTGCTATAGGCAAGCATTGGTTGGTGCATGGATGTCATTTTCTCAATGAATAGGCATAGTGTAATCGAGTCGTTTATAAAAATATCGTTTTACTCGGTCTTTTGATAGTGTTCTTCAGTTATTTGTTAAGAATTCAAGTAAGTGGGCTTGAGTAACTGTAGTAGGTTGGTTTGGGCTTTCTCACGTGAGTGATACTATTTCTTCTAAGAATTTATAAGCTCATGTCTTCAAAATTATAAATATTTGACATTTTATAAGTTATGAATAAGCATGTTTGTTGTATAAAATTGGATCAGGCATTTACTACATTTTGATTCACGGTTTCATAATATATGTATTATAAAGGATCACAAATTCTGGAAAGAACCAAAGGTTTAGATTTGATATGGGACGACTTAGTATTTCTTCATTCATTGCCATCCAATCAAAAAGATCTTTTTTTTTGTTGGATGCCATAATTCCTCCATTTTGGCAAATTTTAAGAAAAAAAATACCTTTTTGATCCATTTTATCAATTATTTGATAATTATTAAACCCAGTCTTAGTATTTTTATTACCATTGGTATCGATATCAATCCAGGACTCAATATTGACTTTATTTCAAAGACAAAAATAAAAAATTCTCCAATCCAAATATTTTCTATCTATAAATTTATCTAGATTGAGAATATCATCATCTTCTAAATTAATAGGGATAATACCTCCTGGCATATTAATTAATTTACCTTTTTTATATATCTTGTTGTAATTATAAGAAATCTCTTGTTTATTATTTAAACGTAATGGTGATACATAAATATGTGAATCCTTCTTATTTTCATAATTAATCGATTTATATGAGAAAAGGTCATATCCATAGTATTTTTGAAGGTTATATTTTGAATTTGATAATGAATTTAATTCAAAATCATTTAATTTTTTGTAATTAATTAATATTAATCGATAAGAGGAAAACCCCACAAAAAAAAATTAGGATAAAATAAGTCCAAAATAAACCCAAACACAAACTTATGAGTAGGCATGATTGATTATCTAACATACTAGTAGAAAAACAAGTTCGTGAATGGATTGATAATAAATTAATCCAAAATAGATTGTCTCATTTTAACTATACGCTGTGCTTTGTCAATTGGACTCTTTATTAATTCCTCTTGATTTCATCAAAAGCCATAATAAGAATTGTCCATGTGAGTACATCCTGTACTTGCATTGATTGAACAATTGTTAAACATCTTCTATGCATCCACATCTTGCATACATTGAGATGAGGGAATCGCCAACCAATGTTGAGCAAGAATAACTTGATTTCACAAAAATTCCATCAACCTGTTGCTCAAATTCTAGAGCTATCAATTATGCAGAAGCACTTAAAATACTGGTAACGTCCATTTAATCGGGATCAATCCCCTTGACTGTCATTTCACAGAATAACTTGGGGGCATCTTTAAAGAGGCCATTGTGCGTGTATCTTGTGACCAAGGAAGTCCATGGAATGATGTCCTTGCCTAGCAGACACATTGAACACCTTACATGCGCAAGTAATCTATCTTTCTTTAGCATCCATGTTGATGAAAACATTGCTCACTAGTTGATAAGCCTCAGATCTCATCTTTTAAGATCAAGAAATGCAGAGACTTTGTGAGCTTCAATCCATCGTGGAAATGAGAGCCTTTAGAATAGTTTTGTAAGTAAAATTGTCAATCTTCATAGCCTCTATCACCAACTTAACACTACTCAGATCTCCACATTTTGCATACATGGCAACTAGTGCACTTTGAATAGACTCACTAACTTTATATCCATACCTAATGATGCAGCAATCACCTTTGCCCAAAAGCGTCAGCCAAAACTATGACATCCTGAATAATTCAATTATATTTTCAATTAAATGAATCGGGCCTTTCATCGACGCGCCTATAGTGCTATTCTCTGAGCTAATAACTCACGAGATAACTATATTATTTGGAGAAGCCATTAAGGGATTTTAATGCAATAAACTTGAGAATTCGACTAGGATTTGACTACTTGACCGTGCTCATCTACAGAGATCATTATGACACAGTTAAAAATCGATCGGAGATTAGAGATAGGTCAGTTCGACTAAGATATGTGATCAAAGTGTGGGTGATTCTACCAAATTACAAAATTCTCGCCGATCAGTACTAGACCGATTTTTCTGTCATTTTGGTACTATGTGCTTGTATTTGAAACCTTGAGATTTTCACGACCACTGAGAGTTGCCAATATGTCGAAGATGTACATTATGGCTTGAAATAAATTGATCATGAGTCAATTGTACCAAAAATTTCTAAAAGCTACCCTGTGACAGCCCGAGCGACGGTCCTCGGACATGCACAAGGAAGAGGTCCCTCTCTTCTCTTGTCCCACATCGCCTAGGGAGGGAGGTCTTGGTTAGCTTATAAGGCTTGGGTCCCTCTAATATGAGTAACACGTTTTAAAGCCATGAGGGAAAAGACCGTGGCTGGGATGGCGGTTCGTCCACGCCAAGACCGGTGACCCAAAATGGACAATATTATACAATGGAGCCCGGGATGTTACAAGTGCTATCAGAGCCGACCCCCGACCACGTGTGGGGCAACAGCAAGAATGTTGTTTAGACTCCCGACCTCATGTTGGGCCACAGCGAGGACGTTGTTCTGTTAAGAGGTGGAGAGTGTGATGGCCCGAGCGACGATCCTCGGACGTGTGCAAGGAAGGGGTCCCTCTCTTCTCTTGTCCCACATCGCCTAGGGAGAGAGGTCTTTGTTAGCTTATAAGGCTTGGGTCCCTCTAGCTGTGTAACGCGTTTCACGTACACTTCCATTGCACTGAAAACAAACCCGTGAGGGAGGACGGGCCAGTGGGCCGTGCCTCCAAAGTGAACATATTATGGCTTGGGAGAGGGAAGGCCTGAGGGATGGCCCTCTGCCCTTGCATAATGCGTTTTAAAGCCGTGAGGCAAAAGACCGAGGCTGGGATGGCGATTCATCCGCGCTAGGATGGGTGACCAAAAGCATACAATATTACATAGTGGGGCCCGGGATGTTACATACCCGGTAGGCTAGGTCACACTAAAATCGCGCCAGATTGAAATTAACCGTGAATTTCAATCCAAAAATTATGTCATGTTATGATTCATTTTAAGACCGTCAACTCATCCTCCGAAGATTTTTCTGCAAACCGAGATTTTTGGCAGAAATTCAAAATGGGACCATTTTCGACCGGAAAATTCAGGGGACCATTTTTTATCACATTTTTGGGATGCAAATTGGTTCTATTTGTGAGGAAAAATGTCAATTTGGTCGTGCACACCTTGGTGGAATTTATAGGGACCTGTTTAAGTCCAATTGAAGAGGAATTGGTTCAATTTGGGAGAAATTGTGCCCAAATTCGTATGCCATGGCCACCACCACCTTTGGACCATTTCATTAGCTTGCAAGGGAATCTTGGTGGCTACCAAGGAGCCATGGAAGACAACCAAGGGCTGTGGGACCTCTTCGAGGGGACAAAGGGATAAAAAGAGGCTTGGAGGGACCCCCAAGGGCAACTGGCCTTTCTTCTTCCTCCTCATCCTTGCTTTCTCCATTTCTAAACCTTTTTTAAGCTCCCAAAAACTAGAGAAGACCAACAGAAACCGGCCAACCCCTCCCCTGCCGTCGCCAGCCCGTCAGACTGCTAGAACGCCACCGTCATGCGCCCGAGCACGCCCGTGAGTCGCACGCCTATCCGCACGTCACCGCCATTCTAGAGTCGTCATCCGCTCCTGCTCGCTCGTCCAATAGGTCGCTTGAGCCATCGTGGTCACCGTTCCACCGCCATGAAACACCACCGTTGGCTACCTAGCCCTGTTGCTGCCCGTTATCACCGTTTCTAGCCCAGCCGGCCTCTATTTCGGTCCCTCGGCCCAGCAAGCAAAAGCCAAAGCTAGCAAACCCCCGTGGGCTTCGAGGCTCACTTTGGACCGCTTCCGAGCCTCGCTTGGTGCCGTCACTTTGGAGTTTGTCGCCCATCTCCGCCTTGCCATCATTGTGGACTCATCGGATTTCCAAACCGGTGAGTTTACTCACTAAACTCTACTTAGGGAGTTAACGATACTTAAGGACTTATTAGTTTAGGCTAAGTATGGTTTAGGTGATTAGTCAGAACGGATTAGCAATTTAATTACTCGTTATTGCATGTTAGGTGGTTAGATCGGCTTAATTAGCAACTAGATAGGTTGTATTATTTATCTAGTTAGGTTCAGAATTTTTCCAAGACTGTTTCAGCATTTAATTAACCTTTTCTGGCCTAAGTTTGCATTTATGGCATTTAAGTGTATTTATTTAATTATTTTTAGTATTTATTTATTTATTTATTATTTTCCGGAAATTATACCGAGATAGCCGGTGACCGGAATTTCGTGTTGATTACAATGGTGTGATTGGTTTATTTAATAGAATGTTGATTTGTGCAAATTGAGTAAGATTTGTAATTTTTGGTATTTATCCCAAAATTGAGTAATGTTGGTATTTAATTAGAAAATACCGGGGGTCGGTTTACAATGCCAAAAATGTGTTTATGAACTATATTACACACGATTATTTTTACGGGGCACTTTTAACTTAGTAATTTATCAGCTTGTGAGAGCATATATGCACGTCAACTTATGAGAGTAGTTTACTGTATCAATCTACGAGCTTTGATACGTCAGCTTGTGATAGCAGTATACATTTTATCCTCTTTTGAGCCCCTTTGCACGTCAGCTTGTGAGAGCAGTATACTGTATCAGCTTATGGGCTTTGATACGTCAGCTTGTGAGAGCAATATACCGTATCAGCTTGTGAGAGCAATATACCTTATCAGCTTATGAGAGCTAAGATCGTTATATTAGCTTGTGAGAGCACGATATATATTATCAGCTTGTAAGAGCTACTATCTATCTATATCAGCTTGTAAGATCTATGACCATATATTGCAGCTTGTGAGAGCATTGGAGAATTACTTCAACTTGTGTGAGCATTGGTCATATTGAATGGATAGATAGTATAGTTAGTATGGAAGTGAACTGATTGACTGTTTGATTGATGGATTGGTGTAAATTGAGTGGATTGGTTCAAATTATGGATTGTACTGACTTGCAAGAAAGAACTGAGACAAAAGTAAGTCATCTATCTTATGTGTACATAGGTAGCCTTTAAGCATATTTCCTTCCTAATCAGAGTTTAGGGAGTGAACTTGCTGAGACGTTGTCTCACCCCGTCATAAGCTAACATTTTCAGGTCCTTAGATGGAGGCTCCTCCCAAACATTTTGGCCAACCTAAGAAGGTCACTGAACAGGTCTCTTACATTCCGCTTCATGGGGACCCAAGGGAATGGGTCTACGAACTCGTTAGATCCATTGTCTGGGTTGATGCGGGTCTTTCCCATATGGTATCCCATCAATACAAATCTTAGTATCGTCGCGAGCGCGATGAACCTAGAGAATGTTCCCTGTGGGAATCTGAGGTCCCTATATCGGTGTTGGAGGTTGCTTTTGTAAAGGGCACGGCTGACCCTCCTGGTGGAACAGTGGTAGACCCGAGTCCCTCGGAGCCAGAGACCCCAAAGTCTTTTGTTGAGGGATCGAATGCTTAGAGAATCTATAGCCCTCTACCTTTTGTAGACTTGTATATATAGACTAGACTTGTATATATGACCTAGTCTGCTGTGTATAAGACTAAGTATAAAAGTGTGTTGTGGTTTTTCGAAATTCATGACCCTGCTTTTCTATCCCATCTTCGTGTTGTATGGGGATTTAATTATTTGCTTCCGCATGTGCATTAAAATGAATGAGTCGGCGACGCGTTATGAGATGTCGCAAATTAATCGACCACCGAGGGATGGGCAAGTGCTCGAAAATCTGGGCGTGACAAAAACTGTTGCACAAGTTGCCATTATAGTAAGTAAATTTTACTCGTTGGATTTAATACCTTGCGCTCTCATTCCTTTAAGACACTCCTTTGCTCTATATTAATACCTTGCTCTCTCATTTCTTTAAAACTCTCATTTGCTCTATATGCATCACCATAATGAGAATACTTGGTGATCTTGGCAATCCAAGCGCATGATTACTCATTTCGGAAATCCTCGCAAGGAGATACTCTACCTCAATGATGCTTCTCTTTGGGAAAAACCCGACACAACACATGCTCTAAGCACGCTGCTCAAGCTAAATTGCACGGCTTTTGCCTGTCTAACAAAATTTGCCGGAAGAACTTAAAAGCCTCTCTAATAATTGTGATACGACACCATCCACAGAAGTTGCTCTGATATTGAATGGGCACTTGGTGGACGGAGATACTATAGCCCCCCCACCTCCCCACCACCAAAGAACATTGAGAGCCCAACAACAAATTAGATTGCTCAAGAAGCATAACTACCATCTTCAAGACAAGCATTGGTAAACTATATCTGCTTGATATAAGATATTCACTTCCACAAAATAAGTAACACGTGAAGAATGCTAAGGACCAATAAAGGATCAGATTCATTTGTATATTAAATCTTGTAGGAAGCTTCACATTAAAAACAATCTTATTGCAAAAACAAAATAATAATGCTAGCGACAAATAGATCTCTTGATGAAGTTCCTAATGAAACGAGACCATCAACATTGTTCAAATTCATTTCCACTGTTCTTTCTATTGAGATAGAAGATTTAGAAGGCACACCATTAAAGAAAATAATATTTCCATGAACATGGAAATCCTCAATGAGACAATGAAGTCCATCAACTTGACATAATTACATAAAAAAAAAAATCATCTTGTCTTCGCGTTTAGCATCATAGCCTTTATATGCCCAGCAAATGAATCTACCAAATTGAAAAAAATCTCTATCAAATGAGTACCCAAATGTTCCTGATGCCACTACAGAGTAGTTGACCAACAATAATGAAAATAGCATACAGATCCTTTCCTTCAGCAAGAGGTTTTTCTTCCTTCCTTAGTTCGATCAGAAATTTTCTTTTTGTAGCATCCAGCATGGGTGAAATAGCAAAGAATTTCAAACCACACAATTGTCCATTACAAGAATTATCCTGTATATGCTGTCAATTTCCATTTGCCTGACCAAATCCTCTAGATTCCAACTTAACTTCCTGCACCTTTCCTATTGTCGTGGCTATATCTGTGACTGTTTGTTCAGCGATTCGACCTCTAGGCAACCCCAAGATGTGTACCTAGAAATCACAGTGTGTACATACATAGGAATGGTCTGGGGTGTCAGGATCACACTGTTTTAGAATTAAGAGGTTGCTGGAGAACGACCAAGGGCCTGAAGATAATACTCTATTTTTTTCGGCTGCAGACGTAAAGGTGAAAGAGAATAGTCCTGGTCCTAACATATCACATGAGACTGATTCCGATTTCCACGCCCTTTTCATTGTACTGAAGAAAGCTTGCAGATTGACTTTTTGCTTGGAATACAGTTTTCCTATAAGGGTTAGCTCACATTCTTGTTTTTTTTCTGCAGGAACGTCTCCTTTAATGGTTATTATATCCTCCTTCGACCATAACTCCCCCAGACTCCTACAAAGGGCTGCCAGCCTCCTTTCCTGTTCTACTCCATTCATGGCGGCGATATCAACAAATTCTAAGAATACCTGGATTTTGGTTCTTTTTTTGGGCCACAAAAGATCTGGGATCCACCATTCACTGGGCTGCTGTCCTTCGCCTTGTCCGATGAGATCCTCGGAGTGTATAGCGTCTGGATATCGAGAGCTCGCTGGGTAGGGTTCCAGCAAATGTGGGATGCGGCCACTATCCTTGCTTCAAGAAGGGACCTCCGAATTACAACTCTGTAGGATTGAGGGGAGCTCTGAACTGACAGCTGTGGGATTACATTTTATAGCAATAGAACAGTGATTTCATTTTTGGGTTTCTAGGGTTTTGTGTGTAAGGGAAGTGGTTCTTCATTTTGGGCAGAGAAAGATTTGTTTTCTATGTTATGGGTGTAAAGTGGGATGGAGCGATGGGAATTGATTTAGGGTTGGTTTGGGCTTTCTATCACCATTGGGATAGGGTTTAGCTCACATGGGTGAGAGAGGTTCTCCCATGGCGAGAGAGAAAAGCTCTTATCCAAATCTGAATCTGTGTTACCTTCTACTTTTCTTCCCTGTTTTTTTCACATGCATGAAAGCCCCTTTTAATTTCTCTCTTTCCCTGTTTTCATCTACACTTTTGTCGGCCTGCCCATGCACTCCACCAAGCGCCCCCATCCCCTGCTCTAGTTTTCTTCCATTTCTCATATCTGCTTTCTTGGTTTTGCTTTTTATCCCATTGGACCGAACGTCTCTGCCCTTTTCTTATCCTTTGGGTTTTGTAATCTCAAATCTAGACTTGTACAGATGATGCCCCACGCGAGTTCCATATCTCAACAAAATGACCAAGAAGAGAGTACGATTTGGTTCGGCCACGATCTCGCCTAAGTCAACATTCGATGTGCGTATGCTGTATGAAAATTTCTAAATGTAGAAAAATTTCTATGCAGAAACCCAATTCCTAATTTTTCTTAAGAAATGCATGAGAAGCATCCAGGCAAAAATTTAGGTATCAATAGTGTCATCAAATGATTCATGCAAATAATTTATCATCTTAATCTTTCAAATAATATTAGGAAATGAAGAAAATTCAGGATGTCACAACTCTTACCTCTTGTTAAAAAAAAAAATCTCTTCTCGAAATTTAGATTTACCTTATCAATTAAAGAACTATTAATACTAGTATTTCATTTTATTTTCACTTTCCACTTTGTTTCCTCCATATCATGATATTGCCACAACACTTTGATTAAAGGAATAGTCTTACTTGTTCCTTTTGATCTAAAATATGGACAGGCTTCTCTACATCAGTTACTCTCTTGTTTGTCTCGATTATCTTGGCACTGTCTCGATTATCTTAGCACGATATCCAAGAGGTTGTCCGGTAGCAAATGAGACAATCCAGTTCATATATACATAGGAGCCAATTCATTTTTCCTCAACAAGAACTCCATAGTAGTCGCAATGAGCTTTTATCGATATTCATTCCTTAAATCTAAGTCATTACGCACACAAAGACGCCCGTGGAGTCCCAAAACCGCATCATCTGACCCTTGAAAATCTGATCTCTTTCTCCACAAAGCTTTTCCTCAAACTTTATTTCAATACTTTTCTCTTCAAAAGTACTACCTCTATAACTTACAAATGACTTTCCATTACCAGAATTTCGAAATTTCCTTCGCCCATTTTCACTAGACACTTTAAAATTTCGAATCTATTGTTTAGTCTTCCAAATATCCTCGAGCAAATCCACCAAAATTTATTACTTAAGATTTGTCATGTCCAAAACATCACATTCTAGCATTTACGCAATCCTTATTCTTTTTCTTCCAAATTCTAAGAATCATCAATTCTTAAATAGTCTCTAAGATCTCTAAAGTGTCATACCTGTACAAAAATTTGCTTTGATACCAAAAATCTATTGCCATTTGTCGACACTAAAAATCTAACCGGTGGCACATATATCAGGTCACAAAAAACTATATCTTCCATATTCATCACACCTTGAATTTCCCCATCCGTCAATTAAACTATCGGTGTTTACATCATCTCTGTAAAGACATAGCTTAAGAATATCACATTGTCTACTTGAAGAATTTGTGCAAATCAACTCTTATGTATTTTATGAAGACCTTCAAATATTCTTCATGCTCTTAGTAACTACTCGAATAGAGTTTATCAACAACATAACTTCAAAATAGTCCTTTTTAGCACCACCAAAATAATTAACCTTTCCATACATCATGGACAAAACTCATAATATCAAATTATGAAAGTTACGGCTGAGATATTTCCAATCATCAAACTTGGAATTTTAATCCCACAATCTCTCAAGACAATTTACCTTATTCTCTCTACAGGATCAGAGACCACACAAATAAGAACTTATCTTTAATTCATATATCTAAATAAAGAATACTGCTACTTAAAACATCATTGCTTAAACTCGAATAACTGTATTATCTTCTAGACTACCGAGATAAGAATTTGTCTTTAATCAACAAATCTTAATAACGAATATTACAACTAAAACGATCATCACTTGATTGAATGACTATAATTTCAAAGATCACCAAAATAAGAATTCATCTAGTTTGTGATTCAAAGTATGTCAAGTCCCAAACTTAAAGGATCATCACATATTCTTATCACTTCTTAGATCAATAGCCTAAGCACTTGACTTGCAGCATTTTAATGGAAACCAAAACTGGAATTGGCATGTCTACTAATTCCAAAAAATAGAAAATCTTTCAAGTGAGGTTATCTACTCAAAAGTTCGTAGCCTACAATCATGAAGATCATACTTGTTACTCCAACTCATAAACCACAAGCAAATTTACTTCTCTCATGATGTTTCAAGACTATAACTACTAAGATCAATTCTCATAATTCGAAATATCACCATATAACACATCAAGACTTCCAATATAGATTCTCCTTGTATATTAAGAAAATCATTACCTATCTCAACTGATTATAACTTAATTTCCAAAAATCATATCTTACTATCTTTAGATCATAACTTATCACAGAATTGATAATGACTTATCACTAAATGATCACACTTATTCTAAAAATCATGAGGTAAACTTTGTAATCCAAATCTATCTAACTCCACCAATAACCAAAGGTCAAACCATTTTTATACTGAATACCACTATAATAAAGTCAATAGCTTGTGACTCTACGAATAATACCCGAACACCCAACATATTATCACTCATTGCGTGAGATTCGAATTAAAGCTTAGCACTTCTAAAATCCATTCTTCTCATGATATATATCAACCATTAGCATTCTCATGTATCTAAAGTTTATTTCCAAGATTCCTAAAGATCATAACATATCGAATCATATGTGATTTTCTATATCAAAAGTTATTATTTCCAAAGTCCCCATTCCACCAAGTCACTTTTAAAGTGTAAAGTCCATATGCATAGTCCATCTATTTCTCTTTCAACTAAAGCTCTTAATCATTAGTCACCTCATCACTTCATTGACCTCCCTCTAATACCAAAACTGTCAGAACCTGAATTCCCATAAAATTTAACATCAAACGAATGGATATTTTAGCTTCACTTCCATCGTTTGGTGCATAACTAATTTATCATCAAACTATATAGATAATTTAACCTCAACTAATGTACCTCAAAACCTTACGTACAGAAATGTACCCCTACTTTCGTTATGCACTCTACTCCAGTCCTCTGATCCAGTCCTCAAATATATCTTCAAAAACACTACTCTAAAGGTCAACGAACTTTGAACTTGATAAATCTATAAAAATATATTGGGTGAGACTAAGCTCAATAAATGCATTCTCTAAGTCTAAAATAGGAGATCATTTTACCACTCGACACCAATAGCGCAACAACATTATAATAAAGAATGAGCAATATCATTTCATGGATTCACTATAATAATGGCAATCCTTCATTTCGTTGCATTACTAGGCAAATTTATTCCTTAATTTTTTACATATTCATAATAAAATATTGCAATCACATTAAAGATACATATATTCCACATGATTCAAGTACTTGCATCCTAATCCATATATGACATGTTAACTCTTTCAGCTTATATGAGTACGCATCATAGGGTAATTTCATTAATACACCAAAATCCACATTTTCAATCACATATTCAACTTTCTCATCACTTTCCCACTTTAGTAATAAGGATATTAACCTACTCTAAACCACAATATCCACTTACAACTTATTTCAGAGGTAAATTACACGTCACATATAATGACAATATCTATGTGTGCAATTAATGTCAAGAGTTACATACAATTCAACACTCAAATGCACACAAACGAAAATACAAATCTCATGACATGCAAATACCACACATTAGCTCACCGATATACATAGGTGAATGTGTGTATAATATTTCATACTTGTCACTAGCAATTCATCTCGACTAACGAGACATCCAGACTCCCAATCCATCCCGGACACTCCTGGGCAATCCAACTCATGAGGTATCCTAACACATGGGGCATTGTCACCACTAATATATGGGTGACAGAAATATAACATAATACTTTCCATATACAATCATATAGCAACAATGCACGTAATAACAATAAATGAGTTCATTAACCAGGCCTACTTGGATTAAAACTTCACAAAGCCATTTGTGAACATGACGAAACTAAGCCGATTTTCTCTTTTAAGCCCCATTTTTATTTATTCATTCTATTCATTTTCTCCTCTTTTACTATTTCTATCATTAATTTTTTTATCATTTTTCTCTCATCGCCTTCCTCAAGTGAAAGACGAACCCAGAACACTGCCATCAGCCAATTTCCGAACCTCTCAGAATCTCCATTTAACAATTTCCAAAGATGAACTAAACTAAGCGTATTTCTGTAAGTGTCATTTCTCATTGCCATTGTCAACCTCCAATCATCACCAATCACCACAACATGGCCATCAGGCGTCAACCCCAGCCATTACTATTCTTTGAACATACAACCTACAACCATGACTTACCGACATAACCCCAAGATGAAGATACAAAATTGAAACCGTCACAAGGAAGTAATCGTGAACGTTCCCGGAGAATCCATAAGCATGACATTGGCCTCAGCCATTTCCTCACCGGTGAATTCCACGGAGACATGCCAGGAACATATGCAAAACATAGAATGAAAACACCGGCAAAAATTGACATTCAGATTTGAAGACAACGAAATATGACCGGAATCGGACCTAAATCTTAACAAATCAATTGAAAACGAGCAATCTATGTCAACATGTTTTCGGATCTTAAAGAAAATTTCATGGATCTCATGCCTCTGAGGCAATTCATCAAACATGCCACATGCATTTGATTGAGTGAAACAAAGGCATTATAAGTTTGGACTAGAGAAATCCACATGAAGTCTTTTCAAAATATCTGCAATCACTGATGTAAACTTGAAAGGACTGATTTGATTCTAATCCAGAAAATGCCGTTTAATTACCTTTCTTGATCAAAACAGGACGTAACAGAGCATGCTCAGTTGACAAACAAAAGGACATGAGGATCAACACAACTCGACTAGATCTAGCAATCAATAAGTAGAAGACACGCTCGAGAACAAACTAAATGACTCTCACTTAACTTGAGCATTTCATTGAGCGGAAGGTAGGCATTTCGGCCCTGAGTCCAAATGCAACAACGAAATAGTAATTCGCAAACATACCATCACAGCGACAATACTAAAACTTCGGATTATCAAGTGAACTTCGATAGCAATTAAATCTTTCACAAACACGAATTAGAATTCTCGGTCACTGTCCAACACGAAGAGCACCTGAAGATAGAACATGAGCTCATACTCAACATACATTGGGTTTTAACTTCGAACGGTAAGCAGATTGAAGAGTAGAGTTCCTAGATACTTCAGTGACGAAGATCTT
>CM024719.1:6326121-6450754 GCA_014182545.1 Eucalyptus globulus
TCCCCCAACGGCTTCACCTAATAGATTAGTTAACTCGTGAGTGGCCAACTCATAGTAGAATGACCATTGGCGCATTGACGAAATGCCCATTTCATATTATCGAGAAGGGGTCAAATTTTAGGATGCCACAGTTGAATATCCAAAAGATATATGGAAGACTTTCCTTTTGAAACTCCTTATAAATATAGGAAGGAATCAAGCCAATTTGCCACTAGCCGTTGCATGGGCCATTGCATTGGTGATTTACTCCTTGCTATCCAATTGGTAAATCGTATAATAAAGGAAGTACTCAAGCCATGACTCTGGTTCTAATTGATAAAAGTCCGATCACTTCCCATCAGACTTTTAATCTGAAAATACTTTTTATTATAAACAAAGTCTTTAAGTTTTGTCAATCATCAAAAAACCTTAGGGAATGTTTTCTGAACAAACACAACACCAGATATGGACTGTTACGCATGAGGAGATACTGAATGGCTTGAAATATGAGTTGGACTATTTGAATGGCCAATTCCCAAGACATGCCACTATGATGGGTCGAACGATCGTATCTGTTTGCTTGGATCTCTTGGATGAAACTTTAAACTCCTTTTTTCCCAACTCCTTTTCTAGAGGGGCCTTTCACCAGCTGCATAGTCTGACTTTTTCTGCCTTATGTTTGATGACCTTGTTAGATGTTTAAAATATAAAGAAGAATTGCTTTTCCATTTAAAGAAGCTTGAGGCAATGAAGGAAGGGTTGTCTCAAATCAAGGAAGTAACAGTTGACAAATGTATTGGTTATAAAGATGCTCGAAACCAGGAAAGCCTAGTGCAAAGGAAACTTACCAAGAAACTAGGAGACTCATCTCCATGCTTGGTTACTCTTTGCTTGTATTATCTCTATGGATATGTCAGAGACTTGGAGGTAGACCTTTCTGGTGGGATTCAGGGACACGGTGAAGATAGTACATGTTGTTTGCACATGGGAAGGATTCTTGGACTTTTCAGATTTGTGGGGGAAACAGCTGCAGTGAAAGAGTATTGGAATTGCAAGGCCATTTATGGTGCATGGGAGTTGAGGATAGGACAATAACATATAAAGGAAATCCATATATCATAAATGGAGTCATAATGTAATTGGTTGATTTGTACCATTTCTGTGTTTGAATTATTTGTGTTTGTAGATTATTTATTTAATCATAAATACATGAGACCAGAGTTATTTTTACTTTGTTGGTGGTTGAAGAGCTGATATTTCTCTGAGTGAGTAGGATGCTTTGTATTGCTTTGGGGTAGAAATGGCAACTACATGGAGTGGTAGGATCAGTACCTTCACATCAACCACATGGAGAGTAACACCAAGGAATATGTAAACGACACTTACATTGCAAGTTTCTAGTAGTATTTTATTGGAAAGCTCTATAGATCCACCATAAATGCAATTTGTAAATAGAAAAGATTCGTGATTCTTTTTGTGGATGCACTAGATTGAAGCTGTTATTACTTGGTAGTAATGTGTTGTGAATGAAATTGTCAAGCTCTGTCAACAGCATATTTGTTTGTAAGCTTGTGAATCAAGGTGTCTAAAATCTATAATTTCCAAGGTATAACATGTCCAACTATATCCACGACCCGTAGGGAACAGAAACAATGCATGTCTTCAATCCAAGCTCCATTATTAGCATGTACTATCATTGGTTCTTTTATCGGTATTGCTATTAGGATTGTCATTGTCTGCTCGGTTTTCCACTCTTCAGCATCACCTCCTTCAGTTGTTGATTTTTACTACCATGTGGATTTCTAGAGCTCCCAGTTGACTTCGTAATGGATAGCATCTGTGGCAAAGGATGATGAAGAGGCATCTGTGATGTTCAGGTTTTGTTACTTCATGTTTGGAAGAACTCGTTCTACAACTTTATAAAGAATCCTCCAAAACTTGCATATAACTACTGTTAGATAGAATATTTTAGCATGGATACAATCTTATGCAAAGTGGAGATAGTTGCAGTAAATTTTCAACTTTCCTGATAATAATGTCTCCATCTCGGCCATATCCTTGCATCGTGTAATTAGCAACTTCAATGGCATGTGAAAGGTAAAAGCAATATATTAAGAGACTAGCTATAGAAGTTTCAGTTCACTGAAGTCATTTCCTCTGTCTCTGATGCACCATCTTCTGTTGGTGTGTGTTCGACAAAAACTTCGTGCAATATTCAACAATTCCTTCTTGATGGGCCTCAAGTTTATTAATGGCTAAATGCTGAAAAGGCCCAACAATCTAAAGTCAAGACTGAATTGCCACATCCCATTCAATCACCATGTTGTTGTCACGTAATGTATTGGATAAGGAAAGCTAATATTCTACACCCCGATTAACATACATAAATGGATATCTGCTAATTCTGGTAGAAAGTACTGAGAACTTGAATTTCAGATTCTGTTTTCAATTGAATGAATCGGGCTTTTCATCGACGTGCCTATAATTCTATTCTCTGAGCTGATCACTCATGAGATAACTAGTTTAGCAAGTGAAGCTGTTAAGAGATTTTAACGCATTAGACTTGAGAATTCAACTAGGAATCGACTACTTGACCATGCTAATTTGCAAGAGTCATTACAGCACAGTTAAAAATCGATCAGAGATGAGAGATAGGTCGATTTGACTGAGATAGGTGATCATAGTGTGTGTGATTCCACTAGATTGCAAAATTCTCGTTGATCAACACTAGACTGATTTTTCTGTCATTTTGGTACCTTGTGCCCGTATTTGAAACCTTGAGATTTTCACGACAACCGAGAGTTGCCAATGTGTCGAAGATGTACATTGCGGCTTGAAAATAATCGATCATGGGTAAATTACACGAAAAATTCCTAAAAGCTACCCGGTAAGTTAGGTCACGCTAAAATCACGCCAGTTTGAAATTAACTGTGAATTCCAATCCAATTTCAGAAATTGAAAGTTCTATCATGTCACGATTCATTTTAAGAACGTCCATTCATCCTCGGAAGATTTTTCTGCAAACCAAAATTTTTGGTGAAAATACAAAATATGGCCATTTTTGTCCAGAAAATACAGGGGACCATTTTTTATCGCGTTTTTGGGATGCAAGTTAGTTCTATTGGTGAGAAAAAAATGTCAGTTTGATAGAGAACACCTTGGTGAAATTTATGGGGACTGATATAGGTCCAATTGAAGAGAAATTGAATCAATTTTTGGGAATTGGTGTGCAAATTTGTAGGCCATGGTCCCCTCAACTTTTGGACCATTTGGGGATTGTTCTAGGGAGTTATGTGTGCACAAAATTGGCTAAGGAAGCCAGCCAATGTTGGTGGGGCCTTGCCAAGGAGACAAATGGGATAGAGGAGGACTTTAGAGGCATGGAGGGACCCTTTAAGGAGCAGCTGGCTTTTTCTTCTCCAAAGTGGCTACTTTATGCACATCCACCCGAGTCGCCGAAGCCACCGCACACTGCCGCTCATGCCTACTCGCCCGTATGCGTCACTCTACCAATTGCACCCCTACCGCACTGTCTTGCCGTCCCTCGCAATCCCTGAGCCACCATCGAGCCTTCGTCTAGCCGCCTAAGCCGTCCCCTTCGCCATCTAGTTGCCGTCGAGTGTCGCTATCGCCCGCAGCAACCTTCACTAGCCCGTCTCACCGTTTCCAGCTCAGCCCGTCGCCTAGCTGTCTTTCTGGGCCTATCAAACAAAATTGAAGGCTAGCAAGCTTCCGTGGGCTTTAAGGCCTGTTTTAGGACAGTTCCGGGCCTCATCGGGTGTCTCCGCTTTAGAGTTTGTTCCCTATCTCTGCGTTGCCATCGTCGTGGACTTACCAGATTGCTAAACCGGTGAGTTTACTTGCTAAACTCTTCTTAGGGAGTTGATTATGCTTAAGGGCTGATTAGTCTAGGCTAAGTATGGTTTAGCAATTTAAGTACTCATTATTTCATGTTAGGTAGTTAGATCGGCTTAATTAGCAACTAGATAGTTTGTATTATTTATCTAGATAGGTTCAAAAATTTTCCGGATTCGTTTCGGTATTTAATTAGGCATTTGCAGCCTAAATTTCTATTTATGGTATTTAATTGTATTTATTTAATTATTTATTATTTTCGGAAAATTTTACCAGGATAACTGGTGACCAAAATTTCATTCTGATTGCAATTGTATGCTTGGTTTATTTAATTGAGTATTGATTTGTGCAAATTGAGTGGAAATTGCAATTTTTGGTATTTATCCTAAAGTTGGGTAATTTCGGTATTTAATTAGAAAATACCGAGCGTTGGTTTAGAATTCCAAAAATGTCTTTATGGACTATATTAAGGAGTGGGATTTTTTAAAAGAAAATTATTGCAATTTTGGCTCATGTCGAATGTGTACCCACACACGATTATTTTTATTGGGTATTTTTAACCCGGTGATTTGTCAGCTTGTGCGAGCATATTTATCGTCAGCTTGTGAGAGCTCCTTTGCATGCAGCTTGTGACAGCAGTATACTATATCAGCCTATGTGCTTCGATACGTCAGTTTGTGAGAGCAGTATGCATTATCAGCTTGTGTGAGCTATGATCATTTTATCAGCCTGTGGGAGCACGATCTATGTTATCAACTTGGGCGAGCAACTATTTATTTATATCAGTTTGTGAGAGCTATGACCATATATTTAAGCTTATGAGAGCAAAGACCATTTATTTCAACTTGTGTGAGCAGTGGTCATATCGAATTGATAGATAGTACTGATGGTATCGATTTGAGTGGATCGATTGATCGATGGTGGATTTGAATTGAACTGATTAGTTGAGTATATGAACTGTACTAACCTGCAGGAAAGAACTAAGGCAAGGTAAGTCATTTTTCTTGTGTATGCATAGATTGCCTTTAGGCATATTTCCTTCATAGTCAGAGTTTAGGGGGTAAACTTGCTAAGACATTGTCTCACCCCATCGTGGGCTAACATTTTTAGGTCCTTAGATGGCGAATCCTCTTGAGAGTTTTGGCCGACCTATAAGGGTTACTGAGCATGTTTCTAGCTATCCCAATTCTAGAAGTCATTGGGTCTATAGACTTGTAGTGATCACTATCTGGGTCGAAGAGAATCCACCTCATAGGATACGTCATAGATTCAGAGCGTCGTTCCGCTATGGACCCAATGGTTTCAGGGTGGGTCCCCGTAGGACTTTTGATATCCCCGCTACGGTAGTTGATGCTACTCTAGATGTGGATGCAGCTAACCCTCCCGATAGTGTGGTGGAGGACCCAATGCCCTCGGAGCCTGTGGAAACCAAAGAATCGGCAAATGAGTCTAGCTAGCTGATCTTAGGATAGCTTTGTTTTGAGAATTGGCCTCTTGTAGACTTGTGAATATATACTAGTATTGTAAATGACCTAGTTTGCTGTGTGTAAAGGTGTGTTGTGGTTTTCAAAATTGCGGCCTTGCTTTTCTATCCCATCTTTGTGTTGTTTGGGGATTTATTTAATCGCTTCCGCATGCACATTATAATGAAAGGGTCGGCGACACGTCCTGGGACGTTGCAATTTAATCGACCACCGAGGGATGGTCACGCGGTCGAGGATTGGCACGTGACATCCCCGCCCGGAGTGGTATTAGAGCTGGTCAATAGTTTGAGTGATATGGTGCGATAGGTTTATGAGATAGTTAGTAGGAATGGTCTTTATTTCATGCCATTGCATGTCAGTGGTATCTGTTTGGTAAATTGTTTGTAGGGATCACTCAGCTTCTAATTCGGTGTAGAATTGGAAAGCAGGTTTCTTTAAAGAATCTGCATAACGAGCGATCATGAGCAGTGGACTCCTAGGAAGTGTACCATTGGACCTATTACTCGGGGTAGGACGCCGGTGAGGCTTGGTACCCGAGGAGGTCATGGTCGAGCGCCAACTCAGGCTAGTGCTAGTGGTGTAGCACCGCCTCCTGTTGGTGCTGGGGTAGCAGCCTCTGGTGATCCCAAGATTGAAGGGATCATGTAAACGCTTGAAGCAATGGGAGCACTTATGGGGCAGTAGGCCTAGAATTACGCCACTGCTGCTGCCGTCGCCGCTACAATGGCCATTGCCACAGCCGCTGAGGCCGCCACCGATGCTGCACCTGTCGAAGTTCCAGCTGGTAACATAGTTATGGAAAGGGAGAGACCGATTCACAAGATAGTAGAATAGTTCTTGAAGTTGAACCTGTCGAGGTTCACTGGTACTAGAGATCCCGAGATTGCCTTACTTTAGATTCAAGACCTGGAGAAGGCCTTTGCACTTCTGATGTGCAATGAGGAAGAAAAGGTTGTCCTGGCAATATATCAGCTGCAGGGTAACACGAACACCTGGTGGAGGGCCACCAGAGGCATAGTATTCCCGGAAGGCGTAGTCTTGGTGTGGAACACTTTCCTCAAAGCCTTCAACAGTAAGTATTTTTCGGGTAGCGCCCGAGAACAAAAGATGGAGGAATTTCAGGGCCTCCGCCAAGGCATGATGACCGTTGACCAATATGAGGTCAAGCTCCCTGAACTGTCCCAATATGCTCCAAGACTAATGGAAGATCCCGAAGATAAAGCTCGGAGGTTTAGGAATGGCCTTCGATTAGAACTGAAGAACCCACTGGTGCCGTTTGATCTAAAAGACTACAATGAAGTGTATAATCAGGCCTATCTGATAGAAAGAAGCTTGAGTGAGCAAGCCACCTCATATGGATCGAGGTTTAGTTCGAATAGAGATAGGAACCGGTATGGGAAGAAGCCCATGACCGAAGGAAGGCTCCATGTTCCGCCCAACAGGAAGGGTGAAATTGATAAGTCAACGCCGCATCAGAATGGTGCGTGTCGCTTCTGTGGAAGGCGGCATGATTCTATGGCATCCTAGAATTCCTTGCTAATCTTTAGGGGTACTCTAATCCATGTCTTGCATTAAGACTTTGGCCAAGCTTTTGGTGAATAATTATTTGATAGAAAAATTCTATTTTTGGCCATGTGAATTTTGGATTGGAATTTATTAAATTAGGTCACAAATTTTTGTGAATTATAAATTTCAATTACGTGATTATAAAATTAAGGTTTAAGGAGGATTATTAGGATGAGGTGTGGGCCAAAATTTTAGCTCAAGACCAGCCCACAAGAAGCCCCACCCTTCGGTCGTTTGGGCCTAGCCGCGAAGCCCAAGGAGAGGAGGAGCCGTCGGCCCATGGCTGGCCTCAAGCCCAGCCGAAAAATGGAGGCCCATCTTGCATGAAGAAGGCCATTTGTCCCTCCTAGCTGCCAAGTGTTCCCCATGCACATCTAATGATTGTTCATCATTGAGGGGAAGAAAAATTAAGGGAAATGATGGCTGGCTTAAGCGAGAAAGAGAGGGAGAGAGAGGGGTTTGTCCGAAGAGAGAGAGAGAGAGTTACCAAGAGAAACAGAGAAATCAAGAGAGAAAGGGAGAGTGAGCGTGCGGAAGAAGAAGGAAGCCGATCCTCCGTCATTCATTGCCACCGTGTCTAGTTGCCGTGTGCTTGCTGTTTGCTCAGTCTAGAGGCAAGTTGGGATCCTTAATCTGCTCTTGCATGTTGTGCCTAGTATGTGTGCTTGAATGGTGATAGATTTCGGATGTTTAGGGTGTTAAAAGTTGAAGTGTTAAGAGGGATGTTTGAGACTAGTAAACTGTTCTTAAGGAAACAGTTCGACCTTGGATGTTCTATTGGCTTGCATGTGTTGCTTGAGTTGGATTTTGGCCGTTACTTCTAAATGAAAGTTGTTAAGGACTTCTTGAAATATAACATACTCAAAGTTGGGACAAAACGAAAAAGTATAAGTGGTGAAATCCTTAATTTTCGGAGAGACTGAATCTGGAAATTTCGGTAACTACCTTTGGTAAATGCATGGTCTGTAAGCCTATCTTTTTGTTGAAATTTCACTTTTATTTCTTAACAAAAGATGTAAAGGACATCCTGAGGTTTAACATATAAAACATTTAGAGAAAAATAACAAGAATAGATAGGTGAAATCACGGTTTTTCGGAAGTAGTCAGATCTGGAAATTTTGGTATTGAAACAGAAGCTTTAACCATCTATATTAAATCACCTAGAACGAATTTGACTTTTATTTATTCATGAAAAACCTACCTTAGGATCTTGAATACAACATAGTCGAATTTCATAAATTTTGAAGGCCATTTGGGTATTTAATCGAAAATGCTTTTAAAACCGTGTAACCTGGTATATTCGGATTTGATCAGTTTCAATGGATGGGCCATATCATTTTTTATGAAGCTCTTTCGGAAAAGTGTCCTTCATGAAGTATCTTTCGTTATGTCTTCCCTGAAACATATTCAAATTTCGTAATTTTTGAAGTTCATTTTCATATTTAACTGAAAATGTTTCTAAAACTGTGCAAGCTGGATTGAGCGAATTTCAAATGCTGTAATTTATGATTATTCTGTTTTGGATGAGCCCCATGAATTATATTTATTTAAATGATTAAATATTGCTGCACATGTGATGATATTTGGCATTGCATATAGAATCAAATGTTGAATTTGACTTTGTTGCCATTACATCATGTGCCATGTTGATTGTGAGACATAAATGGGTGAATATGAATTATGATGAATGAGGAAACTGTTGGAGGTGAGCCGATAATGCCCTGGGAGTGTTAGGATGCCCGGGATGGGGGGTGCCGGATGCCCGGTTGTATTGTGATACTTGTCCGGATGTCCTCGGGAGTTTCAAGATGCCCAGAATGGTTGGGTGCCGGAAGCCTTAGAGGTTTGTGCCCGGAGGGAAGCCTCGTGATGCCAGTTGGGATATGAGATGCCTAGAGTGTAGGGGTGCCGGATGCCCGGTGGTGTGTGCCGGAGGTTTTCTCGCGATGCCAAGTTAGGGGTGCGAGTGATAAAATGAGGGATGCAATTACTGATCCCGAGAAAGAAAGATGTGATGATCAAATTGAAACATAAAAAGTGGAAATTAAATCATGCATGGTATGGTGACATGTATGCATGGCTGTATGATATGATGTACATGAGTGCATGGTTGTATGTGCACCTATGGCATGATAGTATGCGTACATGAGGCATAGTATATGTGTGGATGATTGATGATGAGTGCATGGTTGTATGTGCACCTATGGCATGATAGTATATGTAAGAATGCTTGGTGATGAATGCATGATGATGTATGCACATATGGTATGATGACACATGCATGGCTGCGTTACCATCCCTGGTCTGACGTTTGTGCGGTTCACGTGCTGGTCATGTACGATGTGGGCTTGGCTGGGGGCCCGGTCATTAAGGAGTTTTCATCAATCCACGTCTGCTTAGATGGAGTGATTCGGGGGATGTTGTCGCCACCACCACCCGATGCGCCAAGATGGGTGTGATGGCCGCGTGAGGAGTAGAGAGCTAACTTTTCTTTTTGAGAGTAGCCGACACTGATAGATGGAGGATGACACGTGAACGTTATAGGGGCCGAGATATCTTTTGGGTTGTGGTCAAGTGTAGTTAAAAGTCTTGGCCTTTCTTTTTGCCTGTACCGACCCGAGAAATCCATCATGAAAATATATAAATAAAAGTGGTTCGGCTTTATCTTTTCTTATGGTGCGTAGTTGGTGTGCATTGTATTATGGTTATTTGAGGGACAGATGATGAGACTCAATTATGCTTCCGCTAATAAGTTGCGCTGGGACCGTTTTAAAAAAAAATGCCTAAGGACCTCGGTCCTTCTTTAAACCCCTTTTTATAAAAGACAAGTAACGGATATCTTTTCAAGACAAAGCAATTGGTAGGTTGTGGTGACCCTAACAAGCCATCAAGGGGTGCCACAGATTCGGCCATGTGCCATCATAGGATGGGTGCGTGTTACGAGTGTGGCCAACTAGGTCACTTGGCCAGAGATTGTCCTAGAAGGCCGAGAGGATTTCAGCAGTTACCACCGCCGCCGCCAATGGATCGAAACTAAAGGTTTATGTTGCAGATCGCACAACAGGGAGGACAGAACAGACCCCCAACGCAAGGACAAGTGTATGCCATCACGAGAGGACAGGCAGAGGAGTCGTCTGATGTGGTTACAAGTATGGTTTTGCTGAATGACCATGCTGCATATGCTTTATTTGATCATGGTGCAACTCATCCGTTTATAGCTGAACAATTTGTTAAGCTGATAGGATTGAGCCCTGAGTTGTTGGAGTTAGTGGTTAGCATATCTACATCGTTAAAGGATAAGGTGTTAGCTGCATTGGGTTGTCCTAGTTGCAAGTTAGTGATTGGTGAACGATAAAGGAATATAGACTTGTTAGTCCTAGCCATGTATGATTTTGATGTGATAATTGGCATGGACTAGCTCACCAAGTAACGAGCTAAGATGGACTGCTATCGTAAAGTGATTTAGTTTAACCCGTTAGTGGGTGAAAGTTTTGAGTTCATTGTGAGTCGAGGAGGACCCTCGATTTCCTTAATCTCATCACTTGAGGCAACCTGTTTGTTAGACGGGGGTTGTTAAGGTTACCTGACGACTATCCTAGATACGACAATTGAGGAGCTAAAAATCGAATAGATCTCCGTGGTGCAAGAATTTCTAGACATGTTTCCGAAATAATTGCCAAGCTTGCCACCAGAGAGAGAGATAGAGTTTGTGATCGAGTTAGCACCCAGGACAGAGCAAATTTCTAAGGCTCCTTACCAGATGTCATTGTCTGAGTTAAAAGAAATGAAGGTGCAGATGCAGGAATTGTTGGATAAGGGATTCATACATCCTAGTGCATCACCTTGGGGAGCACCAGCTCTCTTCGTGAAGAAGAAAGATGGTTCGTTGCACCTATGCATTGATTATCGTCAACTCAATCAAGTGACGATCAAGAACAAGTATCCACTCCCAAGGATCAATGACCTGTTTGACTAGTTATAAGGAGCGTCGATATTTTCAAAAATCGACTTGAAGATGAGGTATCATTAGTTGAGGAATAGAAAGGAGGATATACCGAAGTCAGCATTTCGTACTCGATATGGCCTTAATGAGTCACTGTAATGCCGTTTGGTTTGATGAACGCTCCAACTGCTTTTATGGATTTGATGAACCAACTGTTTAAAGAGTACCCGGATCAGTTTGTAATAGTGTTAATTGACAATATTCCGATGTATTCGAAGAATTTTGAGGAGCATGAGAGTCATTTGAGGATGGTACTTTAGACTCTAAGGATTCATGGATTCTACACTAAGTTTAGCACGTGTGAGTTTTGGTTGACTCGTGTTGCATTCCTAGGTCACGTGATTTCAAGCGAAGGAATCTTCGTGGACCCGTCCAAGATCGAAACAGTTATCAATTGGCCAAGACCGACGACATTGATAGAGATTAAAAGCTTTTTGGGTTTGGTAGGTTACTACAGAAGGTTTGTGGAAAGGTTCTCAGCATTGGCATCACCGTTGACTCGACAACTGACGAAGGAAGAGAAGTTCGTGTGGATAGACAAGTGCGAACGTAGTTTCCAAGAGCTTAAGTAGAAGCTGACTACCGCACTTGTGCTGACCATTCCATCTGGTCCTGGAGGATATGAGATCTATACTGATGCATCGTTTAGAGGACTGGGTTGCGTGCTAATGCAACATGGCAGGGTTGTTACATATGCGTCCCATCAGTTGAGGCCTCACGAGCTGAATTACCCGATGCATGACTTAGAACTCGTAGTAATCATTTTTGCTCTAAAGATTTGGAGACATTATTTGTGTGGAGAAAGATTCCAGATCTCCACTGACCATCAAAGTTTCAAGTATCTATTCTCTCACAAGGAGTTGAATATGAGATAGCGTCGCTAGATGGAACTTCTGAAGGACTATGATTGTGATATTTTGTATCACCCTGGAAAGGCGAATAGGGTCACAAACGCTTTGAGTCGAAAGTTTTCAATTGCACATATGATGGTTAAGGAATGGGTTTTACTTGAGAGAGCTCGAGATTCGGTTTTTAAATTTGAGGTAGGCCACTTTTCGAATCTTATGGCCACCCTCAGAATTGAGCTGGATGTGTAGATCAGAGTTAAGACGCTTCAATTGACAAACCCATATGTTCATAAGATTCTGCAAGAGGATACCGATAAGAGAAAGGCTAATTTTCATATTTCTGAGGATGGAACACTGAGGTTTCGAGGACGATTGTGTGTACCTGACAATGCAGAGCTTAAAGAAGAGATCTTATTAGAAGCTCATCTTAGCAGTTACAGCATTCATCTTAGCAGTACAAGAATGTATCACAATCTGTGTCAATACTATTGGTGGTCCGGTATAAGGGTGGACATCGCCAAGCATGTTGCCAAGTGTCTGACGTGTTAGCAAGTAAAAGCACAGCATTGTACACCGAGAGGACTTCTGCAACCTCTCGAGATTCCCGAGTGGAAATGGGAGCACATTACAATAGACTTTGTGACAAGCTTACCAATGAGTCATAAAAGGTAATGATTCCATTTGGGTAGTGGTTAACAGACTGACGAAGTCGGCTCACTTCATTGCTGTACGAAATGACCTTGATTTGGATAGGCATGCAGAGTTGTACATGCATCAAATTGTTCTTATGCATGGTGTGCCAGTGACGATTACATCAGACCGAAACCCGAGGTTCACAGCTGCCTTTTGAAAAAGTTTGCAGACTGCTTTAAGGACAAAGCTGCAGTACAGTACAGGTCATTACGAATTTTAATGAATTAGACTTGAGAATTTGACTAGGAATCGACCGCTCGACTGTGCTAATCTGCAATGATCATTATGGTACAAATAAAAATCAATCGATTCGACTGAGATAGGTGATCATAGTGTGGGTGATTCCACCAAATTACAAAATTCTCGTCGATCGGCACTAAACCAATTTTTATGTCATTTTGGTACCCTATGCCCGTATTTGAAATCTCGAGATTTTGATAACCACTGAGAGTTGCCAATGTGTCGAAGATGTACATTGTGGCTTGAAAATAATCGACCGCGGGTAAATTGCACTAAAAATTCTTAAAAGCTACCTAGTAGGCTAAGTCATGCTAAAATTGTGCAAGATTGAAATTAACTAACCAATCTGATTTCAGAAATTGAAAGTTTTGTCACGTCACGATTCATTTTAGGAATATCGACTCATCCTCCGAAGATTTTTCTGCAAACTGAGATTTTTGGTGAAAATACAAAATATGGCCCTTTTTGTCTAGAAAATTCAGGGGACCGTTCTTTATCACGTTTTGGGGATGCAAGTTGGTTATATTGGTAAGGAAAAATGTCAATTTGGTTGAGGACACCTTAGTGGAATTTATGGAGACCGATTTAGGTCCAATTGAAAAGAAATTGAATCAAATTTTTGGAATTGGTGTGCAAATTCGTAGGCCATGGTCCCCCTAAACTTTTGGACCATTTAGGGATTGTTCTAAGGAGTTATGTGTGCACCAAATTGGTTGAGGAAGCCAGCCAATGTTGGTAGGGCCTTGCCAAGGGGACAAATGGGATAGAGGAGGACTTTAGAGGCATGGAGGGACCCTCCAAGGAGCAGTTGGCTTCTTGTTCTCCAAAGGGGCTGCCTTATCCATTGTTGTCTTAGTTTAAAGCTCCAAAACTAGAGAGAAACTAAAGGAGAGTCCCCCTAGCCGTCGCACGTCTGCCCAAGTTGCTGGAGCCACCGCATGCCGCCACTTGCGCCTACTCGCCCGCACACGTCGCTCTACTAGCCATGCCCTTGCCGCACCATCTCGCAGTCCCTCATGATCCCTAAGCCACCGTTGAGCCTCTGTCGAACCGCTTGAGCCATCCTCGTCGCCGTCCAGTCACCATCGAGCTTGACCACCACCCATAGCAGCCTTCGCCAGCCCATCTCATCTTTTCCAGCTTAGCTCATTGCCTAGCTCTCTCTCTTAGTCCATCAAATAGAATCGAAGGCCAACAAGCTTCCGTGGGCTTTAAGGCCCGTTTTAGGACACTTCTGGGCCTCATCGAGTGTCTCTGCTTTGGAGTTTATCGCCCATCTTTGCGTTGCCATCATCGTGGACTCACTGGATTACTAAACCGGTGAGTTTACTCACTAAACTCTACTTATGGAGTAATTATGTTTAGGGGTTGATTAGTTTAGGCTAATTATGGTTTAGGTGGTTAGTTAGAACGGATTAGCGATTAATTACTTGTTATACCATGTTAGGTGGTTAGATCGGCTTAATTAGTATCTAGATAGGTTCGGAATTTTTCTGAGCCTGTTTCGGTATTTAATTAGGCATTTCCGACCTAAGTTTCTATTTATGATATTTAATTATTTATTATTTTTTGGAAATTATACCGGGATAACTGGTGATTGGAATTTCATGCTGATTGCAATGTTATGCTTGGTTTATTTAATTGATGTTGATTTGCGCAAATTGAGTGGAAATTGTAATTTTGGGTATTTATCCCAAAGTTGGGTAATTTCGGTATTTAATTAGAAAATACCGGGTATCGGTTTACAATGCAAAAAATGTGTTTATGGACTATATTAAAGAGTGGGATTTTTTTAAAGAAAATTATTGCAATTTTGGCTTAGGCCGACCGTGTACTCACACACGATTACTTTTATCGAGTATTTTTAACTCGGTGATTTGTTAGCTTGTGAGAACATATATTATCAACTTATGAGAGCATATATTATCAGCTTGTGCGAGCATATTTATCATTAGCTTGTGAGAGCCCCTTTGCACGTCAACTTATGAGAGCAGTATACTATATTAGCCTATGTGCTTCGATGCATCAGCTTGTGAGAGTACTATACATAATTAGCTTATGTGAGCTATGATCATTTTATCAGCTTGTGAGAGCATGATCTATATTATCAGCTTGGGCGAGCTACTATTTATGTATATCAGCTTGTGAGAGCTATGATCATATATTGCAGCTTGTGAGAGCAAAGACCGTCTATTTCAGCAGTGATCATATCCAATTGATAGATAGTATTGATGGTATCAATTTGAGTGGATCGATTGATCGATGGTGGATTTGAATTGAATTGATTGGTTGAGTATATGAACTGTACTGACTTGCAAGAAGGAACCGAGGCAAGGTAAGTCCTCTGTTTTATGTGTGCATAGACTGCCTTTAGGCGTTTTTCATTCCTAGTCGGAGTTTAGGGGATGAACTTGTTGAGACATTATCTCATCCCGTCATGAGCTAACATTTTTAGGTCCTTAGATGGCAAATCCTCCTGAGCATTTTGGTCGACCCATAAGGGTTACCAAGTGGGTTTCTAGATATCCCAATCCCGAAAGTCACTTGGTCTATAAGTCCGGGTCGAAGAGAATCCACCTCATAGGATATGCCATTGATTCAGATCGTGGTTCCGCTACGGACCCAATGGTTTCAGGGTGGGTCCCTTTAGGACTTTTGATATCCCCGATGCGGTAGTTGATGCTACTCTAGACAAGGATACAGCTGACCCTCCCGATGGTGTGGTGGAGGACTCGATGCCCCCGGAGCCTATGGAGATTGAAGAATCAGCGAATGAGTCTAGCTAGCTAATCTTAGGACAGCTTCGTTTTGAGCACTAGCCTTTTGTAGACTTGTGAATATAGACTAGTATTGTAAATGACCTAGTATGATGTTTATAAAAGTGTGTTGTGGTTCACAAAATTATGGCTCTGCTTTTTCTATCCCATCTTTGTGTTGTTTGGGGATTTATTTAATCGCTTCCGCATGCACATTAATATGAAAGGGTCGGCGACGCGTCCTAGGATGTCACAATTTAATCGACCACCGAGGGATGGACATGCGCTCGAGGATTGTGGCGTGACAAAAGTGACCGATGATTAGACATAATCAAAACTTAGAGCATTACATTGGTAATCTACCATTCAAAAACAAAGTTATTTGAGAGATAGGACTGAGCACACTATCTGTACTATAGTCAGGGCAAGCAATACCATCGTGGCGATAACTGAGAGGACTTCCAATGGGCTACTACAGTACTTGCGCTTGAACATCACCTTCCACTTGTTATAACGCCTTTGGCAATGCGCGACAAGCTCTTGCCTGAGGTCGTGGAAGTAGGCGTTCCTCGTCCACATGTAAGTTTTGGTGCAAAAGGTGTTGAGTAGGCGTGTGGCAGCATCTTCATTGCTGAGCTAGTTCACTATGATTTCTTTGTAAATCAGTAACTTTGCATCACTAGGGGTATTGATCAGGTGATCCATGAAGGCCAAGTAGTTGATCGGGTAACTCTCATCCCGGTAGTAACATTGCTTGAAGGCGATAATGTTCCAAAAATAGGATTCGGTTGAATGGTAAAGATGGAGGTACGGGATTTCAAGTTCTCCATTTTTGAATTTGATGTCTAACAAGCATTGGCTTTTCCCTGAGAGCATTGATAGTAAAAGATAAGGAAATAAATAAAGAACGAAACATAATCAAATTCAGAAAATAGAATGACACACACTCTTGCCTCTTTTTAGCTTGACTCTAGCTGCCACCAACTCCATTGCGCTAAGGATGAACTTGAACTCTTCATGGCACTCCTATGGTGCCTTCCTCACCAATGGCAAGTGCAAGAGCCTAATTGCGTTAAGGAAGTGCTTCACCTCTAACTCCATCACCCCTTCCAGCAGCTCTTCAATTTTTATTGGGGCTGCAAAAACCTATATGCGAGCTCAAGCAGCCTCGGTGTGTGCTTTTGGTGCAATCCACACGCAATCTTGAACAGCTCTTGGATGACAAAGAATGGTATATGGTTCTCCATAAGCCACATGTCACGGCAGACATCATTAAGCATCCATGGCTTGCCAAAGATCCGATCATCAGATGGCCTCCACTTATAGCTCCAATGCATCAAGAAGAGCTGGAGCACAAAGATGCTGTCGAGAAGCATCATCTCCACAAACTCATTGGAGTTAGGGATGATCGGCTTGTCATAGTACTTCCGAACCCGATCCTCCCAGCATTTTGATCCTCTTGATGTAGTCCTCGAGGCGGCATCTTGGGTTGTACCAGAGGAAGCCTTGCATGTGACATCTAGAAAATTCGACCCTGTTTCGATTAAATGAATTAGGCTTTTCATCAATGCGCCTATAGTATTTTTCTTTGAGCTAATCACTCACGAGATAACTAATCTATCAAGTGAAGCCATTAAGGGATATAAACGCAACAAACTTGATAATTCGATTAGAAATCGATTACTCGATCGTGATAATTAGCATGGGTCAATACGGTACCGTTATAATAAATTAGAGACAATGGATAGGTTGGTTTGATGGAATGGCATAATTAAATTGTAGGTGATTCCACCTAATTGCAAAATTCACGTCAAATGGCACTAAACCAATTTTTCTGTTGATTTTGTACCTAGTGCCTGTAATTGAAACCTTGAATTTTTACGACAACTAAGAGTCGCCTACAAGTCAAAGATGTACAACATGGATTGAAAATAATTGACGATGGGTCAAACACGTTAAAAATTCCTAAAAGCTACCCGGTAGGTTAGGTCATGCTAAAATCGCGTCCGATTGAAATTAACCACGAAATTCAACTCGATTTCAAGAATCAAAAGCTTGAGCGTGTCACGATTTATTTTTAGGACATTGACTCATACTTTGAAGAATTTTTGGTGAGCCCGAAATTTTGGCGGAAAATCAAAATTTGACAATTTAAACTCAAAGAAATTCGGAGCGGCATTTTCAAGTGGAATTTCGGCATTCAAGTTGAATTGTTTGGTGAAGGAAATGCATGGAATTCATATGGGCTGTATGGGTGTGATTTTTGGCCATCAAATTGGAGAAATTTGTGAAGAAATTGAAGTGTAATTGGTGCAAATTCGTAGGGGGCAGTTGTTGTGATGTTTTGGGCACCAAATTGAAGTCCTATGGTGTTGAATTATGAAGCCAATGGCTTGTGGGTGAGGCATGGATAGAAAGGGTAGAAGACTTTGAGGGAATTGCACTCAAATGTGTAGATTTTTGTTGAAGCTTCTCATTGGTGGAAGCCAAGTCTTTGAGGCCTCTTTTTTGCCCTTGGTTCCCCCTCTCTCCCCCTTGGCTTGGTCGACCAGCTCCCTCCTTCATCTACAGATCACTTCTTCTTCTTGCTTCCTCCTCAAGCCTCAGTTTCCTTGTTGCAACCTCACCTGAACCAGCTAGCCCCTCACCGAAGCAACCAGCCACCGCCAGGCCTCATGCCACCTATCCAAGCAGCCCGTCGCCCCGCCGTCCCGACCCCACTAGTCCGCTAGCCCATGTGTCTACCATCCAACTCGTCAGCCGCCAGTCTCTACCCTTCGTTTGCCTGCTCAAGGAATCGCGGCCTCCGCTCGTCCCAGCTTTGCTCTAGCTCGCTACCGTCCCCTGTTCATTCAACTTGTCGCCTCGACCAACCACCATAGCCCCTTGGAACAACTCAAATCATAACTGAGTCTCAACTTATGGGTAGAGACTTGTGAGGCCGTTTTTAGCCCTTTCCCGGCCTCCTTTGGTGTTGACGTAGGCCTAGGTTTTGCCGCCATCGCGCCGCTGTCACTGTGAACCAATTTTCACGCTAAACCAGTGAGTTTACCTCCCAGTCTCTAATTAGGATGCTAATATCACTTAATGGTAGATTAGTGGGCTAATTAGTGGGTTAGTTAGGTTAATTAGGATTAGTATACTTAGTTTATGTAACTAGATTAGTTAGGTTTAGTTAGTTAGTTTAATTGGTTAGTTAGGTGGATTAGTTAGGGTTAGGGTATTTAATTAGTCTATTAAATTAAATTAGTTAGGTTAGTTAGATTAATTAGTTAGTTCGATTAAATTAGACGGTTAGCTTATGATAATTTAATTGAGTGATTTAATTTAAGTAATTTGCAATTATTTAATTATTTATTATTTAGCGTAAATTGTACCGGGATAGTCGGTCGCTAGAATTTTGTGCTAATCGTCATGGTTGTATTGGTTTGTGCAATTGATTGCTAATTTATGCAATTGGATGTTGATTGATGATTTTTGAATTATTATTTCAAAAATATTAAATTTTGGTATTTAATTAGAAAAATACCAGGTGTCGGGTTTTAATGCCAAAAATATTTTAAGTACTATATAAAATCATGAGATTTTTAAAAGAGAGGGGTATCACATTTTATGATACAATCTGATCATATGCCCACGCACAATTATTTTACCAGGTGTTTTTTATATGAAGAAAATAGGCCAAGTATAGTATTTGAAATTGCGGCATTTGAGCGCAAAGCATGATGCCCTTGGCTGAGATTGGACGTGTGTGTGATCGCTATTGAAAATCGTCATAATATGTTTACGCCAGATGATGCTCCTTTAGGAATGCTCCATGTCAACAGATGCCAGTCGCAGTGGAGGCTAGGCCGATACTCCTTCAGGAATGCCGTCTAGATGTAGACGTTGCCGTACTCGACGAAGCAGGACGACGCCTAGTTATGCCGAATGACAGCCAACTGTTGAGATGGCCGTGGCCGTTGGATCGTAATTAATTGGAATGCTTGAGTGATCGAATTAGCCGCGCCTGATTATGGGACAAATTTGTGTAGCATGAAATGGGACGTGTCATAACGATTTGGCCTTATAATCGGGACCCCTGTGATTCATTGAGATATGAGTTGAAGTGTTCCAATTATTGAATGCATTTATTGTATGTATATACTATAGGAAAGGTACTAACGTGCAAGAAGGTGCTGAGACGAGGAAAGTCCTTTATGGTGTATATTTAGGCTGCCTCTAGGTGAATTCCCTTCCTAATTGAGGTTTAGGGTGTAGACTCGCTGAGACATTGTCCTACCCTATCGTGGTTTACTATTTTCAGGTCCATAGATGGAGATACGACACGTACATTATGGGGTTCAGCAGCTGATGGATTTTCAGCACTCCTATTTCCCTATCCCCGAGACTACCCTAACTTGGGAGTTAGTTGAATCCACGGTCTGGGTCGAAGAGGACCTAACTTAGTTGGTACCTCATCGATTCATAGTATGGTTCATTAACTTTCCTCAAAGGGGTCGGGAGGGTCCCTTATAGGGTTTTGACAGGCCTTTCGTCGGGACCGGGGAGTGGGAAGTAGGGCGCCCTATAGATATCGATACCCCTGATGGTGTCACGATGGACCCGGAGCCTATGACTGAAGAGCCCAGAGCTTAGACAGCTCATTAGTTCCTTTTTGAGTTAGACTCTTGTATATATACTTGTAGGGTCTTAGACCTTTTGTATATAACCTAGTTTGTTTATATAATATATTTTGTTTAAATTAGTTGTCCTGCTTTTCTATCACATGTTTGTTTGTTGTCTGGAGATTGTTTAATTTGCTTCTGCATGTGTATAAAATGAATGGGTCGGCGACGCATCTTAAGAACGTCGCAATTTGATCGACCATTGAGGGATGTACGCACGCTCGAGGTTCGGGACATGACACTGCAAGTACTGTAGCTTCTGATCTTCCATTGGCTTGAGGCTTTTCTTGCTGCGGTGATAAGGTCTGATTACAACGACACGGGGTGTGTAGGTCTTTGTAGCCTCAATGGAGCTTCTCTAGAATGGTGTAGATGCAACAATCCACGGATGTTGGAGGCGGTTGCTTCAATTTTTTGCTTATTGAAGTTACGAGTTCATCGCAATGATGATCATTTGTAGATGTTGGCCCTGTTCTTGCCATCCTCTGTTTCTTCTCTCAACCCAAAAGAAAAATTTGCCTCCTCAGTGGATCAAGGGCAAAAAGGTTTGAGCAAAATCTAGTGCACGAGAAGGATACTCTGTGCCAAAATAAGCCCAGAAATTACATATGGCCTCTTTAATGCAGAGCCATCTTGGAATTAGCCAAAAAAAGGACACAAACAAAGAAGGAGCGAAAATTCAAACATAGAGTTTGGTTAGTTTAAACTGACTTGTGCATCCATTGTAGGCCATTAAATGACGAAAATGACCCCCGGGCTGCAAGAAATCTCTCACTAAAAAACATAGTATATGCATGTGATTTTGCCACCTAGTTACCTTTCACACCGATAAGACATCTTTTTGTCCCCTCACTCTCTCTCTTTTGTCATGCCTATATGAAAAGTTCTTAAGGTCGTGCATGGTTGTGTTCTTTTTTTTTTTATGAACAAAAATATGTTTTTGCTCCCTGGGAACAAAAAAGAATAGAAACGCATTTGTTTGCGTTTTTGTTCCCGGAACAAAATTAGAACAGAAATAAGAAACAAAAAAAAATTTATTTTTTTGTTCCAGAAACACTTTTTGAAGCCCCAAAAAGAACAAAAACATAAAAAACTTGTTTCTTTTTTGTTTCTTGCTTTCGTGCTCTCTGTCTCAAGTCCCTCCCTTTTCCCGTGTCTCTCACAAGTTCTCCACCATCATCCTCTCCGGTGCCTCCCAACTCATCATTCTCTCCGGCATCGATAGCTGCTGCTCCTTCACCGGCTAAAGCTTCTAATTCAAGGTAAGTTTCATCCTTCACTGGTTGTTGCTCCTCCTTCACCGTTTGACGAGGGCTTCGGTGAGAGCCACCCCTTGCAGATTTGTGCGACGGCTGCTCGGGGCTCGAGCGCAACGGCTCGCTCGAGCCAGCACTTGCCCAGATCTACGAGATCGGGGCTCGAGCGAGCCCTCACACTCGAACCCCAAGCGAGCGTTGCTCACCCATATCTGCGGCAACGTCTGCTCACTTGAGCGAGCGTGGCTGCTTTGCTCGCTCGAGCGAGCGTCGCGAGCAAAGTAGTAGCGCTTTGCTCGCTCGAGCGAGTGTTGCTCACCCAGATCTACGGCAGCGTCAGCTCACTTGAGCGAATGTGGCTGCTTTGCTCGCTCTAGCGTGCATTGTGAGCAAAGCAGCGGCGCTCTGCTCACTCGAGCGAGCATCGCGAGCAAAGCAGCAACAGTCTCCTCACTCGAGCTCTGATTCTGATAACTCACACCATCGCCCCATCCTTGATCGAAACCCTAAGGTAGGAGATCGCCGTTCTCCACGAGGTGCCCAATTTGATTCAGTTAATTAAAAAAAAAAACTGGGACCTCGCATTGCGGATCTAGAATCTCAACTCGGCCAAGCTCAAGAAGAGCTGAAGAATCTGAAAAAGCAATTGGTCTCAGCTGAGGCTGCAAATAAAGTAGCTCAAGAAAAGCTTGAGAAGAAAACCAAGACAAAGTTTGTACCAGACTCGGTTGATGTCCCTGAAAAGCATCATGCAAAAGAAGTTCAAGAATCGAACAACCCAAAGAGCAACCCTTTAAATGATGTTCCTGATGAGAACCAGTAGGAGACTGATGTATTTGAAGTACTAGTCGAGAAGGTTGCTTTGGAGACTCAAATAGAGGTCAGCTAATTGAACAATGAGATAGAGAAGGAAACAAAAGCAATTGACTTACCAGCAGAGCCACCTGTATTTGTGGAGCCACCCCCGCACCTGCTTCAGTTGGCTGAGAAGGAGGATGAGATAAATTTGCTTAAAGGTAAGTTACTAGAAAAGGAGAAGAAACTTGAAGTAGCTGGCCAACAAACTGAAAACCTGAGAAAGCAACTAGACGAGGCAACAATGACGATATCTTCTGCTCAGAGCAAGGAAGAAGAAATGGCCTCAAAGCTGAGTCAGCTAGAAGAGGAACTTAAAGCGAGCAAAGAAAACAACATCCAATTGAAGGAGAAATTAGAAGCTGTGGAAGGAGGTAAAGAAGAACTAGAAGCGGAGATGAAGAAGCTGAGGGTGCAGACCGAGCAGTGGAGGAAAGCAGCAGATGCAGCAGCTGCTGTTCTTGCTGGTGGTGTTGAAATGAATGGGAGAATTCCTGGAAGATGCGGTTCCATGGATAAGCATTTCGGAGGAGTTTTTGAGGTGCCTCATGCAGGTTATGCTAATTTTGTGGGTTCACCAGGAAATATTGATGATCTAGACGATGGCTTTGGAGGCAGGAAGCGAAAGAAATCTGGGATCAGAATGTTCGAAGATTTGTGGAAGAGGAAGGGCCAGAAGTGATTTATCATCTCTGTGCTCCATTACCCTATATGGTTCTGGTGTCATTAATGGTTGAAAACAAGGAAAATTGGCCGCCTGTTATTAGTCTTTTGGGTTTCGAAGTGCTAGTGCTTTTTGTTCTCTTTTGCTAGGATGAGTGGCACACTATATGCATGTATATGTCCAGTAGCAAAACTAAATCTAAACCACTATGGCACTGCTCAATTTGTTTGAGAGTTCTGATATCCATCTTGATTGTTTGTTTTGTTTCTAAGGTGCAGCTTTGATCCACAGGCAGATATCGCTATCTACAAGTTCAGATTCCTGCTGACTTAAGAAAATAAATTGAGACTATACAGAGTGTGGGAAAGAACGTATGCGAGAAAGTTGAACATCAAAACTTTGATATCTTGGCTATCGACATGAGCAGCTGGTTGTAGATGAAAATTGCATATTCCATGTTTTAATATTCTTCAATCCTCAGTGCACAAGCTCGTGTTCGCAGAATCCCCATCTAAGTATACTCTTGATGGAATGCTGTTCTAACGATCCGTCGGCTAATCTCTCGTTATGAATGAATGTGATTCCCACTTATTAAGGCGGCAAATATCACCACCATACATACAATTATTCGATGGGAATCACCCAGAGAAATGGGGGACGATTACTTGGGGCAAGTATGAATTGTCGATGGGCAATTGTTTTCTTTCAAGTATGCACATATGACCATGTTCACAATGTTTTTCTTCACTCACCATGATCAAAATTAAATTGATGAGCATTTCATGAGAATGAGAATTCAATACCATGTATACAGTTTATTAAAAAGAAAAAGCATTGGAGAAAAATTTGGAACATAAATTTTTTACAGTTACCAAACGTGTTTTTGTTCTTTTTTTATTCCAGGAACAGAAATTGTGTGCAGTTACCAAACGTGTTTCTGTTCTTTTTTTATTTCAGAAACAAAATTTTTTTTGCAGTTACCAAACGCGTTGTTTTGTTTAAAAACTGTTCCCCGGAACATAAACTGTTTTTTCTATTTATGTTCCCTAAAATAATTTTTGAACAGAAATACAAACAAACGCATCCTAAGCGATCAAATATGAGCCCAAAGCTTTTGATGTTGTTAGGTTTTGCGTGATATTCACAATATTTACTAATTAAAATGCACAATAGTTGTGCGCAATAAATGTACCTACAAATGCCGCTTGCCAAAACTTAGAGGATTACGATGGCAGTTTGCCCTTCAGAACGCATTGGAGAGATGGGAGTGAGCACCTAGTCTGTTCTACATCAGTGCAAGCAACACTACCACAACCATAACTGAGAGGACGGCCCACAGGGCACTACAGTAATTGCGCTCGAACATCGCTTTCTGCTTGTTTTAAGGCTTCCGACAATACCTGGCGAGCTCGTGCCTGAGGCTGTTGAAGTAGGCGTTCCTCGGCCACGGCAAGGTGTATTTGCAGAGGGTGTTGATTAGGAAGCTGAGTTATGGAGATTGAAGAAAGTTGGAGCAGAAAAAAAAAGGTGCCATGTCTCTTCATTGAATTAATTAACACGGGTCGAGTCCCCTCCGCCAAAATTTAGCAAGCATGACAACTCTCTCTAGAAATAACAGCTTTTAGTTGTTTTTATTGCCTGCACAACCATTTTCATTAATTTCGGGGAAAATTTTAAATAAAGACAAAAAGTGGAGTCATTTTGTCAATGGAGGACCTAAAGTAAACATTGTCTCAAATAAGGGCCTAATCTCACCAACTAGCCAATTCCAGGAGCATTCTCATTTTGAAAACGTCTTTTTCAATATTTTTATTTTTCTTGTTTTCTTTTCTTTTTCTTTCTTCCTCTTCTTCAAGCCTCCTTCGCTCTTATTTAAAACTAAATTGGTCACTTGAGGCCTCTATTTGAGACAATATCCACTTTTGGTCATCTTTTAAGAAAACGACTCCACTTCAAGTTCTTATTTGAAAATTTCCTTTAATTTTGTTAGATCCTCTTTAACTTTTTATCTGTTCAACGGAAAATGAAAGGGGAAGTAATTTTTAAGGGGATCCCACCTTGATTTTGTATTGATTGTTTAAATCGATTTTCTCTCACGAAAAATCAATTTTTTTTTTTAAAAAGAAATTTGCAGACGTTCCAATGAATAATTATTATAGCTAGCCACCGCACTTTAAGAAATAACGACACGTAAAATGAGTAAATGGAACAGAAGGAATCAAGCCAACAAATGTGCTAAGTAAGAGTAGATAGAGTTGCTGAATTATGCAAGTCAGACACGACTCAGGTACAATGTTAACTTTCGTTATGAAATAGAAAGAACCTTTTACTCGCAAAAAAGAAGAGAGGAGTGAGTTCAGAAGGGGCAAGATAGAAGTACACTAGATTTCAGTAGCCAGCACTTTCTCCTTCTTTCCTTTTGAAGTCATGATACCAGAGGAGACTAAAAGACATTACAGAATTTATTCAGCAAGAAAATAAATCCCCATCGAAAGTACATTCCGGAACTTAAAGCTTCTTCTTGGACATGAAATTGCGTTTCAAGCTAACCTTCAACCAGTGCCAATAACTTCTGTAATAAGCTTTCAGATCCTGCCGAAGACTGCAGAAATTGATGTTCCTCGTCCAAAACTGGCTCTCCTTTCCAAAACTGTTGAAAAGATTTGCCAATGCCTCGGCATCCTTTGCCAATGTCTCATCATGCCCCAACCAGTTCTCAATATTGATTATGCGTTTCTTGATCAGAAGCTCCGCATCAGCTCTAGTGTTGATGAGATTCCCCAAGAAGGCTACATAATCAATGAAGTAACTATCTTGTTCATAATAGGACTGCTCAAAAGCTGTCATATTCCTGAGAAAAGACTCCGTCACTGGAAATAGCTTGAGACATGGGATATCAAGAACACCCTCTGAAAATTTAATGTCGAATAAGCAATTGCTCTCGCTCATCCTAAACTTCACTCCTGCTGCTTGAAGGTGCGATGCCCTAGGTATTGCTTCTACCTTCTTCCATCCATCATCTTGTGCATCTTGTGTGGCAGGTAAGTACCACAACCTTAAAGCATCCAATAAGTGATTGACATGGGAGTCGAATATCCTCGCCCCTTCTGCTTCGAGATTCACTCTGGGGCTGAAGAAATCATAGGCGAGCTCCAACAAAGATGGGAGTACTGTCAATTGACTTTCAAATGCGAAATCGTACAGATTCTCAAGAACAAAAAATGGGAGTTGATTCTCCATCAAACTCATGTCCCTTCTCACATCCATGATCATCCACTCTTTTTTCTTGTCGAAGATGACATCATTCACGGCCCTCTTTCCAGGGAAATGATTCAACAAGAACAATTCAATGATGAATGCACCATCTAGAAGAACCATTTTGATGAACTCATCACTGTTGAGATCTATTTTCTCCAAGTAACACTGGTCAGTTTGCTTTTCCAACTTCTTGATGACCTCAACACATTCTTGCAATTTCTTTTGTGTCCGCACCAGAAAGCTTTGCAGGTACCTCCACTTCTGGTCTTCCATGGCCTTCCACCGTTTTCCATGATGGTAGAATGGTCCGATGGAGACCTGCTTTGGCATGAAGGCTTCCTTGTGGTTCTTGCGGAGCTTGTCTGGAACGGTTAACAAGCGACAGTTGAAGGATGTTTCAGATAGTTGGTTCAATCTGTTGCTTATTGAAGTAATGAGGTCGTCGTGATGTTCACTTGCAGATGTTGGCCCTGTTCCTGCCATGCTCTGTTTCTTTTCAACCTCGAAGAAAAGTTTCCCTGCTCAGTCAATCAAGAGCAAAAAGTTTCGAGCAAAATCCTTTCCAAGAAAAGGACATTCGGCGCCAGATAAGCCCAGAAATTAGATTTAGCCTCTTTTATGCACAACAATCATGAGGAAGAAAAAAAAAAAAAAAAAAAGAGTGGAGGGGGAATGCAGAAATAGGGGTAATGGAATGTTGGTTGGTTGGTTTGAATTTTAGGCATGGTAAGAAGTGGAGACCACTGTGATGAAATGGTTTTAGTTGAGGGTAAGCAAAAGAACCAAACCAAACCAAACCAGCTAGTTCTAGGTGGTTCTCACAATTATTGGTCAAGTTCCCGGTTCCTAAATTTTGAACCGGTGAATATCGATCCAATTTTCAGTTCCAGGTGTGGACCCATCCACCCTGACCGAACTGATTTTTTTCTTATTCTAATTACAAAATTAAAAACACTAATTCCTCATTCTTCATTTTTACTCTCCCATGCCGAAAACCCTAGTTGTCCCATTCCTAATTTGAGTGAAGTTTAAGAACTTTGTGGCAAACTCTCATAATGATTGTTATGACTGTCAAACTTTGTGGCAACCTCACAAATTTGGTTCTTGACGATCATTCTAGCTTAACTCGTGGAGATGAACATCGTGTTTGGCTTATCACAAATTTGTTCCATTAATATAACTCGTGTAGTAGTTTGCACTATGCGACAACACTTGTAGCCTTACAAAAAATAGGTTAAAAGGGGGGAGTATACTGTCTATTGATTGTTGGACTCACCTCGGAACTACGGAGTCTAGGTGGGTCCTAGACCAAGTGGGTGATTCTTGGTTCTAGAAAATAGGAATTGATCCTTCTAGTCTGGTTTCCATTTCCGAGGTGGGAACCGACCCATCCCTAAACTGATCACTACAAATTAAGAACTGATCCTTCTAGTCCAGTTTCTAGTTTAGGATGGGAACTCACCCACTTTGAAACCAATCACTCCTAGTTTATGATCCCCGATTCTTAAAATTTGAAATCGATAAATATTGATTTGGTTCTTGTTTCTAAGTGTTGACCCACCCACTTAGACTGAATCGATTTTTTTTTCTTATTGTAATTATTACAAAATTCAAAAATCTAATTACTAATTCCTCATTCTTCATCTTCATTCTCCCATGCCAAAAACCCTAATTGCCTCATTCCTAATTTGAAGTGCAGTTTAAGAACTTGGGCAAACTCTCATAATGATTATTGTGATTGTCAAACTTTGTGGCAAACTCACGGACTTGGTTCTTGATGATCATTCTAGCTTTGATCGTGGACATGATTGTCATGTTTGGCTTATCACAAGTTTGTTCTATTAATATCACTTGTGTAGTAATTTAGATTATGCAACAACACTTATAGTCTTACAAAGAATGACGGAAAGAAGAGAGAGAGGGGAGTATACCGTTGATTCATGGACTCACCCTAAACCAGCGAACCAAATTAGACTGGTTGGTCTTGGTTCCAGGTGGGTCTTAGACTGGTGGGTGGTTCTCAACTCTACAAATAGGGAACCAATCCTTTTGGTCCGATTTTTAGTTTCAAAGTAGGAAATGGCTCATCCCTAATCCAATCACTTTAAATTGAGAACCAATCCTTCTGGTCCAACTCCTAATTCCAAGGTGGGAACCGACCAATCTTGAAATTGATAACCCCTAATTTGTGGTCCCCGATTCCCAATTCCCACAATTACTATTCTAGTTCCTAGTTCCTAAAATTTGGAACCAGTGAATATCGATCTGGTTCTCGGTTCCAGGTGTGGACCCATCCACCCTGGATTGAACTTTTTTTTTTCTTATTTTAATTATCACAAAATTCAAAACTCCAATTACTAATTCCTCAATCTTCATCTTTATCCTCCCATGCCGAAAACCCTAATTGCCCCATTCCTAATTTGAAGTGAAGTTTAAGAACTTTGTGACAAACTCTTATAATGATTGTTATTATTGTCAAACTTTGTGCCAAACTCACAGATTTGGTTCTTGATGATCATCCTAACCTTGCTCTTGGATATGATAGTCATGTTTGGCTTATCACAAGTTTGTTCTATTAATATAACTCATGTAATAGTTTACGCTATGCAACAAAACCAGGAGTCTTACAGAGAATAGGAAAAAAAGAAAAAGAAAAGAGAGAGAGGCATATACTGCTAGTTCCTGGACTCACCCTGAAATTAGGGAACTAGACTAGACTGGTTGGTCTTGGTCCCAGGTGGGCAGTCCTTTTGATTTGTCCCCATTTCCAGAGTGAGAATTAGTCCACCTTAAAACCAATTACCCATAATTTATTTTATGATTTTTTTTCTCTCAAGTAGACCCGTCAAATGGGTGGGTTGGGTCGAAAATGGGTTAACCCATATTTGACCCATTTAACCCGTTTTAACTCATATTCATGTAGTGTAAATCAAGTGATCCATACATGACACGACCCGTACCCGACCTATACTCGACCCGACCCGTATTGCTAAAACCTATTATTATTCTAGGAAAACCCACTTCTATTATATGCTAATTGGATTAAAGCTTCAAATTAAATTAAAAATAGTAAATACAATAAAAAACAAAGTTAAAAAAACCTATAAATTGAAATATTTATAAAAAAATACGACTATATACATGCTTCTCTTATTTGAAGTGAACATACCATTGAATAACTAAAAACCGTAACATAAAATTTTTTAACTAAACCTAAAAAGCTCATTTTTTTGATTTTTTATATAAAAAAAAGTATTGTTAAAACATTTTTATGCAATACAATTTTTTAACAATTTTAATGCGGTACAAATTTAATGGAAAATGTTTATAATTTTTTATTATTTTTATTTTTAAAAAATCTATTTTTTATATTTTTTATTTTTTAAAATATAATTTTTAAATTTTTTATAATTATTTTTTCTTTTTTTTCTCTTTTTCTCTTTTCTTTTTCTTCTTCTTCACCGGCTGCCAAGATGATGACTGGCTACAGCTACGGGCGAGATCGAGCTCGCCGGTGTCAAGAGAGGCTCGATCTCGCCGATTTGGCAAGGCTAAGGCCCCGCCCGACGTTGGCGAGCTTGAGTCTCGCCAGCCATCGGCGAGGCTTGAGCCTCGTCGATCTCGGCAAGGCCAAGGCTCCACAAGCGTCGTGCGAGGCTCGATCTTGCCGATCCGGTGAGGTTGAGGCCACTGCGACGCCGGCGAGCTTGAGCCTCACCAATCATCGGCGAGGTTCGAGCCACGCCAAATCTGATGAGACTCGAGCTTGCCAGCGTTGGGGAGGCTCAATCTCATTTCCAGATTCGATGAGGCTCGAGCCTCGCCGATTCGGTGAGGCTCGAGCCTCGTTAGTCATTGGCGACCTACTGGCGAGCTTGAGCCTCACTTGGCCTATCACCGATCAATGGCCAGCCGTCATCTTGTTGGTCACCGGCTAAGGAATGAAGAAAAAAAAAAGAAAAAAGAAAAGAAAAGAAAAAATTGAAATATGAAAAATAATTATAATTTTGATTTTTTATTAAAAAACATTTTTATAAATTTAAAAAACGCCATGGGCTTAAAGTGGGTTTGCTAATAACCCATTTAGACCCATTTCTTTTCTGTGTCGTGTACTTTCTCAGACCCATTTCTGACTCATAGTTAACTTTCACTTGACACATATATGACTCATTTAACTAAAAATGGGTCATAATATGGGTTTATGACCCATTTTGCCAGCTCTACTCTCAAGTCAGCTTCAAGCTGGCCGACAGACTTTTGAGCTACTAAAATTTGCATGTTCAAAAGGAGGTTTATGGACCTGTTGGGGGCAAAAAGATTTTGGTTTAGTCAAAATAGAATTGATAGAAAGGATAGACCTTAGCTAGTGTCGTGTTGACAGCCGTTGGCTGCTCTCCGAATACGAGGCGACCATTCATTGCATTTGTTATCTAGTGATCCTAAAGCATGTTGGATTGAGCCAGTATCACCAATTGAAGGTTTGAATGATTTGATGGGAAGGATAGCACTTAGACAGGACGAATTTGCAACAAGGGCGGTGCCAATGCCCGGGTACTAGTCGAAGCCTAGGCTCAATTTTTTTTGTTTTATTGTTTTTTTTTAAGGGGTGATGAATCGTTGTCGGAACAAAAGTAAAGATAGTATATTAAAATCTAATTGAACTATGAAAAGAAATTCCATGCATCGGAAAAGAACGGGCAAAACAAAAAGGAACAATAATAAATAATTTTTCCACCGAAATGCATCTTCATGTTTTTTGTTTTTTTAACTGAGGATGTCATTTGACTAAAATCTTGGCGACAACACAAAAGCAGCCTAAAAATTTTCTTTTCCTTGAGGAAATATTTTTTACTATAGTTTTGACCAATAATGAATAATTTTTGCTTAGTTTCTTGTCAGTATCAGTTTGCTTTTTCATAAAAATTTCCTCAGATTCCCTCAGGCGGTCGGGCCAGCTTTGCCGTGAACGACTCTAATCATCAAGCCGGTGGGTTTATGATTTTGATAGTTTGCTTGATATATGATTCTTCTGGCCACCACTTAAATGGTTTCCTTGTTCGGTCTCCAGCATTTGGTAAATGATTCAAGAGTAGAGTTTTAATATTTTCTATGGATTCTCAATGAAAATTTGCAAGATGACGTGCTTTCACCGTTTTACATAACAAATTTTATTTACTGACGCTTTTGATTACAATTGCTTTCAATTTGTAAATTTTATTTTCAATTATGTTAATAAAGACGTGCATTTTGACTGAGTAAGATTGCTCTCTCTATCATTTGAAGGTTGACAAATAAGTCCAGAATATTTACCAGTAATGATAATAAGTATACCAAAATTAATATATTAAGTTAAATAGCCACATTCTAATTTAACATTTAGCCAGTGAAGAAATAGATTTATGAAATAAGCTATTATACAAGTGTGGAATTTTGATGAATCTCGTTCTCTCTCGAAAGAGACCATTTGTGGAAAAAGTGAATTCTCCATATTTCTTTAGCCAAATATTTTTGAGAATCTTCAAAATGTCCCAAACTTTTGACTTAATTTTGTATTAATCTTCATGGAAAATGTCTTGACCGTTCAACTTTATGTTGTTAGTTTCGTAGATTCGATGAATAAGTAAAATAGATCAATTTAAAGTTTGCGTCCAAATATTTTGTATGCAAATTTTCTCCCCTTGAACTAAAACTTATAAACTGACCAAAAAAAAAAAAAAAAAAAAAAAAAACTAAAACTTATAAAACTACCGTTTTCGATTAGACCAAGACTTGCAAGTAGATACTGTTTTGCAACATTTATGATCATAACTTACATCATCTTTCACAATAAAAGTAAAATCTTGCCATGTATGCATAATGTCACTATGTGACTCTTCTGGGTTGCTCTTTGATGTTTTCTAGAATAAAGTGTAAGCAATAGAGAAAGGGCATTTCCTTACCAGACTTTAATAAGAAATTAAGGATAAATCCCAAAATTCTTTTCATTTGGGTATTGGAAAATGAAAAAAATAAGAGAAATATAAATTATTTAAGATACTTGATTCGCTTTTTTTTTTTTTTTTTTTTGGTCGAAATCCTTGACCCACTTTAGTAACATAATTTTTTCAGTATAATAATATAACATTCAAGTAGTGAAATGGAGCTTGTCCATTCGATACTAAAATATGTGACAGGCTCAATGTGAGAGGGCAAAATTCCTAAGTGGGATCAAAAAGCTTATATATGTTCACCAAAATACCTTTCCTGATGGAGCATAAATTAATAAAATAAAGGGGAAGTTCAACGGAGCAAAGCGCTGGACTGAGCGTGTCCTCATTACCGTCCTGACGCTTTTGTAATTATTTGTCTGGAAATAAGCGCTGGGTCTTTCCCTCTCTCACTCTCCACTTATCATCTTCTCCAACACTCATTACCGTCCTATTACTGGGTTTTGTTTCTTTCCATTGCTTCTGCATTGTTATTCCTCACATATTGTCTTCTTCCGGGCATTGAATCGCATGTGATTCTCTTGTTTATTGAAATTTGCGCCTGTGAACCGACCAAAACCAAAAACAAAAATAATAAAATAAAATAAAGGCAACGACTCTATTCATGCCATTATTATTCCCGGTTAATGAATTACTAATTTATATTCCACTTTTTTTTTTACAAGACTAATTTATATTCCACTTGACAAGTTCAAATTAGTTGTGCGACTGGATTGCCCCATCAACGGTTTCTAATCAGAAACACGTAAATAGACTATATTGAAAACTCGTCAAAAAAATTAAAAAATCATTAAAAGATATATAACTCAACTTGCCAAATATAACATTTTAGGATTGACTTGGCAATGGTACAATAAGTATATAACATTTCTTGAACAATTTTTTCCTGCATCGTGATTATTGGAGTTCAAGGTTGAACTCAACGGCACAGACAACGGGGGCCATAACACGTAGGAACTTAAATACCTCATTAATTTAATGGACAGTTGCTTAGCACCTAATTCAAAAACTTTGCTCTAATCTAGGCATCAAAATTAATTATCCCCCATGTGAAAGGGTGTTTTTCATTTACGACGAGAGAGATGAGGAAGGCGACATCACGCAGAGAGAGAGATCTAAGTGCACGTGCTTTAGATCAGGGAGTAGAAACATGCCAAGAAACAGTGAGATTCGAGGGCTCTATAGTTATAGTGCACATGGGGCTATTAATTAATCAACTAGTTTTGGCCCTTTCCTGCTTCTCAGTTAATCAATCATGCTCTCTCTTCACGGAATTTGCCTTAACATCTGATATATATATATAGACACACACTTGAAGGGGAGTTCATTAATATATATGACATAAAATATGATTGTGTCACTAACAGCCAAGCTTTGATGGTTTCTGAGCTTCAAGGGCCCTTTTTGATTTTTAAGAGTTGGTTGGATCACTCTTCACTTTTTCTGATCATCAAGTCCGATTATAACTTGACATTTTTCTATACGACCAAGTAAAGAGAAAGTTTGTTTCATCATAAATTTCCATGTATTCATGTGTTTATCTCCACTTTTGATCGAGTCACCAAAGTACTCAAAGTTTCATTCATCATCGGAAGGTGTCTTGGATATCACCTGCGCACTCTCAACATTATGTCAACATTAAAAGACCTCCATCTTCCAAAAGATCCCCGAAATAATAGCAAAACAGGATCTCCATGGACATTTACCTTACTTCCTATCATCTAGCACTAGGGGGGACAAGTTTAAGCAGTGCAATAAAGAAACGCAAAGACAAAGATATTCAAAGTCCATCCAGAGCAGGGAGAAGCAAAGACACGATAACTCGAACCTGAAGCCACGAGCATACCTGGCATGCACGTGTTTAGTGCCTTAGCTGTGAAAATTGATTCAATATTGAACGAGTCAAAACAGCATGCGGTCGCCAAATCAAAAAGAAGCTGTCCACTAGCCCATGGAGAGTGGCCTGGCCACATGGGCCCACCCATTAATGGGCATCGTCCCAAAAACCCAACAGCCAACCGTTGAGTCACAATAGAAGTGATAAGTGACTATTGGATCATCTGATTAGTGATCCTCGAAACCTCAACGGCCAGTCACTGTAGCCGTTGGCTGGCCGTTGAGGGGAATAAGAACTTGGCTCTCTATACATTGGCCATCTCCCTCTCTCATTTTTTATCGTTCGTCAATCCTTCAATTACATCTCACTTCCAAATACTCTGGCGCTTTAAAATTAGTTGCCACCTTCATTTGTCTCCTTTTCCTTCATATGATTCGATCACGTTCCAAATATCCCAATGAAGAAAATAAAAAAATATTATCATGTGGGATCATCTCAACTCAATCTAGATCGCATTGTGAATTTGAGATGGGGCTCACTTAGCGAGTTCTGCAAAATCAAAATATGTGTGTCGGCTCTCCTCAGCAACAAGTCAAATTCGACGGTAACAACATGACAAATGGGAATCCATGACCTCGCATCTCACATCATCAAGTTTATAAAGGGGAGTTTTGAAAGGTATTTGGATTATTTTTTCCAGTCAAAATTATTGAAACTTTCCAAATTCTACCGGACGTATTTAAGATGACTTGTTCTGAGTTCGTTACCGCGGGAGAAAGCAAAATAAATAAATAAAAAAAGACTTTTGGTTTTCCTGCATCCGCATTAAATGAGTGTACTTTGGAATGAGCAACCGGGAATTCCAAATGATAAATTAAGAACATTTCCAGACTTGACTTTTTCTATAAAAATGGAAACGACATCAAATGCTCAACTCCAAGTTGCCGAAGCTTGCCCGTGACCGGGCCAACTTGGTGCTTTGACAAACAAGTGAACGAATGAATCGAAAATGCAAAACTCGAGAGAACTGTGCAACCTCCGGTCCATACAAGGTATGATTTGGTGTGTAAGTAGATACATTTTAATACCATTAAGACCTTTATCTAGTGGGGCTGTCCTACTCTAAATCAATAATAATCCCTTCTTTAGATTTTAGCTAATAAATAAACAATCCAGACCTTTAAATATGGGTTAAAAAGTGAGGTTTTAACCTGTTTTGACACCTCTAGTTTTGGCTCTGATGCGCCATCTTTTTGTAGGCGTACTTACAACAAAAACTTTGTGCAAAAAGCCATTCATTCCTTCTCAACAGGCCTCAAATTTATTAATTGCTAAATGCTGATATGTGCAGACAAGCTAATCACAGTTTATTCAGCGAACCATCCTTAGGATATGTAGTATTATTAATACATCCATGATGGAGTGCGATTGGAATGCACTGTTTCGTCTTGATACGTTACGATGGAAAGACACTATTGAAAGGATATGAAGGGAGATGTATAAAAGCCTTCTGAAGACAACCATTGAATGAGGTTGTTGGCAAAACGTACGCTTAAAGAGAACGTACGCTCCTTTTCTCTCCCCTTTCTATTAAGGCGTTCAATTTCTTCTTTACGAGAACAATTTGCATTTACGCCGTGGAAATCGAGTGCTTTCCTCGTGATTGCATTCAGACCAACGTGAGATAGTGTTGTTCATGATTCATCCACAATTCAACGTTTGTTCCGAGGTTAATTGTTGTTTGGTATTAGAGCCCGATCGTGATTTATGCCTTGTTTTCATTGAATTTACTCGTTTACCACATAATATCAAGATCAAGAGATTGAATTCTACAATGTTTTGGATGTTTATCGCCCAGAATTACAATATGAATCCTCGAAATCGAACCAAAGCGAAGAATGGGTTTGGGGTCGCACACACCCGTATGGATTTGGCCATTTTTTAGAATATTTTTTAGGCAAAAATCAAATTTTAAATATACTGGGTGAAAGTACTCGTTGAGATGAGTCCAACGGTGGGTCGAAAGTCGCCGGAAGACGCTGGACGCGCCCACATGCGTGGCTAGAAGCCGCTGCGCATGGGTCTCACGTGCCTGAAGCGCTGGGAAAACTGGCGTGTGCATTGTAAGCGCTGGGAGAACCGGCGTGTGATGACGTCATTGTGATGTCAGTGCATGAGTGGCATGCGCGCGTTGGTGAAATGGCATGTGCTAACATCTTGGATGACGTCATCAATGATGTCACCGCCACCGATGGTTGCCCAGCCGGTGACCCGAGGCTAACCCGTGACCCGACTTGGAACAGACCCGACCGTTGACCAATCAATGGGTCGAACCAGTCAATCGATCCGGTGGTCAAATTGGTTGGACCGGTCGCCAGTGGAACCGGTCGCCAGTGGGACCGGTCGGACCAGTCAAACCGCCCAAGAGCCATTTGGCTCACTGGCGCGTGCACCACATGCGCTACACACTCAGGCGGCGCATGTAGGCGTGTGAGAACTCCAAATAGAGCGTGGTTAGTGGCGTTTGGTTCGTATGAGCATCCTCTACACCGTGATATATTTATTTTGCATATTTGAATTTTTATAAATGTATAAAATTGTGTACGGAACCCTATGTACACGTATTTTAACGTACATATGCATAGTTAATTCATTTTTTAGCTTGTATTTTCTCAAGTTTGAGGAAATACAGTAGCAGGCCTTCATGAAAATGATATCACATATGCTAAGTAGAGCTAGATTCGATGGTAGCATGTATACAATTTAATATGCTTACAATTTTCTAATTCCAAGAAAATTTGAACAATGGTAAGCAATCCATATTTTTCCGTTACATGTTGAATTGCGGTTTTGATTATAGTTGAAGCATGATTGTTGTTTGCACATTGGTTTTTATCATACTATGCTTTTGTGTTAATGAAAAAATGTAGAAATTATATGAGGTCATGTAATAATTTTTCATAGTGGGAGGTCGTAGGTTGGTAGAATTCGAAGGAATTCTCACATAGAACTTAAAATTTCTGCAAATTAAACTAATTAATGATAATAGAACAATCGTACATAGAAGTTGATTGGGAACATAGTAAACTTTTGCTTCTATGTCTTTTGTTGAATTATTATTAATTTAGTTTGTCTTTGCTACAAATTAAATATGTGTGTTACTCTGTAAAGTATGCTAGTATTGATTCTGCGTTTATTATATCAATGTGTTATAGCAATTGATTATGGCTTCGGCATCCAAGACCATTGTGGCTGATCTTAAGAAGGGTGAAAAGCTGAACGATGACAATTATGATATTTAGCACCGAAAGGTTCAGTACATCCTTGAGAAGCAAGAGGTTTGGAAACCCTCAACTATACCATTGATGAAATTGAGCATTGAACTTCAACTCTACATAGGAGAGATCTTGAAGCTTATCAATCTTGAAAAAATAAAAAAAGCATTGCTCGCATCACGTTACTGAGCTGTATGCAAGATGATCTCATATGTGAGTTTGAAAGTTATGATAAAGCTCAAGCTATGTGGGTTGCCTTGAAAGATAAGTTTGGGGGTACATCTGCCACTAAGCCAAAGAGACTCACCATCAAGTTTGACACATTCTGAAAGCGTCCAAATGTAACTATGAGGCAGCATCTTCGGGAGATGTCAAACATTATTCATGAGCTAAAGTCGGCAGATCACTCCCTTACTAATGAATAACAAGTTCAGGCTGTTATAAGATATTTTCCTGACAATTGGGAGCATATGAATTAGAGGATGAGCGTCTAAAGGCTGCGAGATTCTCTATTCATGCTTATGTTGCTGAATCGAGTTCACGCAAGGCTTCGGGCTTCAAATGCAAAAGGAATTCTCAATTCAACAACAAAGAGAAGAAGACTGATTAAGCACCTAAGAGGGCTAAGACCTTCCAACACAAGAAGCATGGTGGGAAGAAGGACAATGCTAAGATGAAGTGCTACAATTGTGGCAAGATGGGTCACTTTGCTCGTGAATGCACTAAGCCGAAAAGAGGTACCTTATTACTCCATTACTTTAAGTAATGCTTTTGTTTCTAACACTGTAATGCTTGCTGAAGCTCATCCAATGTGGACTGTAGACTCAGGAGCAACAGACCACGTAGCTAGAGACCGAGAAGCATTTGTTGAGTATTGTTGGATTCAGCCTGAAAGAAGATGGATATATGTTGGGAATAACTCAAAAATTAAAGTGAAGGGCATCGGCACATGTAAATTAATTTTACGTGGTGGTTGAAACCTATTCCTACATGATGTCCTTTATGCTCTAGATATTCGACAAAACTTGGTCTTCGTAGTTGTTCTTCTTAGTTTAGGTTATGTATTGAATTTTCATGGTGATTGTGTTGACATTTTGTATGGAACAATTTATTATGGTTCAAGTCATGTATTGAATAATTTTATGGTGTTAGACATTGACTGTGATCAATACAATATTAATGTCGATGGTTTTTTTTTTTTCAATTGCATCTTCTAATAATGTTGAGATTGATGCAAGTACTTGGCATGCTAGATTAGGTCACATTGGGTTACAAAGAAAGCAAAGATTAGTTAGAGAAGGCCTTTTAGGATCACTCACCAATGTTGATCTACCCATATGTGAACATTGTTTAGTGGGAAAAGCAACTAAAAAACCATTTGGTAAAGGGATTAGAGCCGAATTTCCATTGCAACTCATACATTCTGACATTTGTGGTCCTTTGTATGTGAGGACGAGGCATGGAGCCTCATATTTCATCACTTTCATAGATGACTTCATGCGTTTCGGTTATGTCTTTCTGATCTCCCATAAGTCAGAAGCATTATACTACTTTAGACAATATATAGCGATAGTAGAGAATCAGTTGAACCAAACATTAAAGGCATTGAGAATCAATTGTGGACGTGAGTATCTATCGAAGCAATTCAAGGCTCTTTGTGATGAAAAGGGGATTGTATAACAATTGACTATTCCTAGTACTCCACAACAAAATGGGGTGGCTGAGAGAAGGAATAGAACCCTATTGAAAATGGTTGGGTCTATGATGGCGCAAGCAAATTTATCTATCTCCTATTGGGGAGATGCGTTATTGACTGCTGCCTATGTACTTAACTAAGTGCCCTCAAAATCGGTCACTTTCACCTCTTATGAATTATGGATTGGTAGGAAACCAAATTTGAGTAGTTTACGTCCATGGGGATGTGCAGTTTATGTTCATGATTCTTCCCATAAATATGGCAAATTAGGTCATAGAGAGAAGATATGTATCTTTATAAGATATTCTAAACACTCCAAAGGGTACGTGTTCATAGGTGAACAAGCTGATGGAGGTGTGACTGAAATGAAGTCACAAGATATCACGTTCTTGGAGAACGATTTTCCTAGTAGATGTGAGATTGATAATAACTTCCAATTATATGAGATGGAATATCCTAATAACACATCCATTGATATTGTAGAGGGAAATGAAAATTTACCTCAACATGCAAGACCTAGTGAGAGTGTTGCATCGCATGACGAATTGAATTCAAGAAAAATTCAATTGCGTAAAAGTAATCGTAAAAGTATTCCCCGTCGTCGTTTTGAGATTGAAGGGGAAGCATTTATGATTGCTCAGAAAGACGATGCCGAGCCTAAAACTGTTCAATAGGCTCTTTAGTCCTCTTACAAGGAATAATGGAGAAAAGCTTTAGAAGATAAAATTGAGTCAATAAGGGCAAATCACGTTTAGGACTTGGTTGATCTACCACTTAATCGTAAGGCCATTAGAAACACATGGGTCTTCAAAATTAAATGAAGGGCAGATGGATCCATTGAAAAGTATAAGGCTCGCCTTGTGGCGAAATGTTATACTCAACAAGAGGGTATAAACTATGATGAAACATTTTCACTAGTTGTAAGGTTTGCCTCAATACACATTATCCTAGCCATCGTTGCACATTTGGACCTTGAATTACATCAAATGGATGTAAAGACGGCATTTCTCAATGGAGAACTAGGTGAGGAAATCTATATGAAGCAGCCAATAGGTTTCATAACTAAAGGTCAAGAGCATAAAGTTTGCAAGTTTCATCGTTCAATATATGGCCTTAAGCAATCATCTAGACAGTGGTATCTTCATTTTCATCGAGCAATAACAACTTTTGGTTTAACGATGATCGAAGAAGATCATTGTGTTTATGTCAAGTGGTCCAAAAATAAATTTGTGATTATATCACTTTATGTGGACGATATTCTATTAGCTGGAAATGACAAGGTTTTGGTATCAACATAAAAGAATGGTTGTCCTCCAATTTTGAAATGAATGACATGGGAAAAGTTGCTTATATATTAGGAGTTAAGATCGAAAGAGATCGATCAATGAAACTCCTTGCTTTATCATAAGAGTCTTATATAATGAAGATTCTTGAGCATTTTAATATGCAGCATTGTAATCCCATTGATATCTTGTCATGCAAGGTGAAGGCCTAAGTACTGAGATGTGTCCTAAGACTTCAGAAGAAATTAAAATGATGGAAACTGCTCCTTATGCTAGTGCGGTCGGAAGTTTGATGTATACTATGATGTGTACTAAACCTGACATATGTTATGCCGTGGGATTAGTGAGCCGATATCAATCAAATCCTGGTCAAGCACACTGGAAAGCAGTGAAGAAGATTCTGAGATACTTGAAGGGCACCATGGACTATTGATTTTGTTACCAAGGGAATGATTTATGCCTATTGGGTTATTCAGATGCTAACTGGGGTGGAGATCTAAATGAGCGTAAATCGACTTCTAGATATACGTTCTTGCTCAATGGAGGTGCAATTTCTTGGAATAGCAAGAAACAAACATGTATGGCCTTATCTACGATGGAGGCAGAATTTATTGTGGCATAATTTATTGCATATTCTGTCGCAATGCAAGAAGTAGTTAGGCTGAAAAGTTTCTTGGAAAATTTAGCCACTATCATTGAAGTTCCAAGACCGGTGATAGTTTATTAAGATAATCAAGCAGCCATTGCCTATATGAAATATCCCAAGTATCATGGAAGGATAAAGCACATTGACATAAAGAACAATTTCATAAGAGATATAATAGCGCAGAAAGAAGTGATCCGATAATACATTTTAACTAATAGAATGGTTGCTGATCCATTTACGAAGGCTGTTCCTATAGGCATATTCTTGACCCACAAGATCTCACTAGGATTGTGTAGAATGTGATATGTGTTATTGTAGAGGATCATTGGTTTATGTATTTGTGAACATATATATTGTACTTGTTTGTTTATTAGTGAGTTGATGTTTTATCAATAAGTACGAATACAGTATGAGACTAGCACTACACACATATATTATTGAAAAGTATGTCAGCAGGCAATGATTGACTCACTCACATGAGCAATCGCCTAAAGTGTTATAGTTAGCATGTTGAGATGAGACGTTATCTACAAATAAATGCTATAGAGCAAGTTTAGTACATTAAATATGTCGCCTTGATTGGAGTCAAGATGAGGTTTGTGATTTGTTTATAGTAAGACCGAACATGATAGTCCCACAATCATGTATGCCTGTAAGATGTTGGATGCGAGTACTTAATTAGGCGCTATCGAAAGCGAGCTGATATAGCATTCGAACTAAACATGAGTACGTGAGAAGCACATGACTATGTTTAGGCTAAGATTTGTATAGTGGATATATTTGATAAATGACATATACTCTTATAGAAAGAGAAATCCACTATAGTATGTAATTCATCCTACATGTGCATTGTACAACCGATAAGGGAAGGTGAGTAAAATTATCCCTATTTACTCATCGCGTGAGCCCTTGAGGTAATTTATAATTTACCTCATTTTGTGCCCTATGTTACTTCTGACTATGTTCTTGAAGTGAAAGATAAATGTTGCTACTTTAGCATGTTACCGACGGTCGTGAATAGATATGGCCTTATGGGACGTGTCTAGAAAAGCAGTTGTTCTGAAATGGAGAGAGACATGAGTGCGAAGGAAGACTATTGTTGTTTTACATCTATCACATGTATTTACCGGTCAACCAATTATATCGCCTTATGTGGTTGCGGATATAATTTTAAATATATGGCGTTTTGAGAATAGTCAAGTATAGCCTTTAAGGGATAGGTATACTTGGACTGATGTAACAAAATATATCTGGGGCACTGTGAGACATCAATTGTTTATTTCTTTTCGGGGTTGTAGCCATTATGTCATTCCTAACGAGTGCATAATTTGAGCTCCCAAGTGCAGGTGTACTCACTGGTCGCACAACTTACTTGCCAGTATGAATTGTTTTGTAAAGTTGATGAATGTTGAATGCCTTACATTCTTGATAAAAGTGCTATCAAGCCCATTATGTCCGAGTGGGAGATGTAGTATTTTATTAATACGTCCATGATGGGGTGCGATTGGAACGCACCGTTTCTTTCCCCTTTCCATCAAGGCGTTCAATTTCTCTTTACGAGAACAATTTGCATTTACGCTGTGGAAATCAAGTGCTTTCCTTGTGATTGCATTCAGAGCAACGTGAGATAGTGTTGTTCGTGATTCATCCGCAATTCAACATTTGTTCCGGGGTTAATTGTTGTTTGCGCATCAAAATTAGATAAGTCGTCTTCTGCCAACTTGAGCTCGAACAGGATAGAATGTATTGAATGGGGAAAATCGAATTAGTGCCCTAGCTGACATGTATAAATCGATGTTCTGCTGATTCCGATAGAAAGTGACCGTTGGTCACACATCATTCAATAGAAAACTAGAGCATTGTAGTGGCAATTTACCATTAAGAAAGCAAGGTTATATGAGAGAGAGGACTCAGCACACAGTCTGTACTTCAGTCACTAAAACCAACAGCATTGCTGCGATAACTGAGATAACCACCCACGGGCTATTGTAGTAATCGCACTTGAACGTTGCCTTCGTTTGTTATAATGCCTTTGGCAATGCTTGATGAGCTTGTTGTTGAGGCTGTAGAAGTAGTAATTCCTTGAAAATACATTTTCTTGGTGGAAGTTGTTGATTACCTATGTGACAGCTCCCTTATTGCCGAGCCAGTTCTCGATGATTCTCTTGTCGATCAGTAACTTTGCATCTGCCGTGGTAACAACCAAGTGATGCATGAAAGCCATGGAGTCAGTTAGACTACTGTTTTTGCAGTAACATTGCTCGAAAGCAATAATATTCCGAAAATAACATTCTGTTGAGTTGTAAAGAGCCAGATACGGGATGTTGAGTACTCCGTTCTCGAATCCGATATGGAACAAGCACTTGCTCTTACCTGAGAGCATTCTTACTAATAGGGAACAAACGAAGAACGAAATAGAATCAAATAGATATCTATATTAAGAAAACAAAATGACAGAGGTCAACTTTTACTTCTTCTCAGCTTCAATCCGGCCGCCACCAGCTTTGTCGCACTCGGGGTGAATTCATCACCTTATGGCACTCATTTGGCTCCTCCCTCACTAACATCAAGAATGAGAGATTGACCATGTGGATGAAGTGCTTCATCTCCAACTCGATCGCGAGCTCCGGCAACTTCTCATTCCTTATAACCGGCCCGAAGAACCTCCTAAGTCTAAGCAGCTTCGAATGTTCTGCTAGTGTGACGACTTAAAATTCGAGCCCTTTGAGGGATGAATGAATGGAATTTCATCAATACATTATTGGCTGATCTCACTCACAATTGATCACTCCCGAGATACTGCCTTTGAGAGGAAAGGCTAATGAGGACAGAACTCGTGTGACTAAAGAACATGACCTGGGAAAACGACTTAACCATGAGACTTGCGTGAGGACGATCCTGTAGATAGGCAGGCTGATTTCAGGGACGACTAGAAGTCGGTTCGCGAATAGAACATAACGGGAGGACGGGTTATTTCGTTTACTATTATCGAGCCCACGAACGACCCTATGTTGATTCTCGGTAATCTTATACTTTGAAATAAGAATCAATCCTCCGCAACTTCATGTAGTCAAGGACGTCCATGTGTCAAGATGTCTTGAATAGGGTTTGGCACAAGTCAATTACGCGTGAACCCTCAAAGTTGCCTGTTAGTCTGAGTTGTACTAAAATGGCATTCGGACGAAATTGACATAGCATGAGAATCCAAGTTTGGACTTCGAGTTTTCAGGAACATTCAAGACGGACATTTGGACCATGCTTCTTCGATAGCCAACAATGCCAGTTAAGCCGAATAGTTGGAAAAAGGACTTACGGACCTAGGAAACGAGCCTCTGAGGACGTGGGCTGGGCAAGGTCAGTGTGGGCCCTAGGCCCAAGGTGGGACAGCCACCATGGTAGGCCCAAGGCAAGCAAGTGAGCCCATTGGACCCAACCAACCATTTTACCCTTCTGAGCCCTTTATCCAACCTTGAGCCGTTTTGAGCCCAACCAATTCCCAGGCCCGTTCGTATTCATCTCCTAGCTCGTTTCTTAGGCCCGCCCTTCATTTCAGTGCAAGGGTAGATTGGGAATTTTGCAAGGTGGAAATGACCATTTTGCCCCTAGATATTATGTGGATAAGTCAAAAGAAGAGAGAGAAGATGATGTCATGTGCATGGGGAGTTGAAGCAAGCCTTCAATGGCCTTAATGAGGAGTGCAACCAGCCCTCACTTCACTCTCTCTCCTCCTCTTCAGCCCCAAGAATTCGTAGCCCTCTCTCCTCTTGTTACCCTTCCCTTCCTTCTTCTTCTCCTACATACCTTCCTTGAAAAACTTGAGTTGTTTGTTGCCTTCCTGGGAAAATCATCACCCATGCCACCCACCACCATACTCAGAAGGCCCAATCCATATGCCCTACGGTAGCCGTTCACCAGATGGAACCGCCAGCTGACCCACCTACCGGCTGGAAGTCACCGCTGGTCAGTCCGCCTATCCCTAGGTAGTTTTGCATTTTCGACCATTTTCCTCCTATTCTGACCCAACCTCCACCTAGCCCAGCCACCAGCTAGTCTCCCTTGACCCCCAAGTGCCGCCGGTTGCCGGCCAGCCGCTCGCTAGAGCTCCAAGCAGCACATTTAGCCCTTCTCCTCGCCCAGCCATTCGGTTTCCAAGAATTGTAGTGTGAGGCAGAGTTTGTTGCTATTGTTTTCCAAGAATTGTAGTGTGAGGCAGAGTTTGTTGCTATTGTTTCAACCTTTGGACCACCTTGGATCGTCGTGGTTGAGGTCCTTGTGTATTGCCTCCATCGTTACCGCCGCATCTATGTCTTCGGCCCACTTAACGAGTGAGTTTTCACCCTAATCCATTGGTTAGTGCATAAACTTGCTTAGGGTTGGTTTAGTTAGAGTTAGTTTTGGTTTAGGAAGTTTAATTAAGTTGTATTAGCCATAAGATAGGTGGTTAGATATATGGATAAGATTAGTTTAAGTTAATGTTGCTTAATGTTGCTTAATTGTGGTTTATGTGTTATTAAGCATGTTTTGCCTTAATAATTGATTGTTTGTTTTAATTAATGTCTTGTTTACTTTTTGAATTTAATTTATTAATTATTGAATTCTGAAATTTCATTGTTAACGTGGTACTATTCACAAATTGCTATTCACGTGCACTGTTCACGCAATACTATTCATGCAGAAGCGAAATTTGGTCTAAATGTACATGTTTTGATCTTATGAGGTGAATTGGATGTGTAAATGTATGGACATCCACATGAATCATATGGTTTTCACAAAAAGGGGAAAATGATTTGAGGTTGTATATGCAAGCATGTCTGCATTAGCTAAAGCTCAAAGATAAAAAGTGGGTTGTGGTGTTATGTTGGTGTGATCACTAAGTTGAACCTGTTTCCCAATGGGGGTTTGGGGGACGATGCCCGATTTTGTCGGATGCCCGGTGGGGGTTCAAATGCGGAGTCGTGGTAGAGGCCTGGTCCATGCTCCTTCGAGAATACCGTCTAAACGGGGGTTCTAGACATTGCCGTGTCCGATGGGGCAGGACGATGCCTGGTTATGCCAGTAGACACCGGTGGAAGTTTGGTTGTAGCCCTGGGAAGGGCAGTAATAATCGAAACACGTGTGGGTGCAAGAGTGCATGAGAAATATGGCATCATTGCTTCTGATTATGGATGAGCTGATCACATTGTTTATGGCACACACGCATGAATCGATAATGTGCAGGGTGTGGCAACAGTTAGGTGAGATCGCTGGTGATGTGACTCACGTATGATTGATGAACTGCATTATCTAATGGCCATATGCATTGCGTGTATTATGTTGAGATATAACATGCAGGGTATGACATACCAGGTAAGGTGGCATGCAAACAAACTATTTGATTGTTGTTTGGCCCTAGTTATTGTTATTCGTTTGTGGTTGGTTGTTGGTCGTTGGTTTGTTTGTGGGGTGATTCTAGAGAGATACCCTGAGGTTTAGTGGGAGGACTCGCTGAGATTTTATCTCACCAATTATTGTAGAACCACTTTTAGGCCCTTAGAATGGCGCACCCGCTGGTGCAATTTGGGATCCCTAACAACTGGGATACCATCGTGACGCGCCACCGCTTCCCGGGTCAAGTGCATCTTTACGAGAAGTATCTCTCCACCATTTAGGTGGATGAGGGACCGAGGCAATGGATACCTCGTTGCTTCTTGGTGTGGTTCATCTGGGAGGACGATATGCTGATCGGTCCTCTACGAGGTTTTGACGAGCCACTCGATAGGGGCCCGAAGATGCCAACTAGGATCCCATGGAGCTGGATCCTCCTGATGGTGCAATAAAGCATCTTGCCCCCACTCCACCAGTGATCGACCTAAATCGAAAACGATCCTCCATTGGTTAATCCAATGAACATATGTATATTATGCGAGTAGATGCTGTTGTTCTTGCTATTAATCTCTCTATCCCTGTTTGATTGCTTGATTGTCTATTGACTGGGAGATAGTTCGTTTTCCGCTTGCACATAATGAAAGATTAAAATGAATGGTCATCGATGAGTCTTGGGATGTCGCTTTCTATCGACCAAAAGAAAGGGGTTGTTACGCGTCAGGGTTCGGGGCATGACATCCCCGCCCAAATGGTAACAGAGCGAGGTTAGTGTCTTGAGTGATAAGGTGTGATGAGTCAAGGGATAGTTAGTAAGAAAGGCTTTTTCTTTATGCCAACGCCTTTGATTGACTGATTGATTATTTTGTGTGGGTTGCTCAGTTTTCTGATTATGTGTGAAATTGGAAAGCATGCTTTATAAAGAGTCTGCATTATGAGCGATCCAGAGTAGAGGACTCCTCGAAAGAGGACTATTGCGTCAATCACTCGGGGTAGGATGTCGACTAAGGTTGGTACCTGAGGTAAAGCACTGGCTCAAGCCAGTGTGAGAGAGAGAGTACCGTCGCAGGCTGGTACTAGTGTAGTAGCACCTGACGATCCTAGAACAGATGGGATCGTGCAGGCGCTAGAGGCCTTTGGAAATTTAATGGGGCAACAAGCCCAAAATCAAGCCGCCGTTACAACCGCTGCCACTTTCGTCGCCACAACCGCTGCCACTGCCGTCGCTTATGCTGCTGCTGCCAATACCGATGCTGCTACTGCAGCCGCACCTACTGAAGTTCAACTGGGGATTGTGATTGGGGAGAGATCGATGCACAAGCTAGTTGAGCAGTTTCTGAAGTTGAAACCGCCGAGGTTCACTAGATCAGGTGATCCCGAGGCTAGAACCCTCTGGATTCAAGAATTAGAGAAGGCCTTCACACTGCTGAGGTGCTTGGAGGAAGACAAAGTGGTTCTTGCGATCAACCAATTGCAGGGTAATGCAAGTACTTGGTGGAGGGCCACCAAAGGAAGAGTGTTCCTTGAAGGCATGGTCCTAGTGTGGAATGCCTTCGTTGAAGTTTTTAGTGGAAAGTACTTCTCTGACTGTGCTAGAGAACCGAAGATGTTAGAGTTTCAATGTCTTCGTCAGGGTCTGATGTCTGTGGACCAGTACGAGGCGAAATTTGCTGAGCTGTCCCAGTACGCCCCTAGACTGATTGAGGATCTAGTAGACAAAGCAAGAAGATTCGGAGATGGAGTCCGGAGCTAAAGGATCCGCTAGTGCCATTTAACCTAAAGGATTACAATGATCTGTATGAGAGGGCACAACTGATTGAGAGGAACCTTAATGAATGAGCCATTGCATTTGGGTCGTGGTTCGGGTCCAGCAGAGATGGTAATTGGCTCGGGAAGAAGCTGAAGACTGGAGGATAGCATTCCATCCTACCCAACTTGTGATATCCGCATTTCGTTGGACTTCGAATACGTAGCGGTCAAAGACAGGTCGACGGAATTCTCATCGGATTGCATCGTTGGCGCCACTTGTGGCCACTGTTTTGTTATTACCCCTTTGCCGGACCGAGACGTCACGTTTAGTAATGATCCAATCACTGTGAAACTTATCGCCTCATCAAAAAATTTCCTTATGTAATGCCACTAATGAGACCGACAACCACTAGCAATGATACCTTGCCAACTAAACTTTCATGCAAGTCACTCTCGACCCCACGTTACGTGAAAAATGACGGCGAGAAATGTCAAAGACTCCCCTACTTACCTCACATCTCCTCCCTAATTGAGCGGGCATACAATCCCGCCAACCCTTCACGTGCATGTGAGACATCGAAGGCCAACGCTCACATCCCATGCAACAGTCGAAGGCCAACGTTCATGTCCATAGGGGTCAACAAAAGAGGAAGTGTTGAACGAAGGAGCAGCCACGACTCCTCTTCTTCAGCCAGCGGAAAAGGGCACGTGTTGCATGAGACATGCAATGTGGCATACGGCAACTCTGGCAGCGACACCTTCCTCCACCTGCCTTCAATTTGGATGGTCACCGCACGCCACCAGCTGCGCCTCCATCCGCCGTTGCATCATCCAGTTGCTAGCCGTGTTCACGGTCACAATTCACGGTCCGTTTGCCGTCGATGCCACTAAATCGAAGGCCAGTTAATATGTATTAACCTATACAACGTGAATTACGTCGTCGTTTGGTGAAGTGTGTTTCGTAAACCGACGTTAGTTTGAATACTCACGCCAAATGATGAACTCGGAGGTTGTTACATTCATTACCTATATGCTATAGTCGAGCGTGATATGGGTGCCTATGTAGGTATCTATCCTTAACGTTTTTGCGACTTTAAGACTATGTGTAAATTATTCTGAAAATCTTAAGGTTCGTACTTTGTTCGTTAACTTGCCGACATGCCGATTTCAATGGTTCAAGAAATGCCTATGGTTTTGATGAAAATTATCACCCGTGCGTCTCAAGTTTTGAAACATGAAAACCTTTCAGTTTTATACTCGTTTCTATAAAAAAAAAATGATAGGGTGTGGAAGGGTACAATTTAAATCTTGTTCCATCCTGGTATTTGAACTCTCAATTTCATGAAAAGTTTGGTTTTCATGCGTTCGACATCTCCAAGATTTCGTTTTATTTGGCTTGAATCATGATTTGGAGTTAGAAATCAAAGCAGTTTCTAGTATTGGCAATGTGAATGTATTGGGTTTTGATCTATGAGACTTCTACACCATGGTACCTAAGTTGTGGATGCCGTCGGTTCATGATAACGACGATGCCCCGGGTGTTGGGTTGCCTGGAGGATCGTGGTGGCCATGCCTCTGGAAGTCTGGGGACTGGTGAGCCCCAGAGATTCCCCAGAAGGCAGGATGCCTGGAAGTGTAACGTAACATGGTCCGGATGACTGGCGACATCATTCACATGGTGAGCCCCAAAGGTCCCTCGTGAAGAAACTAGAAACTGAGTGACTATAGAAAACAAGCTACCAATCAGCTATCAATCGCATGCATCAGCATAATAAAAAGGCCCTTCTTATTAACTATCCCATAACCCATCACGCTTTATCACTCCATACACTAACCAGCTTTGGTACCACTTCGGGTAGGGATGTCACACCCCGAACCTTGAGCGCGTGCACATCCCTCGGTGGTCGATAAAATTGCGACATCTCAGGATGTGTCGCCGACCTAATTGATTATGCACATGTGGAAGCGTATAATAAACAATCCCCAGACAACAATCAACATGGAATAGAAAAGTAGGACAAGAAATTTCACAAAGAAACTTTTATAAAGAACCAAGGTCAGCCTACCAAGTTATATATACAACAGTTGAAGTCTAAAAAAGAAGTCCCTAGCTAACCCTACCTCAAACCCTATCTATTTGGGCTCCGGGTCTACCACGACACCATCAGGTGGGTCAACTACCCCCTCGCCCGTAGCAGCATTAACTGCAACGGCGGGGACGTTGAAACCCTGCAGGGGAGCTTCCTGGACCCCATTAGGCCCATGAAGGAATCACACCCTGAATAGATGAGGTACCAATTGTGGTAAGCCCTCATCAACCAAGATAGTGGTCACGATGAGCTCATGGAGCCAGGGACTCCCAGGGATAGGGATGTTAGTACTCTGCTCAGTATACCCCATGGCTGTCCAAAATAAACTGGCCTCAACTCTATCTAAGAACCTGAAAAGATAAAACCCACGATGGGATGAGACAATGTCTTAGCGAGATCACGCCCTAAACCCCGATTAGAAAGGTAATACACCTAAAAGTAGTCTAACCAAATATCACATAAGACTTACCTTGCCTCAGCACCTCCCTGCACGTCAATACAATTCATATAAATGATGCATATAATTAATGCACACATAAATTGAAACGTCTCACTCATATTTCAATCAATTACAGAGGTCTCGATTATAAGCCAAATCGTTATGACACATCCCATTCTGTGCCAGACAATTTTGTCCCATAATCAAGCATGTCTATCTCAATCATTCACGCATTCCAATTGATTACTGCCACACATGGACTCGGCTTACTCGATGTTTGACGGTCTTGCAGCATAGCTAGACATCATCTCATCCCTTCAGCACGGCAACATCTACCTCTAGACGGAATTCCCGAAGAAGCATCGGTTTGACCTCTAATGCGATCTTGCATCGGTTTGGCCTCTACTGCGATCCGGCATCCGTTGTCAAGGGCATTCCATATAGGATCAACGTCCACCCAATGCACATCGGGGACAGGTTCTCATAACCATCACATGGTCATTCAATCTCGGCCAAGGACATTGTGCTTTGCACTCAAATGCCTCAATTAAGATAATGTGATTGGCCTATTTTTTTCGTATTAAAAACACCTGGTAAAATAATTGTGTGTGGGTGCATGGTCAGATCGAATCTTAAAAATTGATATCCTTCCTTTCAAAAATCCTACTATTTGATATAGTACTTAAAAATATTTTTAGTGTTAAAACCCGACACCCGGTATTTTCTAATTAAATACCAAAATTTCACAATTTTGAAATAATTAATCAAAAATCACAATCACCACTCAATTGTACAAATTATCATTCAATTGCATAAACTAATCACACCACGACAATCGGCATGAAATTTCGACGACTGGCTATCTCGGTATAATTTCTGGAAAATATTAAATAATTAAATAAATTACCAAATTAATTAAATAAATGCAAAATAATTCAATAAATGCCTAATTAAGCTAAATATGCTCATCTAACCACCTAATTGGATTTAGAAAAATAGTGCACACTGCTAATTAAACAATGCAATTTAATTAATCCTTAACTAATCTAATCTAACCACCTAATAAGCCTAATTAATCAACTAAACTACTAATTACACTAAACTAACCACCTAAACCAAGCTTAGTCTAACCTAATCCTACCCTTAGTATAATTAACTCCCTAAGTAGAGTTTAGAGAGTAAACTCATTGATTTTGTGGGCCGATGAGTTCATGGCAACGACGACGCGGAGGTTACCGAGACTCAAGCCTACGGTGACACACGACAAGGACCAGAAAGGGTCCGAAAAAGCCCACAAAGTCCCACAACCATAGTTGGCCTTTAGTTATGTGGTTGAACCGAAGGGGATATTTGACAGCTAGGACAGTGTTGGAAACGGCCAAGCGGGTGGCGGACGGCTGCAGCGGGACCAGGCGGAGGTGACAGCGGCTAGGATGGTGGGTGGAGGCGTCTTGGTTGGCTGGACAGAGGCCTGGTGGATGGCGAACGACGGCCTGGATGCGTGGGACATGAGACAGCATGTGGGTGTGATCGAGCAGCTCCAGCGGGCTCGAGCGGTGCTTGGACATCGTGTGGCAGCTTGGCTTTGATGCTGCTGGTCTTCTACTGGTTCTTGAGCTCTAAAACAACAACAACGCAGGCCAAGGGAGGAAAGGAGGAAGAAGAAGAGCTGTTGCAGCTGGAGGGGGAACAATAAGCCACAAAAGTCTTCACAAATATCTTGTTTCATCATCACAAGGCCCTCACCAGCCCTTAGCCTCATCCTTAGCCAATTTCCTTCACCAATATTCCCCCATAAGTCACTCTAGGGGGTCCAAAAATTGTTGGCCCCCATGGCATACGAATTTGTGTCATTCCTATTCAATTTCAACTCTAGTCCACTTCATTTCAATCCAATTGGCTTCAATTTAGTGGCCAACTTGCCAAGGAGGATGCCCACACTACTTTCCACAATTTTCCTTGCCAATCAATCCATCTTGAATGCCAAAAATCGACATAAAAATGGCCCTCTTAATTTCCAAGTCCAAAATTGCCCAAACTTAATTTTTCACCGAAAATCTAGAATAGCTTAAAATTCTTCGAATGATGAGTCGACGTTCTTAAAATAAATCGTGACATGACAGAACTTTCAATTTTTGAAATCGGGTTCAATTTCATGGTTAATTTAAACTGGACGCGATTTAGCGTAACCTAACCTACTGGGTAGCTTTTAGGAATTTTTAGCGCATTTGACTCGTGATCGATTATTTTCATGCCACATTGTACATCTTTGACTCATAGCGACTCTCGATTGTCGCGAAAATCTTGAGGTTTCAAATACGGAAATAGGATACATAAATGACAAAAAAATCGGTTTAATGCCGTTCGACGAAAATTTTGCAATTATGTGGAATTACCAACACTTTAATTACATATCTCTATCGAATCGACCTATCTCCGGTCTCTAATCGATTTTGACATTGCTGTATTAACCCTTGTAGATTAGCGGAATCAAGTAGTTGATTTCTGGTTGAATTCTCAAGTCTATCGCGTTTAGATTCCTGAACGACTTCACCTAATAGATTAGTTATCTCGTGAGTGATCAACTCAAAGAAAAAGACTATAGGCGCGTTTATGAAAAGCCCATTTCATTTCAACGAAAATAGGGTTGGAAAATCAGGATGTCACATACACTCATAATGACAAACATGTCATAGCGAGTGGAAAGGTGTTGAGAAAAAAAGGGGAAAATGCAAACAGCCAAATAACAGCAACCAAGAAGCCAAACAACGGCAACAAGCAGCCAAATAACGATAACCAAGAAGACAAACAATGGCAACAAGCAGCCAAACAGAGGCAACAATCAAGACAGGAAAGAGGAAAGGGAACCCATATAGTGAAACAGCAGCAACCCTCACAGCATCGAGCAATGGCAGCCTCTAAAGAGCTGGATCTTGCCCCCAACTTTGTAGAGTCCACCTATCTGCAACAACAATAAGAAACTTCGAAGAAAAGAAAGCTGGAACAAGCCCCTACCTTCACTGAGTGGAAACACCATACTTATGACATCCTAAATTTCTGATTCTATTTTTAATTGAATGAGTTGAGCTTTTCATCGACGCGCTTATTGTCTTTTTCTCTGAGCTGATCACTGACAAGATAACTAGTCTATTTGGAGAAGCCGTTAAGGGATTTTAACACAATAGACATGAGAATTCAACCAAAAATCGACTGCTTGACCGTGCTAATCAGCAAGGGTCAATACGGCACTGTCAAAATCAATCAAAGAGTGGAGATAGGTCATTTCGACTAAGGTATGTGATTGAAGTGTGGGTGATTTGACCTAATTGCAAAATTCTCATCCAACGGCACTAAATTGATTTTTCTTTCATTTTTGAACCTTGTGCTTGTATTTGAAACCTCGAGATATTCACGACAATCGAGAGTCACCAATGAGTTGAAGATGCACAATATGGCTCGAAAATAATCTATCATGAGTCAATTGCACTAGAAATTCCTAAAAGTTACCCGGTTCTTTGGATCATGCTAAAATCGCGCCTAGTTGAAATGAACATCAAATTTAAATCCAAATTCAGAAATTGAAAGTTCTGTCATGTCATGATTCATTTGAGGAACATTGACTCATCCTCCAAATATTTTTCTGCAAACCCGAGATTTCGGCGAAATTTCAAAGTAAGGCTATTTTGAATTTGGGAAAATTAATGGGACGTTTTTGGTCACATTTTTTGCCATCAAGTTAGTTCAATTGACGAGGAAAAATCATGAGATGGACGATGGTACCTTGGTTGATTTTATGGGGGCCAAATTGAGCTCAATTGGAGAAGAAATTGAATCAAATTGGATGACAATTGTCCAAAATTCGTAGGTCAAAGGGGGGTGCAACATTTCAGCTTCTACCAAGGCTTGTTGGGGATGATTTGTGAGGGAAAAGAGGCTGAGGATAGGGATGGGCTTGGTGGGGCTTAGTGATGAGTAATTGGAGATATTTGTGTGGACTTTGAAGGCTTTTGGGCCCCCTTCCTTCAGCAGCCTTCTTCTTCTTTCCTTGGCCTTACTTTCTCCATTTGTGTGTGTTTGGAGCTCAAGAAAAACCAGCGAACTAGCCAGCAACCCCACCTTGCTGTCGACTATCCCTGCTCATCGTCCAACCGCAACTCGTCTGCCTATCATGCACCCGAGCTCGTGTCGTCCTCCATTCGCATGCCCCGCATCCGTGAGCCTAGGCCACCATCCCGAGAAGCTTGCGCCTCTGTCCAGTCATCAAGGTTCTGCCACTGCCATCGTCTAACTGCTGGATCTACTGCCGTCGCCCGCTACAACCGCTAAGCCCACCTCCTTGCCGTTTCCAGCCAAGCGGAGTTTCATTCCAGCCTTTTATGGACTAAAGCAGAAACCAAACCTTAGCTGTGGGATGAGATTTCGTGACCCATTTTAAGGCCCGTCCAGACCTACGTTGGTATTACCATAGGCTCAAGTGTTGCTCACCTCAGCGTCACCTTTGCCGTGGACTCATTAGCCTGCTAAATCGATGAGTTTACTTGCTAAAATCTACTTAGGGAGTTAATGACGCTTAGTAGATAATTAATTTAGGCTAAGTTTGGATTAGGTAGTTAGTTAGCTTAGATTAGTGATTTAATTGTTTGTTTATGCATGTTAGGTGATTAGAATAGACTAATTAGGAGCTAATTAGATTGTACTATTTATTTAGATAGGTGCAATTATTTTCTAAGCCCATTTAGGTGGTTAGATTATCATTTCTGGCCTAGGTTAGTATTTATTGGATTTAATTTGCTTTATTTAATTATTTTTGGAATTTATTTAATTATTTAATAATTTCCGAAAATTATACTTGGATAGCCGGTGACTGAAATTTTGTATTGATTGCAGTGGTGGGCTTAGATTATATAATTGAGTGTTGATTTGTGCAAATTGAGTGGTGATTGGAATTTTAGTTATTTATTCCAAAATTGTGAAATTTTGGTATTTAATTAGAAAATCCCGGGTGTTGGGTTTTGACATGGAAAATGGTTTTAAAGTCTATATCAAACAGTGGGATTTTAAAAGGGAGGATATCAATTATTCTGGTTCAAATTGACTGTGTACCCACACATGATTATTTTACCGTGTGTTTCTAATATGAAGAAAATGGACTAAGTACATTATTTTAATTGGGATATTTGAGTGCAAAGCACAATGTCTTGGCTGGGATTGGATGGGTGCATGAATGGTTGTGAGAACCCGTCCTTGAAATGAGTCGGGTGGACGTTGCCCTTATATGGGATGCCCCTCATCAATGGATGCCGGTCGTAGTAGATTCTGGACCGTTGCTCCTTCGGGATTGCCATCTCATGTAGACGTTGCCGTGCTCAATGTGGTGAGACGATGCCTAGTTACGCCCGAAAAACGTCGAACGTCAAGTAGGTCGTGCCCGTTGGGACATGATAAAAGAACTGGAATGCATGAATAAGTGAAATTAACGCGCCTAATTATGGGACAAAATTGTGTGGCATGGAATGGGACGTGTCATAACAATTTGGCCTTATAATCGGGACCCTTTTGTTTATTGAGGTGCGGCATTCCAATTGATTGAGTATTATTACTACATATGGTTGTGTATTTGAACTATGCTAACATATAAGGAGGATCTGAGACAAGGTAAGTCTCTATGGTTGTGTGATTGTGTGGTTGTGTGGTTAGGACATCTCTGAGCGTATTTTCTTCCTAGTCGGAGTTTAGGGGGTGGGCTTGCTGAGACGTTGTCTCACCCCGTAGTGGGCTCAATTCTTTTCAGGTCCTTAGATGGCAGTCCCTCCAATGCATTTTGGAAAGCCGAAGGGGTATACGTAGTAGAGTACTGACGTCCTTGTCCCCAAGAGTCCATGGCTCCATGAACTTATAGTGATCACTATGTTGGTCGATGAGGGTTGACCACGGTTGGTACCTCATTGATTTAGGGCGTGGTTTCGTCTTGGGATCAATGGGATCGGGAATGGTCCCCTATAGGGTTCTGACATCCTTGCCATTACGGTTAACACCGCGGTAGGTAAAGGGGTAGCTGATCCCCCTGATGGTATCATGGATGACCTAGATTCCCCATAGGTCTCAAAGGTCTCGGCTGAGGAGTCCTGTGCCTAGTTAGCTGGGTGGCTCTTCTTTTTGGAGTTGACTATTGTTTATAGACTAGTATTGTATATAAACTAGTTGGTTATTTATAAGAGTGTTTTGTGAAATCATGGTCTTGCTTTTCTATCTCATATTTGTGTTGTCTGGGGATTTATTATACACTTCCGCATGTGCATTAAAATGAATGGGTCAGCGACGCGTCCTGAGACATCGTAATTTTATAGACTGCTGAGGGATGTGAGCGCACTCGGGGTTCGAGGCATGACATCCCCGCTTGGAGTGGTATCAAAGCTAGTTGGTAGTTGGAGTGATAAGGTGCGAGGGTTCATGGGATAGTTAGTAGGAATGGCCATTTTCTTATACTGATGCATGTGATTGATGGCTATTTGGTAGATTGTTTGTGGGGATCACTCGACTTCTAATTTTGTGTGGAATTGGAAAGTAGGTTTTTGTAAAGAACTTGCATAATGAGTGATCAAGAGTAGAGGACTCTTGGGAAGAGGACCATTGGACCAGTGACTCGGGGTAGGACGCCGACAAGGGTCGGTACCCGAGGTGGTCGTGGTAGAGCATTGGCTTAGACCAACGCTAGTGGAGTAACACCGCCTCGAGTTGGTGCTAGGGCAGCAACCCCTAGCGATCCTAGAATACATGGGATCGTACAGGTGCTTGAGACTCTAAGAGAATTGATGGGGTAGCAGGCCCATAATCAAGTTACCGCCACTACTTGCACCTTTATAGTTGTTGCTAATACTGCCATTGCTGCTGTCGCAGCCGCACCTATCAAAGTTCCACCTAGGAACGTGGTGGTTGAGAGAGTGAGGCCGATGCACAAGTTGGTGGAGCAATTCTTGAAGTTGAACCCACCAAGGTTCAGCGGTGCAAGAGATCCCGAGGCTGCAACCCTCTAGATACAAGAATTGGAAAAGGCCTTTGCACTGCTGATGTGCACTGAAGAGGAAAAGGTTGTCCTGGCAGTATATCAGCTACAAGGTAATGTGAGTACCTGGTGGAGGGCCACCGGAGGTAGAGTAGTCTTGGAAGGTGAGGTTCCGATGTGGAACACCTTCATGAGAGCTTTCAATAGCAAGTATTTTTTTGATAGCGCTTGAGAGTGGAAAATGAAGGAATTCCAGCGCCTTCGTCAAGGGATGTTGATAGTAGATCAGTATGAAGCCAAATTTGCAGAGCTATCGCAGTACGCTCTGAGGTTAGTGGAAGATCCTGAAGATAGAGCTTGGAGGTTTAGGAACGGTCTTCGATCGAAGCTAAAGAATCCGCTGCTGCCATTCAACTTGAAGGATTACAACGAACTATATGGTCAGGCCCAATTGACAGAGAGAAATTTGAACAAACAAGCTATTGCATCTGGATCGCGGTTTGGGCCGAATAGGGATGGAAATAGGTTTGGGAAGAAACCTATAGTTGGGGGAAGGTACCTTGTTCCGCCCAACATGAAGGGTGGGATAGGTAAGTCTGCGTCGAACCAAATGGGCGTGTGTCGCTTCTGTGGAAGGCGACATGGATTAGCCCCGTGCCATTCTAGGCCGAGTGCTTGTTATGAGTGTGGCCAGTAGGGTCACATAGCTAGAAATTATTCGAGAAGACCGATGGGACGGTAGCAGTTGCCGCCACCATCGTCGCTGATAGGATAGAATAGGGGGATTGTGCCTCAGAACATGCAATAAGGTGGACTGAATAGACCTCTACTGCAAGGAAGAGTGTACACGTTGTCACAACGAGACAGGAAGAGGACTCGCCTGATATGATCACAGGTACGGTCTCGTTGAACGACCACGCTACTTATGCATTATTTGACCCTGGTGCAACGCATTCATTTATAGTTGAGTAATTTGTCAAACTGGTAGGATTAAGTGCTGAAATGTTGGAGTTAGTGGTTAATATATCTACACCATTAAAGGATAAGGTGTTGTCCATGATGGACTGTCCTGGTTGCAAGTTAATGATTAGTGAGCGAGAGGGGATGATATATTTGATAGTCTTAGCCATGTGTGATTTTGATGTGATAATTGGCATGAACTAGCTCACCAAGCAACGAGCTAAGATGAATTGCTATTGTAAAGCAATTTAGTTTAACTCGTTAGCGGGTGAAAGTTTCGAGTTTATTGGGAGTCGAGGAGGACCTTCGATTTCCTTAATCTCATCACTTGAGGCAACCCGTTTGTTAGACAGGGGTTGCCAAGGTTACTTGGCAAATATCGTGGATATGACAGTTGAGCAACCGAAGATTGAAGATATCACAGTGGTTTAGGAGTTTCTAGATGTGTTCCTGAAGGAATTGCCAGGTCTGCCGCTAGAAAGAGAGATCGAGTTTGTGATTGAGTTAGCCCCCGGGATGGAGGCAATCTATAAGGCTCCCTACCGCATGGCATTATCTGAGTTGAAAGAACTGAAGGTGTAGATGCAGGAGTTGTTGGATAAGGGATTCATACGTCCCAGTGCATCACCTTGGGAGCACCAGTTTTGTTCTTAAAGAAGGAAGATAGTTCGTTGTGCATGTGCATCGACTATCGTCAACTCAATCAGGTGACAATCAAGAATAAGTTCCCGCTACCGAGGATTGATGACTTGTTTGACCAGTTGCAATGAGCTTTGATATTTTCTAAGATCGATATGAGGACAGGGTATCATCAGCTGGTGATAAAAAAAGAGAACATACCGAAGTTAGCGTTTCGTACTCAATATGGCCATTATTAATTCATTGTAATGCCGTTTGGTTTGATGAACACCTCAACTACTTTCATAAATCTAATGAATCGGGTGTTCAAAGAGTATATTGATCAGTTTGTAATTGTGTTCATCGATGATATCCTGGGGACTCGATAAGTCTAGAGGAGCATGAAAGGCATTTGAGGATGGTGCTCCAGACTCTGCGGATTCATGAGCTGTACGCCAAGTTCAGTAAGTGCGAGTTTTAGTTGACTCGTGTCGCTTTCCTAGGTCACATGATTTTAGGCGAAGGAATCTCCGTGGACCTGACCAAGATCGAAACAATTATCAATTGGCGAAGACCGACGACAGTAACAGAGATCAAAAACTTTTTAGGTTTGGTAGGACACTATAGTAGGTTTGTGGAAGGGTTTTCAACTTTAGCTTCACCGTTGACTCAACTGCTGATGAAAGAAGAGAATTTTTTGTACATAGATAAGTGCAAGCGTAATTTCCAAGAGCTTAAGTAGAAGTTGACTATCTCACCAGTGTTAACAATTGCATTTGATCTTGGAGGATATGAGATCTACAGTGATGTGCCATTTAGAGGACTGGCTTGCGTGTTAACGCAGCATTGTAGAGTCGTTGCATACGCGTCCCGGTAGTGGAGACCTCATGAGTTGAATTATCCAACGCATGACTTGGAACTCACAGCGATTATTTTTGCTCTGAAGATTTGGAGACATTATTTGTGCAGAGAAAGGTTCTGGATCTTTACAGACCATCAAAGTCTCAAGTATCTATTCTCTCAGAAGGAGTTGAATATGAGATAGCGTCACTAGATGGAAATTCTAAAGAACTATGATTGTGATATCTTGTATCACCTTGGAAAGGCTAATAAAGTCGCAGATGTGTTGAGTTGGAAATCTTCAGTTGCAAAGATGATGGTTATGGAGTGGATTTTACTTGAGAGAGCTCGAGATTCGATGTTCAAATTTGAGGTAAGCCCTCTTTTAAATCTCATGGCCACCCTCAGAATTAGAGCCAGAAGTCCTCATTTAATAGACCCAGAGATTTAGAAAATCTTACAAGAGGATACCGAAAAGAGAAAGGCTGATTTTAGATTTCTGAAGATGGAATACTAAGGTTTCAAGGATGATTGTGTGTACCTGACGATGCAGAGCTTAAGAAGGAGATATTGTTAGAAGCTTATTGTAGTAGTTACAACATTCATCCAGGCAGTACAAAGATGTATCAGAATATACGTGAACACTATTGGTGGACTAGTATGAAGGCGAATATCGCCAAGTATGTCACCAAATGTCTAATGTGTTAGCAAATGAAGGCACATCATTGTAAGTTGGGAGGACTTCTGCAAAACCTCTTGAGATTCCCAAATGGAAATGGGAACACATCACAATAGACTTTATGATGGGCTTACCAAGAAGTCAGGGGGGTAATGATTCCATTTGGATTATGGTCAATAGATTGATGAAGTCGGCTCACTTTATCACCGTATGAAAGGACCTTACATTGAATAGATATGCATAATTGTTCGTCTATATGGAGTGCCGGTGACGATCACATCTGATAGAGACCCGAAATTTACAGCTGCCTTTTAGAAAAGCTTGCAGATTGCCTTGGGAATGAAACTGCAATTCAATACAGCTTATCATCTGCAGATAGATGACCAGTCTAAAAGGATAATTCAGACCCTCAAAGATATGTTGAGAACGTGTGTACTAGACTTCAAAAGAAGCTAGGAGGAACAACTTCATCTCGTAGAGTTCGTTTACAACAACAACTACCAGCAAAGTATTCAGATGGCACCTTTTGAAACGTCGTATGGTAAAGCATGCAAAATGCCAGTTTGTTAGGATGAGGTTGGAGAATAAAAGATCACAGGCTCAGAATTGGTCCAGTGGTCAGTGGATGCAATTGCAGTTATTAGGGACAGATTAAAGACCGCTCAGAGCCGCCATAAAAGCTACGTAGATAAGCATTGAAGACCTTTTGAATTCCAAGTTGGTGAGCACGTCTTTATGAAGGTGCCACCAATGAGGGGTACTTCGCGCTTTAGTTAAAAAGGGAAGTTGAGTCCAAGGTATATAGGCCCCTTTGAAATTCTAGAAAGGATAGGACTTTGGTGTATCATCTTACATTGTTGCCAAGGTTGGTGCAAGTGCATGACATCTTCCACGTGTCAATGTTGAAAAAGTATGAGCTTGACCTGACCCACATGTTGAATTTTGAAAAATTAGACATAGACGACAGAGTGTCGTACGTGGAGAGATCGGTTCAAATTATAGATTAGAAGGAGCAGGTTTTGCACACCAAGACAATCCTGTTAGTTAAAGTGGTCTAGCAACACCACGGCACATAAGGAGCAACCTAGGAAAGCGAAGAGTCGGTGAGATGACAATACCCCCACCTTTTTGTTTAACAGTTGTAATAGTTTAAATTTTGAGGATGAAATTTTTATAAGAAGGGAAGAGTTGTGACATCCTAAAATTCTGATTTTGTTTTCAATTGAATAAGTTGGGCTTTTCATCGATGTGCCTATAGTTCTTTTTTCTGAGCTGATCACTCACGAGATAACTAGTTTATCTGATGAAGCTATTAAGGGATTTTAACGCAATAGACTTGAGAATTCGATTAGAAATTGACTGCTCGACCGTTCTAATCTGCAAGGGTCAATACGGCACTGTCAAAATCAATCAGAGATCGGAGATAGGTCGATTTGACTAAGGTATGTGATTAAAGTGTGGATGATTCAACCTAATTGGAAAATTCTCGTCGAATGGCACTAAACTGATTTTTCTGTCATTCTTGTACCTTGTGTCCATATTTGAAACCTCGAGATTTTCACAATAACAGAGAGTTGCCAATGAGTCAAAGATGTACAATGTGGCTTGAAAATAATCAACCAAGGTCAATTACACTAAAAGTTTCTATAAGCTACCCAATAGGTTAGATCATGCTAAAATCACACCCGGTTGAAATTAACCGTGAATTTAAACCCGATTTTAGAAATTGAAAGTTCTGTCATGTCGCGATTCATTTTAGGAATGTTGACTCATCCTCCAAAGATTTTTCTGCAAACCCGAGATTTCGGCGAAAATTCAAAGTAAGGCTATTTTGGACCGGAAAAAATTAGAGCGCCATTTTTTGTCACATTTTTTGCCGTCAAGTTGGTTCAATTAATGAGGAAAGATCATGAGATGGATGATGGCACCTTGGTTGATTTTATGTGGGCCAAGTTGAGCTCAATTGGAGAAGAATTGAATCAAATTGGATGGCAATTATCCAAAATTCGTAGGTCCAAAGGGGTGCAACATTTTAGCTTCTACCAAGGCTTGTTGGGGAAGATTTGTGAGGGAAAAGAGGCTAAGGATAAGGCTGGGCTTAGTGGGGCTTAGTGATGAGTGATTGGAGATATTTGTGTGGACTTTGAAGGCTTTTGGGCCCCCCTTGGTTCAGTAGCCTTCTTCTTCTTCCATTGGCCTCACTTGCTCCATTTTTGTGTGTTTGGAGCTCAAGAAAAACCAGAGAACCAGCCAGCAGCCCCTCTTATCGTCGACTGTCCCTGCTCACCGTCCGACCATCGCCCGAGCCCGTGTTGTCCTCTGCTCACACGCCCGCCGTCTGTGGGCTTAGACCACCATCCCGAGTAGTTTACGCCTCTATCCAGTCGTCGAGGCCGTGCCACTGTTGCCGTCCAGTTGCCGGAGCTACCACCGTTGCCCGCTACAGCCGCTAGGCCCACCTCCTCGCCGTTTCTAGCCAAGTCGAGCTTCGGTCCAGCCTTTTTCAACCCAAAGCAAAAGTCGAACCTCAGCTATGGGTTGAGGCTTTGTGGCCCATTTTAAGGCCCGTCTGGACCTTCGTTGGTGTTGCCACAGGCTTGAGTGTTGCTCACCTCCGCGTCACCTTTGCTGTGGACTCACTGGCCCAATAAACCAGTGAGTTTACTTGCTAAACTCTACTTATGGAGTTAATGATGTTTAGTGAATAATTAGTTTATGCTAAGTTTGGATTATGTGGTTAGTTAGTTTAGATTAGTGATTTAATTGCTTGTTTATGTATGTTAGGTGGTTAGAATAGACTAATTAGGGGCTAATTAGATTGTACTATTTATCTAGATAGGTGCAATAATTTTCTAGGCTTGTTTAGGTGGTGAGCTTTGTATTTCCGGACTAGGTTAGTATTTATTGGATTTAATTTGCATTATTTAATTATTTTTGGAATTTATTTAATTATTTAATATTTTCCGAAAATTATATCGAGATAATCGGTGATTGGAATTTCGTGCTGATTGCAATGGTGTGATTAGTTTATGCAATTGAGTGTTAATTTGTGCAAATTGAGTGGTGATTGGAATTTTGGTTATTTATTCAAAAATTGTGAAAATTTGGTATTTAATTAGAAAATCTGGGGTGTCAGGTTTTAATATCAAAATTGGTTTTCAAGACTATATCAAACAGTGAAATTTTAAAAGAGAGGATATCGATTTTTCTTGTTCAAATTGACCGTGTACCACACACGATTATTTTACCGTGTGTTTTTAATATGAAGAAAATGGGCCAAGTACATGATTTTAATTGGGACATTTGATTGCAAAGCACGATGTCTTGGCCGAGATTGGATGGGTGCATGAATTATGGGTGCATGAATTGTTATGAGAACCCATCCCCGAAATGAGTCGGGTGGACATTGCTCCTATATGGGATGCCCCTCGTTAACAGATGCCGATTGTAGTAGATTCTGGATCGATGCTGCTTCGGGATTGCCATCTTGTGTAGATGTTACTGTGCTCAATGGGTTGAGATAATGCCTAGTTACGCCAGAAGACTGCCGAATGTCGAGTAGGCCGTGCTCGTTGGACCATGATAAAAGAATTGGAACGCATGAATGAGTGTAATTGACATGCTTGATTATGGGACGAAATTGTGTTTCACGAAATGGGACGTGTCATAACGATTGGCCTTATAATCAGGACCCTTGTGTTTATTGAGATGCGGCATTCCAATTGATTGAGTATTATTATTGCATGTGGTTGTGTGGTTATGTGGTTAAGACACGTTTGGGCGTATTTTCTTCCTAGTTGGCATTTAGGGGATGAACTTATTAAGACATTGTCTCACCCCGTCGTGGGCTCAGTTCTTTTCAAGTCCTTAGATGGCAGTCCCTTCAGTGCATTTTGGGAAGCTGAAGGGGTATATGGAGCAGAGTACTGATGTCATTGTCCCCAGGAGTCCCTAGCTCCATGAGCTCATAGTGACCACTATCTTAGTTGATGAGGGCCGACCACAGTTGGTACCTTATTGATTTAGGGCATGGTTTTGCCATGGGATCAGTGGGATCAAGGAAGGTCCCTTGCAAGATTCCGACATCCCTGCCGTTGCGGTCAACGCCACGGTAGGTGAGTGGGTAGTTAATCCCTTTGATGGTGTCTTGGAAGACCCAAATCCCCCGGAGGTCTTAGAGGTCTCGGCTGAGGAGTCCTGTGCCAAGTTAGCTAGGTGGCTCTTCTTTTTGGAGTTGACTCTTGTTTATAGACTAGTATTGTATATAAACTAGTGGGTTATTTATAAAAGTGTTGTGTGAAATCGCGATCCTGCTTTTCTAACCCATGTTTGTATTGTCTGGGGATTTATTATACACTTTTGCATGTGCATTAAAATGAATAGGTCGGTGACGCATCCTTGGATGTCGCAATTTTATCGACCACTGTGGGATGTGCGCAGGCTTGGGGTTCGGGGCGTGACAGTACTAGTTAGTGCAAGTGAACCACAATAAATTGCAGAATTGATGAGCAGTTTGTAGTTTTGCAAACCAACTTCCAATGACCAAGTATAGAAACACGTCAAACCACCGTACTTTGCTAATCAAAACTCGCTTTGAAATTTTATCCCCACTTCCAAATATAAATGTAAGAAAATCCTTATGCAGGGATGAACAACTTCGGGAGGGAAAAGAAAAAAAAGAAAACAAAAAGCCTGTTTTACTATGGCAAATGAGGTAAATCAATCAAGTGTCTATGTTTTCACATCCAAATAACGTAGAAAAGAATAAAGTAAGAAACAAAAAATATCTGCTTTTTTTCCCTACGTATCATTTTTTGTGTGTTTATATGGAGTTCGTATTTCTGGGGTCGTCTGACAAGAACGATAATAATACAAGACCATAAATAGAGAGTATCGAGAATTGTCTCAGTCAGGATCTTGGTCTATTATGTTGGCTTCAATTAAACCATAAATGGTGAAATCTACGTGACATCTAACGTCTACCATCTCATCTGAGCAGCTCTCTGGATTGGTCCATCTGTGTTTGCATTTATTATTATGTGATTAAAAGTCAAATTTTCAAGGAAGTACTCCAACTAACCACTGCCTCTAGCCTTACTAACTGTAACCATCACGTGTTAATTCTACTCATGAATCATGTGGATGATACAATCTTGTTCTCTAGCTAAAGATACATATAACCTCGTGATACTTGCGATTCTAAAATAGTCTTGAACAGCCATTTTCACGATCATTTGAGCGAACCTGCTGATAGGAAACTTTTTAGGTTTATGCTTAATCCCTCTCTCCTAAAACATATGCAATCGATCAATTGTGGTTTTTACCGTCAACTAAAACATATGCAATCAAGAATTGTCTTAGTCAAGTTATTGGTCTATCCTGTTGGCTTCAATTTAACCATAAATGGTGAAATGTACGTGACATCTAACGTCTACCATCTCATCTGGGCGGCGCTCTGGATTGGTCCATCTGTGCTTGCATTTATTATTCTGTGGTTATTGGTCAATTCTTCAAGGAAGTTCTCCAACTAACCACTGCCTCTAGCTTTACAAACTGTAACCATCACGCATTAATTCTACTCACGAATCATGCGGATGATACAAGCTTACTCTCTAGCTAAAGATACATATATCCTCGTGATAACTGCGATTCTAAAATAGTCCCGAACAGTCATTTTCAGGATCATTTTAATGAACCTACTGACAGGAAATTTTTTAGGTTTATGCTTAAACCCTCTCTCTTAAAACATATGCAATCAATCATTGTGGTTTTTACCGTCAACTAAAACATATGCAATTAAGAATTGTCTTAGTCAAGTTATTGGTCTATCATATTGGCTTCAATTTATCCATAAATGGTGAAATGTACGCGACATCTAACGTCTACCATCTCATCTGCGCAGCTATGTGGATTGGTCCATCTGTGTTTGCATTTATTATTATGTGATTAAAGGTCAATTTGTCAGGGAAGTTCTCCAACTAACCACTGCCTCTAGCTTTACTAACTGTAACCATCACGCATGAATCATGCGGATGATACACGCTTGTTCTCTAGCTAAAGATTCATATATCCTCGTGATACTTGGGATTGTAAAATAGTCTCGAACAGTCATTTTCACGATTATTTTAGTGAGCCTGCTGATAGGAAATTTTTTAGGTTTATGCTTAATCCCTTTCTCCTAAAACATTGCTTGTGGCACCCCTCGACACGCCCCTAATCTGCTAGGGTCGCCACAGCCCGCTCACGTATCACTTGTCCTAATAACATTCCACTCTGGTACCATTTCAATTGAAGCGGGTCCGTTCAACCTGGGGGTTTACATCTTTTAGATCGGTCCCAGCGCAACTCATATAACGGAAGCTTACTTATCACCTCCCAAACTTGTGCACAAACTAAATGATACAATGCAATACACACCACTACAACCTTTCATATATATATGCATTTTAGGGCCAAATCACTTTTATTTACATACTAAGATGGATTTTACAAGTCAGTATAACAAAAGGGCCAAGACTTTAAGTAAGCTTGACTAAACCGAAAAAGAACCCGACTATACATCAAACGTGTATATCGATCTATCAGCTAGTGTTGGCCATCCCAAAAAATGTGAACCTCCACCAGTTACACGCTCCTATCACACCCATCCCGGTGCATCGGTCGGCAGTGGCGGCAGCATCCCCATCATCCTCCCATCTCGGCGAACATGGACAGACAGAAACTCTTGTACTACAGGGCCATCAGGTAAGCCCACATTGTACATGACCAAAACATGGACATAAACACAAAACCATGAACACCGACGCAGGGGTGCTCCGAGCACTCGACCTCTACATCAGACGGTAATCCATAAAACGTACCACGCGTGATAGGTGCTAGAGGCATCACTCAATCTAAAATGTTAGTCCCCAAAGGGGTGAGTACAACCACTCAGCAGTAAAGATCCATAAAACTACACAATGCAACAAGCAAGACAATCAAGATATCACGAATAAAGCATATATCATCCATGCTATCGAGCATACATCACTATGCGGTCATGCATATGTCACCATGTAGTCATGCATATCTCACCATGCCATCATGCATATACCACCATGCAATCATACTTGTATTTCCATGAGGTTCATCCCATGCTATATGCACATACATATGCATGATTCATATCATCCATGCCATCGTGTATACATCCCCATGAGATCCATTCAAGCCTTTATGATGGCATTCTCAATGTCAAATAGCATCAATTTACTTTCATAAGCAGATCATGCATCATGCCATATGCATATATCCATGCACATGATTCAATTTCAATATTTATCTTTCACAAGGGCCTCATCATTTTTCTTCCAGGGTCCAATGTTTGCATCTCTCAATTTAATGCTCGCACCCAACTTGGCGTCACGAGGAACCTTCGGCACAAACCTCCGGGCATCCCAAAACTCCCGAGGACCTCCGGCACAATCTTCCGGGCAGCCGGCACAAACCTCCGGGTATTTCGAAACTCCTGAGGCATCGCCGGCTCACACCTCCGACGGTATCATTATTATCGCAATATATAATCACATATATGTCTCATTTTCATCATGACATTTGATGCAACAATACCAAAGGCCTAAACCAGCTTTTTGATATCATATGATATGCCAAACATCACCATATATGCAATACACATAACACCCATGATATCACATTTCATAAAGAAATTCATTGGTTCTTGAAACTAGAACCAGTTTTTGGATAAAACATAATGCACCTCTTTAGTAAAATTCTTGAAAATTAGTAAAAAATCTCAATAAATTCTGAAAATTTAACATGAGGTAAAAAAGATCCACAGGAAGATATTTCATGCAGAACACCATGTCAAGAAATTTCCACATCAATCACATAGATCCACACATCACAGCAAAAGAAATTCCAGCACCACTTTTGCACAGTTTTGGAAATAATTTCGATTAAGCCCTTAAACGAACTCCGAAAATTATGATATTTTAATATGTTATATATGAGATCTAAATTAAAACTTCTCATGAAGAAATAAAAGTTTAATTCATTCTGGATTAAAAGATATAATTTTTGTAACTCTTCCTATCTCTTGGTTCACTGTCCAGATTCATCATTTTCAAAGAAAATCGTTTTCCGCGATCATTACTTGTCCGTTTATCCTCAATTTTTAGTATGTTGCTCATCAAGATGTCATCTACAACTATCATCAAGAACATGAGATCAAATTCAGACTGGATACTTGCACGAAATTCACAGAATCACAATAGATCATCATGACAGTTTCCAGATCTAGCTTCATCAAAGAAAAATGGTTTCATCAACCTATACTTGTCCGTTTCCTTTCAAATTTTGATATGTTATTCTCCAAGAAGTCCTTTACAATTTTCATAAGAAGTCGAAGTCAGATTTCAACTAGAACATTGCATGCAACTCACGAAATCACCAAAGGTCGAACTGTTTTTCTAGAAACAGAATACTAGGCTAGAACACAACACCAATAACTTTGAAATTTCACACTTCATCCACTTCCTGTTTTAATAATCTACTCTAAACTCCACTCATATAAATACCTAATTATACTTATTCACTTGGCCATAAAACTTTGCATCATAAATTAATAAATTCCATCTTATAAAACACATGGCCAAGAATAGAATTTTCTTTCCTATCAAAATAAATTATCCATTGAAATGCTTGGCCTTAATCTTATTGCAAATCATGGATCAAATGGCTACAATGTAACTTGATGGTACTTCCATCACCTATCCATGGTTCATAGCACATCTAGAGGTTGTCATGAAATTCTAGGATGCCACATTGGCAATCAATCAATTGTGGATTTTTACCATCAACTAAAATATATGCAATCAAGAATTGTCTTAGTGAAGTTATTGGTCTATCCTATTGGCTTCAATTTAACAATAAATGGTGAAATGTGCGTGACATCTAACGTCTACCATCTCATCTGGGCAGCTCTTTGGATTGGTCCATCTGTGTTTGCATTTATTATTCTGTGATTATAGATCAATTTTTCAAGGAAGTTCTCCAACTAACCACTGCCTCTAGCTTTACTATCTGTAACCATCACACATTAATTCTACTCATGAATCACGTGGATACAATCGTGTTCTCTAGCTAAAAATATAAATATCCTCGTGATACTTGCGATTCCAAAATAGTCCCAAACAGTCATTTTCGCGATCATTTCAATGAACCTACTGATAGGAAAAATTTAGGTTTATGCTTAATCCCTCTCTCATTGTGGTTTTTACCGTCAACTAAAACATATGCAATCAATCAATTGTGGCTTCTTCTTCTTCTGTTTCCCATTCAGGGATGATAGAAAGTAAGTGCAATCATCAACTCAGAGCTTTTTGTGTAAGAACAAGTACCAACAAAGATGTCCACAAAAAAAAACTACGGCTCTTTTCGGTGGATCAGGGAATTGATAATAAAAAAGGAGATGAATAAGATAATTAAGTATATGTAGATTGACAATAACATGGGATTTTACTTTGAACTGTTAAACAAATTTTATATGAAAGTTGGCGTGATGAGATTATGCATTAGTTCCAATAAAACACAACGGGTTGCAGAGTTGATGAGCAATTAATCTGTAGTTTTGTATAACATGCTCTCCATCACTAGGTATGGGAAATCCACCATACTTCCCTAATTGAACTCAGTCGGAAAATTTTATCTCCACATGCAAATTATAAATGTAAGAAATTCCTTTAGTAATGATCGACAATTTCTTGGAAAAAAAATGTTCTTGTTTCACTACTGCAAGTGAAGTAAATCAATGACTCATATATGTTTTCCCACACATAATCTTTATGAAAAATAAAGTTAGAGACGGAGAAATCTGGTTTTCCCCTTGGTGGTCATTTTCGTGTGTTGATATCTACTTCAAAGGTCTTGCGTAACCCGACTAGAAGGACAATAATTGTCTCTGTCAAGGTCTTGGTCTATCCTGTTGGCTTCAATTTAACCATCAATGGTGAAATGTACGTTGTTTATAATGTCTATCACCTCATTTGGGCACCTTTGGATTGACACACCTGTGTTCGCATGATTTATTTTGTCGTAATTGGTCAATTTCTGAAGGGAGTGACTTTTCAGCTATCCACTGACCACTGTCTCTAGCTTTACTATCCATAAGCATCAGACATCAATTCTGCTCGTGAATCATGTTGATGGTACAATCTTGTTCTCTAGCTAAAGATTTAAACCTACCCACTTATAATTTTAAATGTGAAATCTTGTAGGACCGTTGTCAACTATTTTAAACACTTAAATTGATAGATGAAGATGTAATTTAATATAAACATATTCTATTATTCTCTCTCATGCTTAATCTGAATTTTTTTTTTTTTTTGCCTAATATTAAGTGTTGACATATTTGATTGGGGAGGCAAATGGGGTTTGGAAATATTTGAATTCAGGACTTCCTGCTCCGATACTATGTGAGAATTTTGTGGAAACACCTCCGACTGTTCTAAACCCTGAAGTTGTTAAAAGAATACATTGTTTAATATTTAAATATTCAGTAATTAAAATAGCCCAAAACGGTCAATTTTGCGGTCATTGTCATGGACATACTGATCTTAATCCCTCCATCTCATGTATATGATATTACAATCAACAAAAAACATATACAATGTTCTTTTCTCAGATAATTAGGGATAAAGATATCACAATTGTCATAATTTTGGTATGATACTTTTTTTCCGACCACTTAAAGTGCCATGACTACTAAAATTGTTGACTTGAGTGTTATAATTTTCAATCAATCACTTAACTATCATGAACATTTTAAAAATGTTTACCCAATGGCCCAAATTCAACATGGCATAGCACTTGTTGTAAATGTTTTAAAAAGTTTGTACTCAAGTATCAATTGACAACCACTAGATTTTGTCCTAGTGGGAAAGGGGAGGTGGGGCATTGAATCCCCACCTTCTTGGGAGTTGGGGTGGAGATGATTAGTTTCAAGTGCGAGTTTCGACTCCTACACCCTACAAAAAGACTTGGTAAAAATCTGAAAATGAATTGAGAATTAAAGTAAGACTAACAAATAAAAAAGTATCAATTGAAAAGTTAAATAATAAAAAAGTTGTGACGCTTTTGAGTGCCGTATATAAGTTATGGCATTCATTTGATTGCAAGTAGCTTCTCTTTCCATTCAAGGGAAAGAAAGAATTAAACACTTAAATGAGTGTCATACGAAAATTATTATACTTATAATATCGTTTTTCCAATAAAAGATCAATCAATTTTGGGTCATTGAACACCAAAGTCCCTTTCATTATTACAGATTCTCTTACGTGTTCATATAGTGATCTTTGGTCTTTTATATGTAGAAAAACCCAGCACAAGGCTGTATCCTCTCAAGTAAAACTTGTAGAAAAGTTAGGATGCTTGTGCTTTCACAAATAGCCCTTTCAACAACAGCAAAGCAGCTTTTGGCTTCTTCTTCTTCTTCTTTTTCTTTTTTGTCAAGGAGACCAAGATCTATTGTCACACCCCGAACCCTAGGCACGCGCACATCCCTCGGTGGTCAATTAAATTGCCACGTTCCTAGGACATATCGCCGACCCATTCGTTTTATGCACATGCATAAGAGAATTGAATAAACCCAGACAACCAACAACACAAGGATAGTAAAAACATACTAACGCCTTTTTCACGAACCACACTTTATATACAAGTCGGGTTAAACCTACAGGTCTATATGTAGGAGTCTAACCCAAAAAGAAAACTACTGAGCCACCTATGCTCTAGACCCTTTAGCCTCGGGTCCCGGGTTCTCCATTTAAGGACCTAAAAAATTTAAACCATGACGGGGTGGGACAATCTCAGCGAGTCAACACCCTAAACCGCGATTAGAAGGAGAATTCACTCAAAGGCAGCCTAAATAGGTGTCACAAACAACTTACCTCGTCTCAACACCTCCCTGCACATTAGTACACCACATATACATTTATAAACGCAACAAGCATAATCAATAACTGGAACACCTCATTTTCATATATCAATCAATCACATGTGTCTCGATTATAAGGTAAAATCATTATGACATATCCCATTCCATGCCAAACAATTTTTCCTCATAATTAGGCGCAGCTATCTCAATCACTCAGGCGTGTCCCAGTTATTTACGACCCAATGGCCATGGCCAACTCAACAGTTGGCGGTCATCCGAAATCAGGCGTTGTCCCACTTCGTCGACCATGGTAACGTTTACCCCTATACGGCATTCCATAAAGAAGCATTAGCCCAGCCTCCATTGCGATCGACATTCGTTGTCAAGGGCATCTGAACTTAATCATGCATCATCCCGCGTGAACACATTAGGATGGGTTCCGATAATGACCACGCGCACATCCATGCTCGGCCAAGAACATCATGCTTTGCACTCAAATACTTCCATTTCAAATAATGGACTTGGCCAATTTTCTTCATATAAAAAATGCCCGATAAAATAATTGTGCTTGGTCACACCATCAAGTCGAACCATAAAACACAATATTCTCCCATTTCAATTAGACTTGGAGACATGGGTAATTTGTCACTAAAATCACATGCAAATCCAATTACATTGTTTCATTCTTTCTTACATTTAAAACTGTATACATGCTATCAAGGAATCATGCTCTATACATTATATATGTGACAATATACATGTGAGCTAGCATTTGTATTTTTGAAACTAAGAGAAATACAGGTGACATAACTTGAGTAAACCACCTAGGAGTTTGGCGGGAAAATTATCAAAAAAATACTAAATCTATTATAACTTTTCTAATTCAACCTAAACTTTTTTTGTTTTGGCCAATTTAGTCCTAAACGTTTTATAGTTGACCAATTCAATCCATTGGGCTAATTTTGGTCGACCGATGATGATGTGAATATTTTTTTAGTAATATTATTTCTTTTCAATTATTTTTATTTGTCTCTTTATCTTGCTCTTTTTCCTCTTTTTTTTTTTTCCTTTTTTACCCACCATGGCTGACAAGCCTTTCGCGAGGTGCATCTTTTGTAGACATACTTACAACAAAAACTTTGTGAAAAATTCATTGATTCCTTCTCAATATGCCTCAAATTTATTAATCGCTAAATGCTGATAAGCGCGGACAAGCTAATGTCAGTTGCGAGAACATTTATTCGGCAAACCATCCTTAGGATAGATATTGAATCACTACATACCATTCATATTTGCCAGTTCTACATAGTGAAGTGTATTGAATAGGGGAAAGCAACTGGCCCCCCGACATATATAAATCGATGTTCTGCTGATTCCAATAGGAAGTGACTGTTGATCACACATCATTTAATAGAAATTTAGCGAATTACAGTGGCAATTTACCATTTAAAAAGCAAGGTTATTTGAGAGAGAGGACTGAGCACACAGTCTGTACTATAGTCAGCAAAAGCAACAACGCTGCAGCGCCAACCGAGATGACCGCCCATGGGCTACTGCAGTATTTACTCTTGAACGTCGCCTTCCACATGTTACAATCCTTTTTGCAATGCTTGACGAGCTCGTGGCTGAGGCTGTTGAAGTAGTAATTTCGTTCTGACAGACCAACTTCCTTGCATAAGGCGTTGATCAGGTCTGCGACAGCTTCTTTATTGTTGAGGCAGTTCTTGACGATTTCCTTGTCGATCAGCAACTTTGCGTCATCCGAGGTATCAACCAGGTAATCCATGAACGCCATGTAGTCGGTCAAGTACCTGCCGTTGTGGTGGTAACATTGCTCGAAGGCAATCATGTTCCGAAAATAGCATTCTGTTGAGTCATAAAGAGCCAGTTCCGGGATTTCGAGCTCTCCATTCTCGAACTTGATATCGAACAAGCACTTGCTCTTACCTGAGAGCATTGTTAATAATAGGGAATAAACAGAGAACGAAACAGCTCAAATAGATATTCGTATTCAGAAAACAAAATGACACATGTCAACTCTTACCACTTACTAGCTTCACTCCGGCCGCCACCAGCTCGGTCGCACTAGGGGTGAACTCCATCTCCTTGTGGCTCTCATTTGGCACCATCCTCGCCGGCTGCAAGAACGAGAGCCTGATCACATCAACGAAGTGCTTCACCTCCGACTCCATCACCCATTGCGGCAACTTCTCCATTTCTGTAGCCGGCTTGAAGAACTGGCATACGAGTTCAAGCAGCTCTGGCATGTGCCTCTGGTGCATTCCAAACGCCATGTGGAACAGCCGCTGGACGATGAAAAATGGCATCTGGTTCTCCAGCAATGTCATGTCGCGGCGGACATCATTAAGCATCCATGGCTTGTCGAAGATCCGGTCACCGGGCAGCCTCAACTGATGGTCCGATTGCATCAGGAAGAGCTGGATTACAAAGATGCCATCGAGGAGCATCATCTTGGTGAACTTGTTGAGATCCGGCTCGATGGACTTATCGTAGCAGTTTCGGGCCTCATCCTCCCAGGACTTGATCCTGTTGATGTAGTCCTTGAGATGGTACTTCGGGTTGTGGTGGAGGAAGTTCTCCAAGTACCTTAGCTTGTGTTCTTCCATCGGCTTGAGGGCTGGAGTGTGACGGTGATAAGGTCCGATCGCAACGATGCAAGGCGTGTAGGCCTCTTCGTTGGTCTTCCGGAGCTTCGCTGGAACAGTGAAGATGCTACAGTCGGATGGTGGAGATAGTTCCTTAAAACTGCTTTCTATTGAAATTGCGAGATCGATATGATCGTCACCTGCTGATGTCGCTGCTCCTGCCATCCCCTTTTCCTTCTCGACCTTGGCAAAAAGTTTTCCTCCTCAGTCAATCAAGAGCAAAGGTTTCAGCAAAATCCAGTCCAAGAAAGGGGTAGTCTGTGCCAGAATAAGTCCACAAACTACATTTGGTCTCTTTTATTCAGAGCAATCATGGAATCAGAAATATATAAATGAATAAATAAATAACAAAACTAGCGGAAATCTGAAAAAGGGTTAATAAGTGGTTAGTTGGTTTGACTTTTAGGTTTGGCAAGAAGTGAAGCCTACTCTGATGAAATGGTTCTGTAGCTCGTACCCTCTGGATTTTCACATTTATAATAAGCTTGTATCATGATTGACTCGCTACTGCAGTTCACAACGAATATACACGTCATTTTAAATTAATTTTGTTTTTCTCAGGTATGCTTCACGATTTTTTTCCCTACTCTTAAGTCAGCTCCATGCGGGCCGACACATTTATAGGCCGCTGAAGTTTGCATGTTCAAAAGGGCAGAATTTAAAAGAGGATATAGCTTAGCTAGTGTCAACAATCGTTGGCTACTCAAACACGAGGAAGCCATTCATTGGATTGATTGTTCGGCGGCTCTGATGCGTGCCGGTTCATTATTTAGTAGCCCTAATCCTTGCTAAATGGAACCGGTGTTCCCAATTGAAAATTCAAATCATGTGATAAAATCGGTAGTGCTTAGAAATGACCGAGTTTAGCTGGTGTCCTGTCAAGGGGCTTTGGCTGCCACCCAAGCACGAGGCAGCATTCAATTGCGTTCATTATATAGTAGAGCTACTGCACCTGGATTTATTTATTAGTAGATCTAACTCGTACTGGATTGAGCTGATGACACCGATTGAAGTTTCAAATGATGAAAAATTCTCTCTTTAAAAAGAAGCAAATTACTTGTTTAATTTTCTATTGGCGGTTAATGTCAGATTTCACTTTTAATAGATATAAGATGAAAATAACTTGTGGATTCATTTAAAATGAATTCAAACTATTATGAACTTAGTTTTGCAGCAATTTAGGTTGAGAGACCAAACAAAGTATATCTCCTCTATGAGAGTAGTATGCACTCCTATTTAATAGTATTCCGTTTGTCCTCTACTTTGTATCATTTGTACCACTTTCCACTTAATAAGAATAAAGTAAGTAGAATAACATATAAAAGCACACATGATAAAGCTTTTTGCTCTATTACTCAAATGAATAACATTAAAATACCGTTAAAATACTACATGACGTTATGACTCATATTCAACAAACAAATGAACTAATCACAATTAAAAAAAAAAGATCATTACGCATATTTTATGCATAAATGATCATTAGCAAACTATAAAATAGACTGCAAATTAACACACGCCTTATCGAAGAAAATAAATAATTAAAAGGACTCCATGACATGGTAATACATATTTCAAACATATGACGTTAGATGATCATTAAAAAAGTTCTATATTTGATACCCTTTTATTTGATGAATAAATGACGTTACAGGATCAATAAAAAAATCGTTACTAAAGAATTATAGCTCATCTCCAAGATAAATGAGTATTACAAAATAAATGATAATTATTTAAATAAAGAACCTATCATTATAAAACTTCATAGCATATTTTCAAAGAGTGATATCACATGATTGTGCATATATCATGAAAAGAAAAATGACTAATAACATAGTCAGCAATGACCCTAACGATTGAATGCATAATCAAACATAAATCTTATTGCTTTACAATTTAGATATTTTCTAAAGATGAATAATATATAGATACATCTTTACCAAATATATATATATATATATATATATATATAGATACATGTTATAAAAAATATTTCCACACATAGATGATGTTAGTCGATCCTCAAGAAAACTATATATGACATGATATTACATATTTGATGAACAAATGTTGGAGGAGAACTGGTAAAATTTCACATCATTTTCGCAAAAAAATGAATATATAAAATTCAAGGAAGGTAAATTTTACAAACATAAAACGAATGAATGAATTGCATGATGTCTATTGAGGATGATGCCTTAGCTTTGTGACATCCTGATTTTCGACTCTGTTTCGATTAAATGAAATTGGCTTTTCATCGATGCGCCTATAGTCTTCTTCTCTGAGCTAATCACTCACGAGATAACTAATCTATCTAGTAAAGCTGTTAAGGGATATAAACGCGACATACATGATAATTCGATCAGAAATCGACTACTCGACCGTGCTAATCGGCAATGGTTAATACGGCATTGTTAAAATCGATTAGAGACCGGAGATAGGTGGATTCAATAGAGGCATGTAATTAAATTGTTGGTGATTCCACCTCATTGCAAAATTTGTGTTGAACGGTACTAAATCGATTTTTCTGTCAATTCTGTACCCAGTACCCATAATTGAAATCATGAGATTTTTACGACAACCGAATGTTGCCTATGAGTTGGAGATGCACAATGTGGATTGAAAATAATCGACCACGGGTCAAACGCATTAAAATTTCCTAAAAACTACCCGATAGGTTAGGTCACGCTAAAATCGCATCCAATTGAAATTAACCATGAAATTGAACCTGGTTTCAGGAATCGAAAGTTCTAGTTTGTCATGATTTGTTTTTAGGACGTCGACTCGTCCTTGGAAGAATTTTCGGCGCGCTGGGATTTTTGGCAGAAATCAAAGTTTGGCAAATTAAGTTGGTAGAAATTCGGATGGCCATTTTTGGGTGGATTTTTAGGCTTCAAAAGGGACTAGTTTGTGAAGACAAGTGTGGAAATTGGAATGAGCTTCCTCCTCAACAAATTTGGCCATCAAATTGGAGAGATTTGTGAAGAAATTGAAGTGTCATGGTTGCAAATTCGTAGGCTTGGGGGCTGCTGCAGTTTGGTCTCTAATTTGGTTTCACTTGGTGAAGATTGGTGAGGAATTTGGCCTTGGGTCACCTATTGATCAAGTTGGCAAGGTGGGCTGAAGATAAGAGTGAAAAATCACTCAAGTGCCTTAGATATTTTTGGTTGACTTGCTTGCTTCGTGTCCCCTCCTTGTTCCCCTTCTCTCCCTCTTGGTTCCCCCTCCTTCCCCCTCATTCTCGACCACCCCAGCGAAGCCCCTTGTGTTGCCTTTTCCTTCTTCTTCTTCTTCCTTTCTCCTCGTCCATTGTTGAAACAAAACTAGAGCACCAGCTGAAGCCAGTAGCTAGCCTCGCTGAAACCACAACTTGCCGCGCCAGCTCCAGTCCCGTTGGCCCGCCTACTTGTGCCATCTCCACACGACCATCCCCCAGCCCAAGCCAGCTGTTGCTGCTCGCGCCAGCTTGCCTCTACTTGGCGAACCGCTCGTTGCTGCCTCCATCCACTCCTGGTCGACCGTTAGCCCCATCACCGCTCTAGCAACGCCGTCCAGCCCGTTCTCACGCCAGGCAAGCCCTCCAGCCTGCCTCTTGGTTCAACCCACAAAACCAAAGGCCAGCTCCAAGCCGTGGGCCTTGTGGTCATTTTTGGCCCTTTCCTGGCCTCCGTTAGTGTTGCCATAAACTCGAGTTGTGGTTGCCGTTGCGCCGCCATTAGCATGAACTGGTTTATTCGCTAATTCAGTGAGTTAGCCTCCTAAACTCTAATCGGGGGTTAATTACTCTTATTAGAGGCTTAGTTAGGCGAATTAGGATTAGTGAGATTTAGTTAGTTTAGTTAGATTGGTTAGGACTATTTGGTTAGTTCAATTAGATGGTCAGATAGTTAGTTAGTCCATTTAGTTAGATTAATTAGTTAAGGGGGTTAGTTTAATTAGATTAAATTAGTTAGCTTAGTAGATTAGTTAATTAGTTCAATTAGGTGGTTAGATTAGCTTAGGTAGATTAATTAAGAGTTTAATCTATTTATTTTACAATTTATTTAATTAAATGCAATTTATTTAATTATTTATTAATTAGTGTAAATTATATCAGGATAGCCGGTTGTTAGAATTTCATGTTGATCGTCATGGTTGTATTGGTTCGTGCAATTGATTGATAATTTATGCAATTGAGTGTTGGATGATAATTTATAATTCTTATTTCAAAAATATGAATTTTTGGTATTTAATTAGAAAAATACCGAGTGTCGGGTTTTGTCACCAAAAATGTTTTTAAGTACTATACAAAATTGTGGAATTTTTAAAAGAGAGGATATCACGTTTTATGATTCAATCTGATCGTGTGTCCACGCACAATTATTTTACCGGGTGTTTTTAATATGAAGAAAATTTGGCAAGTTCATTATTTGAAATTGAGACATTTGAGTGCAAAACACGATGTTCTTGGCCGGACATGGATGTATGTGTGATCGCTATGGGAACCCGTCACTCGATGAAAATCAAAGGCGATGCTCCTTTGGGAATGCTCCTTGTCAACGTATGCTAGTCGCAGTGGAGGCTGGGCCGACGCTCCTTCGAGAATGCTGTCTAAAGGTAAACGTTGCCATGCTCGACAAAGCGAGACGACTCCCGGTTATGCCGGATGACCGCCGACTGTTTAGTTGGTCGTGGCTATTGGGTCGTAATTAATTGGAATGCTTGAGTGATTGATATAACCGCACCTGATTATGTGACGAAATTATGTGGCACAGAATGAGATGTATCATAACAATTTGGCCTTATAATTGGGACCCATGTGATTGACTAATTTATGAAAGTGAAGTGTTTCAATTATTGAGTGCATTTACTGTATGCATATGTTATATGAGTTGTACTAACATGTAGGGAGGTGCTGAGGTGAGGTAAGTCTGATATGGTGCATGTTTAGGCTACCTCTAGGTGACTTTTCTTCCTAATCGAGGTTGAGGGTGTAGACTTGCTAAGACATTGTCTCACCTCGTCATGGTTTAAATTTTTCCAGGTCCTTAGATGGAGGTGCGCCCAGTTCGTTTTGGGTGGCCACGAGAGGTCGATACCGAGTGTACCATCTTCCCTATCCTTGGGAGTCCCTAGACCAGCAAGCACGCCATGACCATGATCTGGGTCAATGAGGGCCAACCTTAGTTGATACCTCATCGATTCAAGGCGTGGTTTCATAACGTGCTTGACAGGGTCCATAAGGGTCCCTTGGATGGTTTCACGGACCTACCGTCGAGGATGAGTATGCGGAGGTACTCAACCCTATCATGGACACTAATGTCATAGCTGATATCATAGCGAACCAGTTGCCAGAAGCTGACGAGTTCGAAGTAGAGGAGGTAGCTGACCCTCCAGACCTCGACATCCCTAATGGTGTCGTGATAGATACAGATCCTAAGTAGGAGGGTCAGGGGTAGGGTTAGCATGGTAGCTTCTTTTGAGATAGACCTCTTGTGTATAAACCGTAGGTTTGACCTGGCTGTATATAAAGTGTGTTTTATGAAAATGTGTTCTTATGTTTTACTAACCCATGTGTTTACTGTTGTCTGGAGATTGTTTATTTCACTTCCGCATGTGCAATAAAACGAATGGGTCGGCGATGCGTCGTGGGAACGTCGCAAGTTGATCAACCATCAAGGGATGTGCGCGCACTCAAGATTTGGGACATGACAAGCTTGCTTCTCTAAACCCACATTTTTTCTTTTGCAATTCCTTTTTCAAGTGTTTAGGCTTTTTGCACTTCCAACAAATTATTTCCAATCGATCTCAATTTTTAGATCTTCCTCTAGACTTATTCCTACCACTAAATTTTGATTTGGATCATTTATTGTTCCTTCCTTTTACGGAAAGAGCCTCTTATGTTGCATTATTAGAATATGCTCTCATCATCTTCTCATACAATAAAGAAGTTACAACACCCTCAAGTGAAAATGCACTAACACCAGTGCCAATCGAAACATATGTTCCCTTGAATTTGGTAGTGAACACAGCAAAAAAAATGCTTTATCTTCTTCGCCTAAATTGACTTTGATTGATGCAAGTTACTCACAAATAGTATTAAACTTGTTTAAGTGTGCAGAAAAAGAATTGCCTTCACTCATTCGAAGGTTATATAGTTGCTTTCGCAAAAACAACCTGTTCATGAATGAATTGCTTTGATCAAGGCTTCCCAACTTTGTCTAGAGATCCTTCGACATGTTCTCAGAGGTCATGTACATCAAGACGATATCAGCAAGACATAGTCAATTGGGCTTCACACCCTCCTATCGCAGATGTTCCACTCCTTCAACTTAGTGGACGTGGACTCCTTCGTCTTCTCCTTGGGACTCTCCTCAAGTTGATCATCTTTAGTGACGTGCCACGTATCTTTGTCCATGAGCAAAGCCTCCATCTCCAATTTCCATAACTCAAAACCCTGTCCTTTGCGCTTGTCTATTTCAATCCATGATTGACTAGCTGATGACATCTTCCCAAGATTCGATTTTTCAAATATCTATTCACTAAGAAACCCTAACCTTAAACGAAGCTTTGATACTAGATGCTAGGTTTCAGTGCACAATCACAAGAAGGTAAAGAGTAAAAGTGAGAAAGAGAATTCGAGACATGAGATTTTACTTTGATTTACCCTCAAACTAGGGCTACGTCCAGCTAAGGATTCTACTATAATTATTACATCGCAACTCTCTATTACATCCTTCAATTACATAAGAAAAAGAATATATATATATATATATATATATATATATCATGGCTATTCATGGGCCCAAATCGAAATTACCAATAAAATATTTGCTCAAATTATAAAAGCCAGCTAACATCACATGGGCACTACCCCCTACGATCCCTGCTAGGACGGCTACCCCATACAATGAGGGGTATGAATCACACCCCAACAGGATGGGGATCAACGTTGCTTGCTAGACTGGATTGTTCATGGCTGATAAGGTTGATGTCCATGACCGTGAGCCCTTTGTCATCCGTGCGCTCAAAAAGCAAAAGTAAAAACAATAGAGGCAGCTCGTTGTAGGTTTACGGTCGCCGGAGGTTGTGGATACTAAAAAGAATCTTAGAAAAACAACAAAAGGCAACTCGTCGGTGGTCCATGGCCGCGGGTGGTGCGTGTGGATGGTCATGTGACCAGATTTTTAATATTTATATATTTGTTCACGTCATCGCCAAGTGTCAATTGCAATCAGATTTTGTCCAAAAAAAAAAAAATGCACGCCGCATCATCATATGACGTGGTGCATTGCAACCGTTTAAACTTTCTCCCACAAAACGGACCGCTCGCTCGCATTCTCAAGAGCCCTCTTTCGCATGGCTTGCTCGGCGAAGTCCGTTTCAGAGACATGTGGATGACCCCCTCATGAATGCTCCGCAAGAGAAGACGCAACTACCATGCAAAGAAAACGACTCGAGTCACAGTGACGAGAGACTCGGACAGAGGCTTGCAAGGGGCGTCAAAAGTCGATGATGTGGGGGCGCCCACGTTTTTCTCGTGTACGGCTCTTGTGGTAATGAAATGTGACGTGAGGAGGGATTAGTTGGCTTTGGCAATTCTTCCATTTACTACGTTGTTGCCTAAGTAGGTGTTGCCATTAATGAAAGCGCACAGCTTGTGGCTTTGACATTCTTTCGGGTACTATATATCACATGCCATTCCGACAACGTCATTGAATGGTATTTCAAGCTCAAAGCCTCCTATTGATAATCTCTACAACAATAAAGGTTTCCTAACGAGTGTTATTCTATATGGACCCATTTGGTACGGTTTTGGGGAAATGTGATTGGGAAAATACAAATACCTTTGGGTTAAAGGGATTTTCTAAAATGCAAATAGTGTCCGGTAAATTATAATTTTAAAATGCATTGAAAAATAACTTTGACTTAAATATGGTCTAGTAAAAATTGTATTTTGTAAAAGACTATTGCTAAATTTTTCAAAATGTTTCAGGCTATTTCTAGTGGAGCTCAGCCATTGGCCAACAGACAACAGCCAATCTAGTTGTTTAGGGTCATGCGACCTCAAGCGACACTTGAGTCACACCACTTAGGCCAACGGTTGCTAGGGTTATGTGACCTATGCAACGTCTAGGTTCACGTGACCTTGGACAACAGTCCTTAGGTGCTTGGGGTCATGCGACCCCTCAGACGGTGGTCATCAACCTCTGTTCTGCTCCTCCATGCAAACCATGAACAAGGTCAATACTTGCATTCTGAGAATACTACTTCCCAAATAATCTCCAAATCTACCTTGGGTTAAAGCCTTGTAGAATCATTTGGAAATACAATTGCATTTTCTCGAAGTTGAGCAAAAAATGAATCAAATGTTATATCCTCTATATCTCTCAGTTCCCGTAATTTTTGCTTCCCTAATCTGCTTAGAATCTTTCAAGGTGAATAATCTTCTAAATATGCATAGTCATCTATCGCAGCGTGCTAATGACGTAGTAAACGTCCAGGTAGATAACAACATGCGAATGAAATCTAGTAAAAGATGCTAATGTCATGTAATGTAAGCGAGTACAACTCTAACTCAAAGAAACGTTAATAGCAATGTGATGGTAAAACTATAATCGATGTGTCTCCTACATGCGAAATGCAAAAGTGTAATGTAAGTTTTTTCATGTTAAGGGTCAAATTCAAATTCAAACAATATTGACGGTTTTGACCCCTTAATTTCTTAAAACGCTAGACGCATAGGAAGGTGATTCGGATGAATGTAATCCTCCAATCCTCGCATGGTAGCAAGGGTAGAACTTCATGATTGATTCAGTGTATCTGGTCTTTGATCAAGGAAAATAACCTTACTTATTGAATATGCATTGGATTGTGGATCTTTCATGACCTCTGCTTTCGAAGTCCTAGCTTACGTTTCTTTAGTCTTAAAAAAAAATCAAGAAAAACCATATTATTGTATATTGTTTCCTAAATAAGGGGAGGCATAGAATATGCAATGGACCGACCGACTAAATTAAGGCAAAGAATTTTTGTTGTCGTAATTAAATTGAGTAAATTTGCCAGGAATCCCTTCATTAGTAGATCGGAATAATTTCTTATGACGAGAATTAAATCTCGCACATGTGTTTTAAAGACGGTATATATATCTAAAAACAAAACCAGTACTGTAATGCTTCTTATTCCTCACCAACCACATAAAAGTGAGACGCAACAAGAAAGTTTTATGGGGATAGAGGGCAATAATTTCCTATAATTACAAAGTATGGAACCACCAACCTTGTAGAATTTAAATAATTCTTATAAAAAAAGAAAAATAAAAACTCATGTAAGTGACTTTTTGCAATTATACCCGATCGACTAAGGAGCACTTGAAAAGTATCCCATACATCGACTCCGAGAGAGTTCAACATCTGGCGAGGCTTGAGCTTCCCTATGACCGGTCGCTAGCCGTCGCCATGACTAGCGAGCAGCAAAAGAAGAAGGAAAAAGAAAAAAAGAAAAAATAATTAAAAATAATTTCTTAAAAACAATCAAAAGAGGTGCATAGAGGAAAATCAAATCAAGTTTTTCATACCAAATGGAGGAAAATATTTTCTAATTTATTTTCATATTTCAGGCAAATATCAGAAAGTATTGTTATTTTCCTAGAAAGTGACTTCCTTGAAAATAATTTTCAAAAAACAAATGGAGCCTCAATTAAAAAAAAATTATAAAAATTGTTTGCTAAATTTGTATTGCATTGTTGACACTTAAAATTAATCGTGCTGTCTCGTGCTGGTCACATAAGTGAAAATCACTTTAAGGCCAAAAGGAATTACATATATGCCCTATAAATATTAGTATATTATTGGTTGTTGGTAGGTATTTTGAAGGAAATTGAATGGTCGACCATGAAGGAGACACATGTCCAGCCATCATGATGCAGGTTTCGGAGTAGTTTTGGCGATAAACTTCAAAAGTAAGGCTTTCAAAAACATTATAAAGAGGAACCAAAATAGCATGCGAAAGCAAGGTGGTTGATAATCAAATACCAAACTAAGGAAGTTATAATCATTGGACAAAGGCATGATCAAGGCCGTTATAGAATGGATCGGATGAAGAATAGGGAATGTGCCAAGTGTTAGAGGTAGCAATTCAAATTAATAACCACTCGATAGTTATAGGGCATCCCTATAAATATCTCGAGTCGTACAACAAGAAACCTCCCCTAAGACATCTAGGATTTTTTTCACTTTTGCTTTCAAGTAAATTAGTTGGGCATTTTATCGACGTGCCTATAGGGCTGTTCTTAGAGCTGATCACTCTTGAGATAATTAGACTATCTGAGGAAGCCATTAAGGATTCTAAGGCAAATAGACTTGAGGATTTGACTAGGATTCAGCTGCTCAACTGTGTTCATCTGCCGAGATCATTACGGCACAGACGTAAATCGGTTAGAGATCAAAGATAGGTTGGTTCGATTAAGATGAGTGGTTAAATGTGAGTGATCCCACTAAATTGCAAAATTTTCATCGATCGGCACTAGTTTGATTTTTCTATCGTTTTGGTACCCCATGTCTGTATTCGAAACCTTGAGATTTTCACGACAACCGAGAGTCACCAATAGGTCGAAGGGGTTCACTATGGCTCGAAGAAAATCCACCATGGGTCATTTCCACTAAAAAGTTCTAAAAGCTATCGAGTAGCCTAGGTCACGCTAAAAACGCGTCGGATTGAAATTAACTGCGAATTTAAATTCGATTTTAGAAGTTGAAGGTTTTTTCCATGTCACAATAAATTCTAAGATCGTCGACTTAGTCTCAGAAGTTTTTTCTACACCCAGAGACTTTTTGGGAAAAGGTCGTCCTAGGGCCGTTTTTGTTCAGAAAATACCGGTGATCGTTTTTTATCACGAAATTAGGAAGCAAGTGAGATCAATTGGTGAGAAAAAAATATAAATTTGATCATTGAGGTGCCAATTAAAATTATGAGGGACAAATTGGATTGAATTGAGAAGCAATTAGTGCCCATTTGATGCCTAAAACCCATGAAATTCATATGTCCCCCACCCCCACAACTTTTGGACCATTTTAAGCTCCTAGATGGGGAGCATGGGTGGCTAGATTGTGGCCAAGGAAGCCAAACATGACTGTGGTTGAGTCAAGGGGACAATTTGGTGGAAAAACAAGCAAAGTGGCCCCCCTCTTGCAACAGCCTTCTTCTTCCTCGATCCACTTGCTTTCTCCGTTGTTGAGGGTGCTTAGAAGCTTGAGAAAACCAGAGAAGCAAGCCCGCTTGCCGTTCGACCAAGCCGCACGCCCACTGGACCGTTTTCCTCCTCTGTTTTTCCTTTATTCCAGTTTCTGTTCCAACTGACCTTTCACTAAAGATTTGAGTTGAAAGTGTTAATACGGCATTGTTAAAATCGATTACTCGACCATGCTAACTGGCAAGGGTTAATACGGCATTGTTAAAATCGATTAGAGACCGGAGATAGGTCGATTCAATAAAGGCATGTAATTAAATTGTTGGTGATTCCACCTCATTGCAAAATTCATGTTGAACGGTACTAAATCGATTTTTTCTGTCAATTCTGTACCCAGTACCCATAATTGAAATCATGAGATTTTTACGACAACCGAATGTCGCCTATGAGTTGGAGATGCACAATGTGGATAAAAAATAATCGACCACGGGTCAAACACATTAAAATTTCCTAAAAACTACCCGATTGGTTAGGTCACGCTAAAATCGCATCCAATTGAAATTAACCACTAAATTGAACCTAGTTTCAGGAATCAAAAGTTCTAGTTTGTCATGATTTGTTTTTAGGACGTCGACTCGTCCTTGGAAGAATTTTCAGCGCGTTGGGATTTTTGGCAGAAATCAAAGTTTGGCAAATTAAGTTGGTAGAAATTCGGATGGCCATTTTTGGGTGGATTTTTAGGCTTCAAAAGGGACTAGTTTGTGAAGACAAGTGTGGAAATTGGCATGAGCTTCCTCCTCAACAAATTTGGCCATCAAATTGGAGAGATTTGTGAAGAAATTGAAGTGTCATGGTTGCAAATTCGTAGGCTTGGGGGGCTGCTGCAGTTTGGTCTCTAATTTGGTTTCAATTGGTGAAGATTGGTGAGGAATTTGGCCTTGGGTCACCTATTGATCAAGTTGGCAAGGTGGGCTGAAGATAAGAGTGAAAAATCACTCAAGTGCCTTAGATATTTTTGGTTGACTTGCTTGCTTCTTGTCCCCTCCTTGTTCCCCTTCTCTCCCTCTTGGTTCCCCCTCCTTCCCCCTCATTCTCGACCACCCCCAGCGAAGCCCCTTGTGTTGCCTTTTCCTTCTTCTTTTCTTCCTTTCTCCTCGTCCATTGTTGAAACAAAACCAAAGCACCAGCTGAAGCCAGTAGCTAGCCCGCTGAAATCACAACTTGCCCATGCACGCTCCGAGGCCCCGTTGGCCCGCCTACTTGTGCCATCTCCGCACGACCATCCCCCAGCCCAAGCCAACTCTTGCTGCTCGCGCCAGCTTGCCTCTACTTGGCGAACCGCTCGTTGCTGCCTCCATCCACTCCTGGTCAACCGTCAGCCCCATCACCGCTCTAGCAAAGCCGTCCAGCCCGTTCTCGCACCAGGCAAGCCCTCCAGCTTGCCCCTCGATTCAGCCCACAAAACCAAAGGCCAGCTCCAAGCCGTGGGCCTTGTGGTCATTTTTGGCCCTTTCCTGGCCTCCGTTGGTGTTGCCATAAACTCGAGTTGTGGTCGTCGTTGCGCTGCCATTAGCATGAACTGGTTTATTCGCTAATTCGGTGAGTTAGCCTCCTAAACTCTAATCAGGGGTTAATTACTCTTACTAGAGGCTTAGTTAGGCAAATTGTGTTTACTGTTGTCTGGAGATTGTTTATTTCACTTCCGCATATGCAATAAAACGAATGGGTCGGCGATGCGTCGTGGGAAGGTCGCAAGTTGATCAACCATCAAGGGATGTGCGCGCACTCGAGGTTTGGGACATGACAAGCTTGCTTCTCTAAACCCACATTTTTTCTTTTGCAATTCCAACAAATTATTTCCAATCGATCTCAATTTTTAGATCTTCCTCTAGACTTATTCCTACCACTAAATTTGGATTTGGATCATTTATTGTTCCTTCCTTTTACGGAAAGAACCTCTTATGTTGCATTATTAGAATATGCTCTCATCATCTTCCCATACAATAAAGAAGTTACAACACCCTCAAATGAAAATGCACTAAAACCAGTGCCAATCGAACCATATGTTCCCTAGAATTTGGTAGTGAACACAGCAAAAAAAATGCTTTATCTTCTTCGCCTAAATTGACTTTGATTGATGCAAGTTACTCACAAATAGTATTAAACTTGTTTAAGGCTGCGTCCGTTTCGCGGAAAATAACTTCCAGGAAAATGTTTTCCGGATTTTCCGGTGTACAAGTGGGTGGAAAATCACGGTCAAGGAAAATATTTTCCGGTCAACGGAAAATCCCTTCTTGACATCTTGGAAAATGATTTCCTCTTTTGAAAAGAGCAAATCATTTTCCTGGCCTCTCGCCTCTCGCACAAGCTCTCGCGCGATTTCCTTCCTTCAGCTCTCATTCTCTCTCTCTCTCTCTCTCTTGCTCTCCTTGCTGCAATGGCTTCGACGACGTCCTTCTCCGGGATCAGCCTCTGCCCTCCTCGGCCGCTCTTGCCCGCCTGCTCCGGTCGGGGCGCCACCACGCTCCGCTTCCCCGGCTGCTCGAAGCCACTCCGGAGGATCCGACTCAAGAGGGAGCATCGCGGCGGCGCCGGGAGGCTCGCGGGGAGCCCACTGTCCAGGCCGCTCGTCGTGCGGTGGCGAGCTGTGAGCTCGTCAGATCTGGCGGCGGAGCTCGCGGGTCGCCAGATCTAGCGGCAGCGCTCGGGCTCCCGATCTAGGCGAGCTCGAGCTCTGTCACCAGATCCGGCGAGCTCGGGTGAGATCGGCCGAGCCTCGAGCTCGCCGGATGTGGCAGCGGAGCTCGTGGCTCGCCGGATTTGGCGGCGAAGCTCGCGGCTCGCCGGATCTAGGCGAGCTCGAGCTCGTCGCCAAATCCAACGAGCTCGAGCTCTATCGCCCGATCCAACGAGCTCGGGTGAGATCGGCCCGAGCCTCGAGCTCGCCGGATCTAGCCATCGGGTCTTGGTCGGCCGGGCGGGCCGGCCATCGTTAGGCGAGGAAGGAGGTGGCGGCGGCGGAAGGAGGAGGAAGAAAGAGGAAGAAGGAGGAAGGGAAAGAAAAATAAATAATAAATAATAAAAATTTCGATTTTTAAAAATATAAATAATTAAAAAATAATTTTTTAAACAAATATAAATAAATAAAATAAATTTTGCGGTCAATTAAAAATATTAAAATTTAAATTTTGATAATTTTTCCTAAACAATTAAATGAGCTAACGAACGGCGGCGGAAAATATTTTCCACTCAAATTTTAGATTTTGGCCGAACACCGGAATATGACTTCTAGGAAAATGTTTTCCGGAAACATGATATTTTCCGCGAAACGAACGGAGCCTAAGTGTGCAGAAAAAGAATTGCCTTCACTCATTCGAAGGTTATATAGTTGCTTTCGCAAAAACAACCTGTTCACGAGTGACTTGCTTTGATCAAGGCTTCCCAACTTTGTCTAGAGATCCTTCGACATGTTCTCAGAGGTCATGTACATCAAGACGATATCAGCAAGACATAGTCAATTGGGCTTCACACCCCTCCTATCGCAGATGTTCCACTCCTTCAACTTAATGGACGTGGACTCCTTCGTCTTCTCCTTGGGACTCTCCTCAAGTTGATCATCTTTAGTGACGTGCCACGTATCTTTGTCCATGAGCAAAGCCTCCATCTTCAATTTCCATAACTCAAAACCCTTTCCTTTGCGCTTGTCTATTTCAATCCATGATTGACTAGCTGATGACATCTTCCCAAGATTCGATTTTTCAAATATCTATTCACTAAGAAACCCTAACCTTAAACGAAGCTTTGATACTAGATGCTAGGTTTCAGTGCACAATCACAAGAAGGTAAAGAGTAAAAGTGAGAAAGAGAATTCGAGACATGAGATTTTAGTTTGATTTACCCTCAAACTAGGGCTACATCTAGCTAAGGATTCTACTATAATTATTACATCGCAACTCTCTATTACATCCTTCAATTACATAAGAAAAAAGAATATATATATATATATATATATATATATATCATGGCTATTCATGGGCCCAAATCGAAATTACCAATAAAATATTCGCTCAAATTATAAAAGCCAGCTAACATCACATGGGCACTACCCCCTACGATCCCTGCTAGGACGGCTACCCCATACAATGAGGGGTATGAATCACACCCCAACAGGATGGGGATCAACGTTGCTTGCTAGACTGGATTGTTCATGGCTGATAAGGTTGATGTCCATTGCCGTGAGCCCTTTGTCATCCGTGCGCTCAAAAAGCAAAAGTAAAAACAATAGAGGCAGCTCGTTGTAGGTTTACGGTCGCCGGAGGTTGTGGATACTAAAAAAGAATCTAGAAAAACAACAAAGGCAACTCGTCGGAGGTCCATGGCCCCGGGTGGTGCGTGTGGATGGTCATGTGACCAGATTTTTAATATTTATATATTTGTTCACGTCATCGCCAAGTGTCAATTGCAATCAGATTTTGTCCAAAAAAAAAAATGCACGCCGCATCAGCATATGACGTGGTGCATTGCAACCGTTTAAACTTTCTCCCACAAAACGGACCGCTCGCTCGCATTCTCAAGAGCCCTCTTTCGCATGGCTTGCTCGGCGAAGTCCGTTTCAGAGACATGTGGATGACCCCCTCATGAATGCTCCGCAAGAGGGACGCAACTACCATGCAAAGAAAACGACTCGAGTCACAGTGACGAGAGACTCGGACAGAGGCTTGCAAGGGGCGTCAAAAGTCGATGATGTGGGGGCGCCCACGTTTTTCTCGTGTACGACTCTTGTGGTAATGAAATGTGACGTGAGGAGGGATTAGTTGGCTTTGGCAATTCTTCCATTTACTACGTTGTTGCCTAAGTAGGTGTTGCCATTAATGAAAGCGCACAGCTTGTGGCTTTGACATTCTTTCGGGTACTATATATCACATGCCATTCCGACAACGTCATTGAATGGTATTTCAAGCTCAAAGCCTCCTATTGATAATCTCTACAACAATAAAGGTTTCCTAACGAGTGTTATTCTATATGGACCCATTTGGTACGGTTTTGGGAAATGTGATTGGGAAAATACAAATACCTTTGGGTTAAAGGGATTTTCTAAAATGCAAATAGTGTCCGGTAAATTATAATTTTAAAATGCATTGAAAAATAACTTTGACTTAAATATGGTCTAGTAAAAATTGTATTTTGTAAAAGACTATTGCTAAATTTTTCAAAATGTTTCAGGCTATTTCTAGTGGAGCTCAGCCATTGGCCAACAGACAACAGCCAATCTAGTTGTTTAGGGTCATGCGACCTCAAGCGACACTTGAGTCACACCACTTAGGCCAACGTCTAGGTTCACGTGACCAGTACTGTAATGCTTCTTATTCCTCACCAACCACATAAAAGTGAGACGCAACAAGAAAGTTTCATGGGGATAGAGGGCAATAATTTCCTATAATTACAAAGTATGGAACCACCAACCTAGTAGAAATTAAATAATTCTTATAAAAAAAGAAAAATAGCATGCCGGAACTCATGTATGTGAGTTTTTGCAATTATACCCGATCGACTAAGGAGCACTTGAAATGTATCCCATGCATCAACTCTAAGAGAGTTCAACATTTGGCGAGGCTTGAGCTTCCCTATGACCGGTCGCTAGCCGTCGCCATGACTAGCGAGCAGCAAAAGAAGAAGGAAAAAAAAAAAAAAAATAATTAAAAATAATTTTTAAAAACAATCAAAAGAGGTGAATAGAGGAAAATCAAATCAAGTTTTTCATACCAAATGGTGGAAAATATTTTCTAATTTATTTTCATATTTCAGGCAAATATAAGAAAGTATTGTTATTTTCCTAGAAAGTGACTTCCTTGAAAATAATTTTCAAAAACAAATGGAGCCTCAATTAAAAAAAAAAAATTATAAAAATTGTTTGCTAAATTTGTATTGCATTGTGGACACTTAAATTTAATTGTGCTGTCTCGTGCTGGTCACATAAGTGAAAATCACTTTAAGGCCAAAAGGAATTACATATATGCCCTATAAATATTTGTAAACTATTGGCTGTCGGTAGGTATTTTGAAGGAAATTGAATGGTCGACCATGAAGGAGACACATGTCCAGCCATCATGATGCAGGTTTCGGAGTAGTTTTGGCGATAAACTTCAAAAGTAAGGCTTTCAAAAACATTATAAAGAGGAACCAAAATAGCATGCGAAAGCAAGGCGGTTGATAATCAAATACCAAACTAAGGAAGTTATCATCATTGGACAAAGGCATGATCAAGGTCGTTACAGAATGGATCGGATGAAGAATAGGGAATGTGCCAAGTGTTAGAGGTAGCAATTCAAATTAATAACCACTCGATAGTTATAGGGCATACCTATAAATACCTCGAGTCATACAACAAGAAACCTCCCCTAAGACATCTAGGATTTTTTCACTTTTGCTTTCAATTAAATTAGTTGGGCATTTTATCGACGCGCCTATAGGGCTGTTCTTAGAGCTGATCACTCTTGAGATAATTAGACTATCTGAGGAAGCCATTAAGGATTCTAAGGCAAATAGACTTGAGGATTTGACTAGGAATCGGCTACTCGACCGTGTTCATCTGCCGAGATCATTACGGCACAAACGTAAATCGGTTAGAGATCAGAGATAGGTTGGTTCGAATAAGATGAGTTGTTAAATGTGAGTGATCCCACTAAATTGCAAAATTTCCATCGATCGGCACTAGTTTGATTTTTCTATTGTTTTGGTACCCTGTGTCCGTATTCGAAACCTCGAGATTTTCACGACAACCGAGAGTCGCCAATAGGTCGAACGGGTTCACTATGGCTCGAAGAAAATCCACCATGGGTCATTTGCACTACAAAGTTCTAAAAGCTACCAAGTAGCGTAGGTCACGCTAAAAACGCGTCGGATTGAAATTAACTGCGAATTTGAATTCGATTTTAGAAATCGAAGTTTTTTTCGATGTCACAATAAATTCTAAGATCGTCGACTTAGTCTCAGAAGTTTTTTCTACACCCGAGACTTTTGGGAAAAGGTCGTCCTAGGGCCGTTTTTGTTCAGAAAATACCGGTGATCGTTTTTTATCACGAAATTAGGAAGCAAGTGAGATCAATTGGTGAGAAAAAAATATAAATTTGATCATTGAGGTGCCAATTAAAATTATGAGGGACAAATTGGATTGAATTGAGAAGCAATTAGTGCCCATTTGATGCCAAAACATATGAAATTCATATGTCCCCCACCCCCACAACTTTTGGACCATTTCAAGCTCCTAGATGGGGAGCATGGGTGGCTAGATTGTGGCCAAGGAAGCCAAACATGGCTGTGGTTGAGTCAAGGGGACAATTTGGTGGAAAAACAAGCAAAGTGGCCCCCCTCTTGCAACAGCCTTCTTCTTCCTCAATCCACTTGCTTTCTCCGTTGTTGAGGGTGCTTAGAAGCTTGAGAAAACCAGAGAAGCAAGCCCCCTTGCCATTTGACCAAGCCGCATGCCCATTGGACCGTTTTCCTCCTCTATTTTTCCTTTATTCCAGTTTCTGTTCCAACTGACCTTTCACTAAAGATTTGAGTTGAAAGTGGTATTCCTGGACGAATTAACCAACGATCCACCCATCACTGTGACCAGCACATCCAGACCATTCCAAAGAAACTGACCTCACCCCGAATGGAGTTGCCGACCTTCTTGTATGGCCGCCGCAAGCCGCCGGTTGCCGATCCGTCAGTTCGCTTGTTTCGCGTTTTTCTTCATTTTTCTCCCATTCTAGCCCTTCCTTTTCCCACCCCAACCTTTAACAAGACCCCTTAGACCCGTGAGAGCCACCGGTTGCCGGCCACCCGCTTACTGGAGCTCCGATCAACCCATTTTTTCGTTGTTCAGCCTTGGTTCTCCTCTATCCAACAAAAGCAAAAGCAAAAACAGAACCGGCAAGGAGTGTATGACTTTGTGGCCTATTTCTAAGCCCGTTCCAACCTCCATTGGTGTCACCGCTTGGAGGATTGTCGCACGTCTCCGCGTCATGGTCGATGTGGACTTACCGGCTCGCAAATCCAGTGAGTTTAACTCACTAATTCTTGCTTAGTAGGTTAATTGTGCTTTAGGGGTGGATTAGTTTAGGCTAAAATGGATTAGGTGGTTAAATTAGATTAGATTAGATTAGTAAATTTAATTACTTGCCTTTGCATGTTAAGTGGTTAGTTAGTGCAATTAGCGAGTAGATAGACTCTAGTATTTATGTAACGAGTCTCGGAAATTTTCCAGGCCCGTTCCGGCATATAATTAGGCATTACGGACCTAAGTATGCATTTATTGCATTTATTTAATAATTTTCGTAATTATTTATTTATTTATTTATTTTCCAAAAATTCAACCGGGATGGTTGGTGATCAGAATTTCATGCTGATTTCAGTGGTGCTCTCTATTTATTTAATTGAGCACTGGTTTATAAAAATTGAGTGAATTGGTTTTGGTGGGTGTTAATTTTCCAAAAATAGATAATTTTAGTAAGTAAGTGGAAAATTATCGGGCGTCAATCTACAACACCAAAACTCTATTTTGGGACTGCTGAAAATAGTGGGAGATTCGAAAGTGAAAACCTTGTATTTTTGCTAAGGCTGGCCGACATGTGTATTTTTATCAAGTGTGATAAAAAGAGTAAAATTGATTGTGTTTTTAGAACAAAATACTATAACGGCTCGATAATTCGTATGTCATCATGGAGAATGGACGTTATACTATTATAGCTCAATGACTCTCTTGTCATCTTGAGAAGGAATTGTATGTATACCGGCTCGGTGACTCTATATGTCATCTTGGAGATAGGACGGTATGATTTAACAGCTCGATGACTCTATATGTCATCTTCAAAAGGAATTGCTTGTATACCGGCTTGGTGACTCTATATGTCATCTTAGAGATAGGACGGTATGACCTAACGGTGTGTTATAACGGCTAGATGACTCTATATGTCGTCTTTGAGATAGAATGTTATGCATATCCGCTCGATGGCTCTATGTGTTATCTGGAGATAGGATAATACTGTCTATATTTTCACTTGGAATGAGAAGTCCCGGATTTTGATCGGATTCATAGATAGTATTGAATGGGCTGACCAAGAGATGGTCGTGATGACATGTAATCAACTGGGACGATTGATCAATGATTTGATTTGATTTGATTGAGTGATATAATTGTTCGTATTTATGAATTGAACTGATTTGCAGGAAGGGACTGAGGCCAAAGTAAGTCCTCTGATGCCTAATTGTGCTTAGGCAGCCCTTAGGACGTAATTTTCTTCCTAATCGAGTCTTAGGGAGTAGAACTCGCTGAGACGTAGTCTCACCCCATTGTGGGATCACATTTTCAGATCCCTAGGTGACGGTCGTGGAGAGCTAGAAGTCCCAAAGTTTAGAAAGGTGAAAGAAACAGAATCAGCAAACCTGTCTAGCTAGTTTGTCATAGGACAGTTCCTTTTTGGTTAAATCGATATTTTGTAAGCAACTTGATGTTGCAAATAAACCTGTTTGTTATAAAAGGTTTGTTTGGGTTTGAAGAAGTTGGCTATGCTTTCCTATCCCATGGTTTTATTGTCTAGGGATTTATATATGTTTCCACATGTGTATATTAAAATGAAAGGGTCGGTGATGTGTCATAGGACATCACTATTATATCAACCAAGTAGAGATGGCCATGGTTTCGGAGGATCGAGACGTGACATCCCAATTCAGTGGTATTAGAGCGTGGTCGTTAGAAATTTGAGTGATAAGGTGCGATGGTTATGGGATAGTAAGTAGGAAAGGCATTTAAATTCATGACCGGTGGATGTCGATGGTAGTTGATTGGTAAAATTGTTTGCCATGTGTGAATTGCTCATCTTCTAATCTAGTGTAGATTTGGAAGACAGGTTTCAATATAAGATTGAACCATGAGCGAGCAGGAGCAGAAAACTTTGAGTAAGAGAACCGTCAGACCTGTAGCTCGAGTTAGGGCATCGACTAGGGTCGGTACCCGAGGAGGCCAAGGTAGGGCGCCAGCATAGGCTAGCGCGAGTGGAGTGGCACCACCTCTTGTTGAGGCTGGGGTAGCAAACCGGGAGACCCCTGAGTGGACGGGATTTTGCAGTCATTGGAGACAATAAGGGACTTGATTGGGCAGTAGGCCTAGAATTAATTCGTCGCCGTTACAACTGCCGCTACTGCTGCTATTGTCGCTGCCGTTGAAGCCGCCCCTGCTGCCACACTTGTCACTGCACCTGCCGCCGCAGCCGTTGAAGGTCCGCCAAGAATAATAGTCACTGGGAGACTGATTCATAAACTGGTGGAACAATTTTTAAAGTTGAATCCACCTCAGTTCATTGGGGTAGGAGACCTCGAAGCTACTACTTTATGGATTCAAAAACTGGAAAAGACTTTTGCACTACTGATGTGCAACGAAACTGAAAAACTAGTCCTTGCAACTTACCAACTGGAGGGAGTTGCAAATACTTGGTGGAGAACCACCCGAGGAGCATTATTCCCAGAAGGTATCATCTCAGAGTGGAACGCCTTCCTTGAGGCTTTCAATGTCAAATATTTTTTTGGGACTGCCAAAGAGATGAAGATGGCAGAGTTTTAATGTTTTCGCAAGGGCTCCATAACAATTGACCAATACGAGGCGAAATTTGCTTAATTGTCGCAATATGCTTATGAATTAATTGAGAATCCAGCAAATCGAGGAGAAGATTTAGGACGGATTCAGGCTGGATTTAGGGAGCGTATTGGTTTTGCTGAATCTGAGGACTTACAATGACCTCTATGAGAGAGCCTAGATGATCGAGAGAGATCAAAATGAGAGAGCCGCCTCATTTGGGTCGAGTTTTAATTCTAATAGAGATGCAATCCGACATGGGAAGAGGCCCATGGTCGGAGGAAGATTTCATATTCCACCCAATAGGAAGGGTGGAGTTGGCAAGTCAGGGACAAGCAGGAATGATTTGTGTCGCACTTGTGGAAGGCGACATGGACCGAACTAGTGCCCCAGAAAGATGAGCGCATGTTTTGAATGTGGCCAGCATGGTCAACTGGCTAGAGATTATCCTAGAAGGCCTAGAGGACAACCTCAGTTACCACCACCACGACAAATGGGTCAAATTTGGGGGTATGCACCGCAGAACGTGCCACGGGGAGGACAAATGAGACCTCTAGTTCAGCACACGATGTACGTCATCACATAAGGTCAGGCGGAGGCTGCGACTGACGTGATCACAGGTATGGTTTTGCTGAACAACCACCCTGCTTACACTTTATTCGATCCGAGAGCAACCCATTCCTTCATTGCCAAACCATATGTTAAGTTGTTAGAAATAAGTCCTACATTGTTGGAGTCGGCAGTTTACATATCTACATCATTGAAGGATAAAGTTATTGCTGCTTTAGGTTGTTCTGGTTGCAAGTTAGAGATTGGTGAGCGAGAGGGGAAAACAGATGTGTTAGTCCTTACCATGTATGACTTTGATTTAATAATTGGCATGGACTAGCTCACCAAGCAATGAGCTAAAATGGACTGTTACCGCAAGTCGATTCAATTTTACCCATTAAAGGGGACCCCTTTCAAATCTTGTAAGAGGCAACTAGACGGGGACCCTCGATTTCCCAACCGTAATCTCATTGAGCAAAAAATTGAGGATATTTTAGTTGTACAAGAATTTTCCGATGTACTTTCGAAGGAATTGCTAGGATTGCCACCAGAGAGAGAAATTGAGTTTGTAATTGAGTTAGCACTCGGGATAGAGCCAATTTCTAAGGCTCCTTATTGGATGACTTTATCATAATTGAAAGAACTAAATGTACAGATGCAAGAGTTATTGGATAAGGGATTCATATGTCCAAGTGGATCACCTTGGGGAGCACTAATTCTGTTTGTCAAGAAGAAAGATGGTTCATTGCGTTTATGCATTGACTATCTCCAACTCAATCAAGTAACGATCAAGAACAAGTACCCACTGCTAAGGATTGATGACTTGTTTGATTAGTTACAATGAACATTGATATTTTCAAAATTGACTTGAGGACAGGATATCATCAGCTGAGGATCAAGAAAGAAGATATTCCAAAGTTAGCATTTCATATTCGGTATGGTCATTACAAGTTCACTGTGATGCCATTTGGGTTGATGAATGCTCCAACTGCTTTCATGGATTTGATGAATAGAGTATTTAAGGAATATCTAGATCAATTTGTCATCATGTTCATCAATAATATTCTTGTGTATTCGAGGAGTGCTGAGGAGCATGAGGTTCATTTGAGATTAGTGCTCCAGACTTTAAGGATCCATCAGTTATACGTTAAGTTTAGCAAATGCAAGTTTTGGCTGACTTGTGTTGCGTTTTTAGGTCACGTGATTTTAGGCGAAAGAATCTCCATGGACCCGAGCAAGATTGAAGTAGTGATTAATTGGCCGAGACCGACAATAGTGACAGAGATCAAAAGTTTTTTGGGTTCGGCAGGCTACTACCAAAAGGTTTGTGGAAGGATTTTTAGCTTTGGTGCCACCTTTCACAAAACTCTTGAAGAAAGATGAGAAATTTATGTGGTCAGACAAGTGCGATTGTAGTTTCCAAGAGCTAAAGCAAAAGCTAACAATCACACCTTTATTGATGATTCCATCTGGTCCTGGAGGGTAGAGATCTATAGTGATGCGTCGTTTAGAGGACTGGGTTGTGTGTTTATGCAATATGGAAAGGTTGTTGCATACGCCTCTCACCAGTTGAGACCTCATGAACTAAACTACCCGACGCATGACTTAGAACTTGCAACAATTATATTTATATGGAATTTTGGAGACATTATTTATGTGGAGAAACATTCCAGATCTTCACGGACCATCAGAGTCTCAAGTACCTATTCTCTTAGAAAGAGTTGAATATGAGATAACGACAATTGATGGAATTGCTAAAGGACTATGATTGTGATATTTTATATCACCTAGGAAAGGCGAACAAGGTCGTTGACACTTTGAGCCAAAAGTTGTCAATTGCTCACTTATTGGTTAATGAGTGGAATCTAATCGAGCGAGCTCGAGATTCGATGTTCAAATTTGAGGTAGGCCACATTTCTCATCTCATGGCCATCCTCAAAATTGAGCTAGATGTGCAGATCAAGATCAAGCTACTTTAGCTAACAAACCCAAATGTTCACAAAATTTGCAAGAGGATATCAAAAAAAGGAAAGTTGACTTTCAAGTTTCTGATGATGGAACATTGAGGTTCCGAGAACGATTGGTTGTACTTAATGAAGCGAAACTTAGAGAGGATATTTTATCAGAAGCTCATCGTAGTAGTTACAGCATTTATCTTGAAAGTACCAAAATGTATTAGAATCTGCATCAACATTACTGGTGGTCTGGTATAAAGGCGGACATCACTAGGCATGTTGCCAAGTGTTTGATGTGTCAACAGGTCAAAGCTCAACATTGCAAGCTCGGAGGACTTTTGTAACCTCTTGAGATCCCATAATCGAAATGAGAGCACATCACAATGGACTTCGTGACCGGATTACCGAGGAGTCAGAGAGGCAATGATTCGATTTGGGTAATAATCGACAGGTTGACAAAGTCGGCTCACTTTATTGCAGTGCGAAAGGATCTTGATTTGGATAGGCACACTAAGTGATACGTGCCTCATATAGTTTGACTGCATGAAGTGCCGGTTATGATAACATCATATTGAGACCCGAGGTTTACCGCCACTTTTTGAAGAGCTTGCAAGGTGCTTAAGGTATAAAGCTTCAGTATAGTACATCATATTATCCTCAGACGGATGGTCAGTTTGAGAGGATAATTCAGACTCTTGAAGATATGCTGAGAGCTTGTGTACTGGACTTCAAAGGAAGTTGGGAGGAACAACTTCATCTCATGGAATTCGCCTACAACAACAATTATCAGTAGAGCATTCAGATGGCTCCATTTGAAGCATTGTATGGCAGATCGTGCAGAAAACCAGTGTGTTGGGATGAAGTTGGGGAAAGAAAGATTACATGCCCAAAGTTGGTGTAACAATCAGTGGATGCCGTGGTAGTGATCAGAAACAGACTAAAGACCACTCAGAGTCATCAAAAAACTACGCAGATAAGTGTCGAAGGCTTTTGGAATTCCAAGTTGGTGATCACATTTTTCTTAAGGTGTCACCAATGAGGGGAATTTTGCGTTTTGGCAAGAAAGGAAAACTGTGTCCGAGGTACATAGGTCCGTTTGAAATTCTTGAGAGAATTGGGACCTTAACATATCGTTTTGCGTTACCGCCGAGATTGGCGCAAGTGCATGACGTCTTTCACGTGTCGATGTTATGAAAGTATAAGCCTGACCCAACCCACATACTCAATTTCAAGGAATTGGACATGGATGACCATGTGTCATACGTTAAAAGCCTAGTTCAAATCGTTGAAAGAAAAGTGCAAGTTCTGCATATAAAAACCATCCCAATTGTCAAAGTGTGGCGTCCTGAAATTCTTTGCCAGTCATTAGGGGTGCTCCAATTAATGTCTTGTATTGAGATCTATGGCCAAGTTTAAATGGATAAATCTGGGAAGAGGATGACTTATATTTGGCCATATGTATCGTGAATTTGAATCTATGGATTTGTGATTTTAAGTGTTTAGTTATTTAAGTTTACCCCATAGTACTTTAGTCGGATAAGGATTTAATTAGTATTTAAAAAGAAGGTTAAAATTTGATTTTTATTTAGGTTTGGGCCTTAGGCCCAATAGCTTGGACTCTTGGTGGGCCAAATGGCCAGCCCATTGACGCCCAAGGAGAGGTGGCCGTCGACCAAGGAGGAGAGGAGTGGCCGGCCCACTTCTTCCAAGCCCAAGCCCATCTTGCATAGTTTGCCAAGTGGCAAAAAGAAAGTCCCATGCATTGGCCATTGTGGGTGGCCCTTAATCATTGCTAATGATGTGATTTAGGGGGAATAAAAGGGAGAGAGAGAGTGGCCGATGAGGGTTTTTGGCCAAGCCAAGAGAGAGAGGAAGTTGCGAGAGAGAGAGAGAGAGAGAGTTGCGAGAGAGAAGGGGAAGCCGAGAGAGGAGGAAGAAGGAGCCGGTTGCCGCCCGTTCGCCATCTGTGTGCCGTCCGTGTGCCATCATCCGCTTGATCTTAGAGGCAAGTTAGGATCAATTTCTACTCTTGCATGTGTGTCTTGCATGTGTGGTTGAGATGGTTTTGAATCTTCGGTGTTTAGAGGTAAGGAACCGGAGCTAGTGTGACTTGTTCTTGAAAAAGCTTGCTGATTTCGTGTATACCGCCTGACCCAGAATCTTGTGGAGGCTTGCATGTATGTTTCGAGTTAGCTTTTGACTTCGAATCCTTCATGAAAGTTGTATAAAACATCTCAAAGTATAACATACTAAAGTTTGAGACAAAATGGTTGAGTTTCAAGGGGTTAAATCCTCCTTCTACGGAGACACCAGATCTGGAACTGCTTTGCTGACTTTTTGGTAGTTTTGTGGGTTGCATGTTGCTTTATATCGAGACTTTCTCTTTGAATTCTTCATAAAACTTGTAGAGAACATCCTAAATACTAACATACTAAAATTTTAGGTGAAATGAGCAAGTGTAGCCTAGTGAATCGACTTTCTCTTGAAGACGGTAAATCTGGAGATACGGTACTGGACACTCGAGACTTCTTGGACCCATATGGTGACTATTATTTGGAAATTTCACTTAGATCCCTTAATGAAAGTTGTAGGGGACCTCTGGAGGCACAACATATAAACATTTCAGAGGAAACTAAGAAGGATAAGTAGGTGAAAACTCATTATTTCGGAGATAGCTATACTGGACGTTTCAGTACTAGAATCAGGAGCTTTGGACGTCTATATAAAATTATCTAAAACGAATCTGGCCTAGATGTCTTCATAAAAAATCTACCTTAGTGTCTTAAATATAACCTGGCAAAATTGTATAATTTTTGGAGGTCATTCGGGTATTTTAATCGAAATATTTCAAGAACTGTGCAATCTGATTTTATCCGAAATTACATGCTGTATTTGTGTGATTTATATCTTCTTGTGTGAAACTCTTTTGGGCATATGTTCGTCATGAAATTGTCATCTTATTGACTTGTCTATCACATGTCCTGATTTCATGATTTTTGAGAATCATATGGATATTTAATTTAAATGTTTTCTAAAATTGTGCAAGCTGGAATTTAGTAAACTTCAAAAAGGCATGATATATGGACTATTCTAAATTGTATGGACTCCATGAATTGTATTGTTATGAATGATTGTGTCTTGCTGCATGTATGATGATGATTGGAAATGCATATATGAATCAAAGGATGAAAATGAACTTGTTAGACATCACATCATATGCCATGTTAAAATTGAATTATAATTGAAGATGTGAATTAAGATAAGTGAGAAGGCCGTCGGAGGTGTGAGCCGACGATGCCTCGGGAGTGTCGGGATGCCTGGCTAGAAGGGTACGGCCGGTTGTCCGGTGGCCTTGAATGGCCGGATGCCGGAGGGTCCTCGGGAGTTTTGAGATGCCCGGAGAGTGGGGGAGCCGGAAGCCTAGCAGGTATTATGCCGAGGGATGCCTCGTGATGCCAGTTGGGGTACGAGATGCCTGGCAGGTATTGTGCCACATGCTCGGTAGGTATTGTGCCAGATGGTTCTTGCGATGCCAGGTGGGGTGAGAGTGATGAATGTGGGATGCAAACATTGGTCCCGAGAAAGAGAAGTGTGGCGGTCCAAAATGAAAGGATGAAAGCTAACGGATGGTAAATTTGTCACAAATATATTTTTTAAGGTAATTTTTGGAATAAATTTGTTATGGGTGTATCAATTTGACTTTTCATGGTCAAAAAATTATTTTATAGTAAGTTTATTATAGATGTACCAGTTTAGGAAATTTCGTGTCATTAACCAAAATAATAAACCAACACGTGTTAGGTCTAATAAACAATAAATGCAATGGGTGTGTGACATCCTGATTTTCTTATTCTATTTTCAATTGAATAAGTTTGGCTTTTCATCGATGCGCCTATAGTCTTTTTCTCTGAGCTGATCACTCACGAGATAACTAGTCTATCTGGTGAAGCCGTTAAGGGATTATAATGCAATAGACTTGAGAATTTGACCAGAATCGACTGCTCGACCGTGCTAATCTGCAAGGGTCAATATGGCATCGTCAAAATCGATCAGAGACCGGAGATAGGTCATTTCAACGGAGGTATATGATTAAAGTGTGGATGATTCCACCTAATTGCAAAATTCTCGTCGAACGGCACTAAACCAATTTTTCTGTCAATTCTGTACCCTGTATCCGCATTTGAAACCTCAAGATTTTCATGTCAACTGAGAGTCGCCAACGAGTCAAAGATGTACAATGCACTAAAAATTCCTAAAAGCTACCTAGTAGGTTTGGTCTCGCTAAAACCGCGCCAGATTGAAATTAACTGCAAAATTAAACCCGATTTCAAAAATTGAAAGTTCTGTCATGTTACGATTTATTTTAGGAACGTCAACTCATTCTATGAAGATTTTTCTGCAAACCCGAGTTTTCGAAAATTCAAAGTTGGGTTATTTTGGATCAGTAAAAATTAAAGGGACGTTTTTTAGCATACTTTTGGCTATCAAGTTGGTTCAATTGATGAGGAAAAATCATGGGATGGACGTAGAAACCTTGGTTGGATTTATGGGCTTCAATTGGATTAAATTGGAGGGGAATTGAGTTCAATTTGGTGAGAAATATTTCAAAATTCGTAGCCTTGGAGGGTGCAACATTTTAGCAACCTTGGGAGGCTTCTAGAGAAGATTGGGGGGGAAACTTGGCTGAGGATGAAGGTCGAGCTGGTTGGGGAAAAGTGATGAGTGATTGGATATTTTGCAAAGACTTTGAGGCATTTTGGTGGTCCCCCTTCAACTGCTGCCTTCTTCTTCTTCCTTAGGCTTGCTTTATCCATTGTTGTGTCATTTGAGAGCTCAAAAAACCAAAAGAAGCAAGCACGAACCAGCCAGTAGCCTGTCGACTGCCCTTGGTCGCCGTTCGTGCACCGCCAAGCCATCGCTAGTCACTACCGTTGCACACCAGCCCATGCGCCCACGAGCTTGTTTTCCTGCGTCTGAGCTCCTCCAATTGTGTCCCGTGCTGTTAGACCATCGCATCTTCGCTTGGCCACTGCACGTCGCCATCCCCGAGCTGCCAGCCGCCTTCGCCTACTCGCCTAGTCTTGCATGGCTCATTTCCAGCCAAGTCAAACCCTTAGCCCAACCCCTCCAGCCAAGGGCAGAAGCCGAACCTCATAGCTTGGCTGTGAGCTTTGTGGGCTTTTTCGGGCCCATCCGGACCTCACTTGGTGTTGTTGCAAGCTTATGTGTCACTCACCATCGTGTTGCCGTCGTTATGGACTCACCGGCCCATTAATCCAATGAGTTTGCTCACTAAACCTTGCTTAGGAGGTTAATGACACTTAACGGGTGATTATATTAAGTTAAGTGTAATTAGCATGATTGTTAGCTTGTTTAGTTAAATTAGGTTAGTTAAATTAATTAATTAGGTGGTTAGAAATGGTAGTTAGTTAGGTTAATATGTGGTCTCGTAGTTAGAATGGTTAGAATAATTTAATTTGTCCAATAGGTGGTTAGATTAGCATTATTAGGCCTAAGTATGTATTTATTGTTTTAATTTGTATTTATTTAATTAATTTTGCTATTTATTTAATTATTTAATATTTTCCAAAAATTATACAAGGATAGCTAGTGACCGAAATTTCGTGCTGATTGTAGTGGTGTGCTTAGTTTTATGCAATTTAATGTTAAATTGTGCAAATTGAGCGATGATTGTAATTTTGAGTTATTATTTCAAAATTATGAAATTTTGGTATTTAATTAAAAAAATATTGGGTGTCAAGTTTTGACACCAAAAATGATTTTAAATACTATATCAAATAGTGGGATTTTAAAAGGAAAGATATCAATTTTAAAGTTTGATCTGACTGGTACCCACACACGATTATTTTCATCAAGTGTTTTTTATACGGAGAGAATAGGCCAAGTGCATTATCTTAATTGAGACATTTGAGTGCAATGCATGGTGTCCTTTGCTAGAATTGAATGATCATGTGATGGTTAAGAGAACCCGTCCTCGATGTGCGTCAAGTAGACGTTGCCCCTATATGGGATGCCCTAATAATGGATGTCGGATCGTGGTAAAGGCCGAACTGAAGCTCCTTCAGGAATGCTATCCTTGATGTGTGTTGAGTGGACATTATCGCGCTCAAGAGATGAGGCAAAGCTTGACTACGCCAGAGGACTGATGTGCGTCGAGTAAAATTGCCTGTGCGGGTAGTAGTCAATTGGATCGTGTGACTAATTGAGATAGACGCGTCGGATTATGAGACAAAATTATGTGACATGGAATGAGACATTTCATAACGATTTGACCTTATAATCAGGACCCTTGTGATTGATTGAAATTGAGTGAGTCGTTCCAATTGATGTGTGCATTGATTATATACATCTGTGATATGAATTGTACTAACATGCAGTAAGGAACTGAGGCGAGATGAGTCTTCTGTGATGTGTGGTTAGACTACTTCTAGACGTATTTTCTTTCAAGTCGGGGTTTACGGGGTGAACTTGCTGAGACATTGTCTCACCCGTTGTGGGCTTAACATTTTCAAGTCCTTAAATGGCGGTCCCTCCGGTTCGTTTTGGATAGCCTCGGGGGATTTCTGAGTGGAGTATAGACGTCCCTATTCTCGGGAGTCATTGGGTCCATGAGCTTGTTGTGACTATTATATGGGTCAATGAGGGCCTACCTTAATGGGTACCTCATCAATTCAGGACATGGTTTCGCCATGGGCTCAATGGGTATAGGGAAGGTCCCCTTCAGGGTTTTGATATCCTTGCCGTTGTGGTCAATGCCACTCCAGGCGAGGGTGTAGCTAACCCTCCTGATGGGATTGTGGAGGACCCGAAGCCCCCGGAGCCTGTGGAGGTGGAGTCTAAAGGACCGGCGAATGTGTCCAACTAGTAAGTCATATGACAACTTCTTTTTGAAAGCCGATCTTTTTGTAGACAGACTAGTTTGTTTATAAAAGGGTTTTGTGAAAATTGTATTATGCTTTTCTATCACAAATTTGTGTTGTCTGGGGATTTGTTTATTCGCTTCCGCATGTGCAAAAATAAATGGGTCGATGACGCGTCATGGGATGTCGCAACTTTATCGACCACCGAGGGATGTGCGCGTGCTCGAGGTTCAGGACGTGACAGGGTGGCTACCTCATGTTTGGACAGTTGCTGAAGAATGTTAATAGAATAGTAAAAAAGTTTTGTCCTTTCAAAGCTTTGTCCTTCCTATCAAATCATTGAAAAATTTCAATTGGTGACACTGTTTCAATTCAACACACCATAGAAGTATTAATTGTGTAAATCATAACTATTTTATTTCTACTTTTCTATTTCTAAAACAAAAATAAGAAATAAAATATTTTCTCATCGCTTGACCTCGTCATTAGCTAGCCACCTCCCTCGGTTGCATGTCTGCAATCGACCGCCTAGGATGGAGATATGTAAGAAGGTTTATTAAATGAATTTCAATTTTGAAAAATATATTTTGTATCATTATCAAACACGTATTTTTATTCACAAAACTTAGTCAGAAAAGTTTTGGCCAAAAAATATGGTCAGGAAATAAATTGGTTATCATTCTCAACCTAAATTACAAAGGCAATGGATGGCTGCCTCGTGTTAGCAGAGCAGCCAACAGCTGTCAACTTGACAATTGCTAAGCCCTGTCCTTGCTATCAAATCTGTTTCTACAAAACGTAAAATCTTTTTACCCTATCCCTCCCTCCCCCGCCCCCGGCCCAAAGCCCATCAAAATCTCCTTTTGAGCATGCAAATTGGAGGAAAAGAAAAAAACTCGGGAACATACCGATACCATTTCATCGAGAGTGGTCTCCACTTTTTGCCATGCCTAATAGTCAAACCGGCCAACAACTATTCCTTTTCCCCTATTTCTGCAATCCCACTCATTTTTTTTTCTTTTCTCCCGTAGTTCCACAATTGCTCTGCATAAAAGAGGTCGAATCTAATTTCTCGGCTTATCTGGCACAAAATACCCTCTTCCTAAAAAGGATTTTGCTCATATCTTTGTTCTTGATTGACTGAGGATAGAATTTTTATGTAAGGTGGAGAAGAAACAGAGCATGGCAGGAACTGGGTCAACATCTGGAAGTGATGATCATCACAATGAACTCGTAACTTGTCTGAAACATCCCTTGCCCGTGGCTTGTTAACCGTTCCGGACAAGCTCTACAAGACCCACAAGGAACCTTCTTTTGCCGAAGCAAATCTCCATCGGACCATTCTACCATCGTGGCAAATAGTGGAAGGCCATGGAAGACCACAAGTGGTGGTGCCAGCAAAGCTTTCTATAGCGGACGTGGAAGAAACTGAAAGAATGTGTTGAGTTCATCGAGAAGTAGGAAGAGCAAACTTGGGAGTCTTACTTGGAGAAGATCGATCTCAACAGTGATGAGTTCATCAAAATGGTGTTGGCGTGAACTATTAATTAGAGATAATATGGGAATCCAAGTCAATTTTTGGTGTGAATTATCAATTAGAGATAATATAGGAATCCAAGTGAATCTACTTCCTATTTTGTTTCCTGATTAGGAGGACTATTAGGATTGACTATCTTCCTTGTGCGTCTATATATATACTCAAAAGCATTGCAAAAACAAATGATGTACAAAATAAAGAGAATATAAAAAATTTCTCGACAAGGATATATGTGATTCTTCATGGTATCAAAACTAGAGACCCTAAGTTCAAATCTTTCAAGGCCCTATTTGTCTCCCCCATTAAATTTCCATGCTGAGATGTGGATGATATGATTATCATAGGAGATGATCGTGAAGAGATTTTAAAACTCCAAGAAAAAGCTAGTAGAAGAGTTTGAGATGAAGAATCTAGGAGGGCTAAAGTATTTATTGGGCATTGAAGTGGCTAGATCGAAAGGAGGTATTTTTTTGTCTCAAAAAAAAAAATGTGCCAGATTTGCTAGTCAAAATTATAAATTTGAGGAGTATTCGGATCAAATGCCGACCAATAAGGATAGACATCAAAGGTTAGTAGGGAGATTGATCTATTTGTCACATACTCGTCCTGATGTCGCATATGCTGTAAGTATCACGAGTCAATTTATGCATGCCCTAAGTGAAGATCATATGAATATGGTGAGTCGAATTCTACGCTACTTGAAGTCGACTCTAAGAAAAGGTCTATTCTTTGCAAAGAACGATCATCTTAAGGTGGAGAGATTTATTGATGCAGACTGAGCAGGTAGCATCTTAGATAGGAGGTCTACGTCGGGGTATTTCACATTTGTGGAATGAAACTTGGTTACATGGAGTAGCAAGAAGCAGGATACAGTAGCAATGTCTAGTGTTGAGGCGGAGTTTCAAGGGGTGGCTAAAGGGTTGTGTGAACTATTGTGGCTTAAGAAGTTAATGACAGAAATTGGTTTCCTACTGAAGTCTAAGATGAGATTGTTCAGTGACAATAAAGCAATAATTGATAATTTCCCGCAATCCAATTCAACATGATTTGACCAAGCACATTGAGGTCAACAAACATTTTTTCAAGCAAAATTTAAAGGCTAAGGTGGTTCGCTTTCCTTTTGTCAGGTTTGAAGATTAGTTAGTGGACATACTTACTAAGGTTTTGTCAAGTAGGGCCTTTCATAGCTACTTGTCAAGTTGGGTATCAAAGATATCTTTTCACCCACTTGAGGTGGAGCGTAGGCATGAGTTGTGAATTAGAGATAATATAGGAATCCAAGTCAATCTTTAGTATAAGTTGTCAATTAGAAATATTGTAGGAATCCAAGTCAATTTACTTCCTATTTTGTCTCCTGATTAAGAAAACTATTAGGATTGACTCTCTTCTTTGTGCATGTCTATATATATATATATATATTCAAAAGTATTATAAAACAAACGATGTAGAAAATATAGAGAATGTAAAAACTTTCTCTGGAAAGGCATGTGCATTTCTTCAAATCGTTCTTGTAGATGTTGCATTCATCATTGAGCTATTCTCGTTGAATCGCTTCCCACAAATGAGGGCCAAGAATGATGTCATATTCGACGAGTGAAAAAAAAAGTGGATGATCGACAACATTAAAAGGGACATTAGTTTGACGAAGAATCAACAACTATTTTTTGTTCTTGCAAATTTGTTCATTTTCGCATTCGGACATCAATTAGGAGTTTTCCCATCTTTATTGGAGTTCGCCTATGATTTCTTCAGCTCCGGAGAGAATTTCAAAGCAGAGAGGCCAAGGATATTTGGCTCCAATGTCAAGCATTTATTGGATGCTTTAAGGTTGCGGTACTTACCTGCTGCGCAAGATGCAAAAGTTGATGGATGGAAGAACGCAGAAGCAATACCTAGGGCATCACGCCTTTTAGCAGCAAGAGTGAAGTTTAGGATGAGCGAGAGCAATTGCTTATTCGACATTGATTTCTCAGGGGCTGTTCTTCAAATTCCATGTCTCAAGCTACTTCACACAATCGAGTCTTTTCTCAGGAATGTTATAGCTTTTGAGCAATCCCACTATTGTTGGAAGAAAGTCGACGGAAGACAACTAACACCTTTGATGCGCAATGAACAATTTACCCTGGAACGAATGTTGAATTACGGGTGAACGGTGAACAATATGGCTTCATGATGGTTTGAATGCAACCATGAGGAAAACATTCAATATCCACAGTGTTAATGCCGATTGTCTTCACAAATGAGTAATGAAATGCCTTTATATATATGGAAAGAGGAGAAGAAGAGAGAACATTTTCTTTCTCAACATTCTTTCTACCAACCAACCCAACAGTTATATTTTGAAGTTATTTATATGACTCCCATATACCCTTTCAAAGGGTGTCTCTCTATTATAACATATCAAGACGAAACGGTGCGTCTCAATCGCACCCCATCATGGGTGTACTAATAAAGTATAACATATCCCACTCAGACATGATGGACTTGATAGTGATCTATTAAGAATATAAGGCATTCAACATTCATCAACTTCAAAAATAATTCATACTGGTAAGAAAGCCGTACAACCAATTAGCACATCTGCACTTGGAAGCTCAAATTATGCACCTGATAGGATGACATAATGGCTAGAACCCTAAAAAGAAATAAACAATTGATGTCTCATAGTTCCCCAGATATATTTTGGTACATCAATCCAAGTATACCAATCCCTTAAAGGCTGTACTTGACTATTCTCATAACACCATGTATTTACAATTATATCCAAAACCACATAAGATGATATAATTGGTCGACTAGTAAATACATGTGATAGATGTAAAGCAACAATAGTCTTCCTTCGCACTCATGTCTCTTTACATTTCAGAACAACTGCTTTCATATACATATCTCATAAAGCCATAAATATTCATGATCGCCGGTAACATGCTAAAGTAGTAACATTGATATTTTACTTCGAGAACATGGTCATAAGTAACATAGGGCACAAAATGAAGTAAATTATAAATTACTTCAAGCGCTCACATGATGAGTAAATAGGGATAATTTCACCTATTTCTTGTGTCGGTCGTACAATACACATATAGTATGAATCACATGCTATAGTGAATTTCTCTTTCTATAAGAGCATATGTCATTTATTAAATATATCCACTATACAGATCTTTGCATAAACATAGTCATGTGCTTCTCCCATACTCAAGTTTAGCTCGAGTACTATATCAACTCGCTTCCTGTAATGCCCAATTAAGTATTTGCATCCGGCATCTTTCAGGCATATATGATTTTGAGACTATCATGTTTGGCCTTATCATATACAAATCACAAACCTCATCTTGACTCCAATTAATACGATGTATTATTTTATGTACTAAACTTGCTCTTCAGCATTTATTTGTACCTAACCTCTCATTTCAATATGCTAACTATAGCACTTAAGGTGATTGCTCATGTGAGTGAGCCAATCATTGCCTACTAACATATTTTTCAACAATATATGTATGTTTATTCTAATCTCATAATGGATTTGTACTTATTAATAAAACATCAAGTCACAAAAAACAAACAAGTACAATGTATATGTTCACATATACATAAACCAATGATCCTTTACAATATTACATATCACATTCTACGTAACCCTAGATACATCCTGTGGGTCAAGAATACGTCTCTAGGAACAACTTTTGTAAATGGATCAGCAATCATTCTATTAGTTGAAATATATTGAAGGATCACTTATTATGCGCTATTATATCTATAATAAAGTTGTTCTTTATGTCAATGTACTTTGTCCTTCCATGATACTTTGGATCTTTCACATAGGCAATGTTTGTCTAACTATCACAATAAACTATTATTAGTCTTCGACCTTAGTGGCAATGGCTAAATTTTCAAGAAACGTTTTAACCATAGTGCTTCTTGCACTACCGCAGAGCATGCAATAAATTCTACCTCCATCGTAAACAATGCCATGTATGTCTATTTCTTGCTATTTAAAGAAATTGCACATTCATTGAGTAAGAATGCATATCCAGAAGTCGATTTATGCTCATTTAGGCCTCCTTCCTAATTAGCATCTGAATAGCCTAATAGGTGTAAAACATTCCCTTGATAACAAAGTCGATAGTCCATGATGACTTTTAAGTATCTCAAAATCCTCTTCACTGCTTTCCAATGTATTTGACCAGGATTTGATTGATATCGACTCACCAACCTCATGGCATAACATATGTCGGGTTGAGTACACATCATAGTATACATCAAGCTTCCGACCGTATTGGCGTAAGGAATAATTTCCATTTCTTTATTTTCTTCTAGAGCCTTAGGACATATCTTGGTACTTAGGCCTTCATTTTGCATGATAGGCATATCAATAGGATTACAATACTGTATATTGAAATGCTCAAGAATCTTCATTATATAAGATTCTTGTGATAAAGTAAGGAGTTTCGTTGATCAATCTTTTTCGATCTTAACTCCTATTATATATGCAGCTTCTCTCATATCTTTTATTTTAAAATTGGAGGACAACCATTCTTTTATAGTGATAATAAAAACCTTGTCATTTTCAGCCAATAAAATATTGTTCACATAAAGTGATAAAATTATAAATTTATCTTCGGACCATTTGACATATATATAGTGACCTTCTTTGATTATTGTGAATGCAAAAGATGGTATGACTCAATGAAAACGAAGATATATTGAGGGATAAAGCTTGCAAACTTTACGCTTTTGACCTTCAGTTATGAAACCTATTGGCTGCTTCATATAGATTTCTTCATCTAGTTTTCTATTGAGAAATGACGTCTTTACATCCATTTGATGTAATTTAAAATCCAAATGTGCAATGATGGCTAGGATAAGGCGTATTAAGGCAAACCTTACGACGTATAAAGGCAAACCTTACAACTGGTGAAAATGTTTCCTCATAGTCGATACCCTATTGTTGAATATAACCTTTCATCACAAGATGAGCTTTATACTTTTTAATGGATATATATGCTCTTCGCTTAAACTTGAAAATCCAATTATTTCTAATAGCCTTACAATTAGGTAGTAGATCAATCAAGTCCCAGACATGGTTTGCCCTCATTAACTCTATCTCATTTTCCAAAAAAAATCTCCATTCTTCCTTATCAAAGGATGAGAGAGCCTCTTGAACAATCTTAGGCTGGGCATCGTCTTTTGGGGCAATCATAAATGTTTCCTATTAAATCTTAAAATAATAGGGAATACTCTTATGATTACTTTTACGTAACTAAACTTCTCTTGAATTTAGTTCACCAAGTGATGCAACAGTTCTACTAGGTCTTGTATGTTGAGTTAAATCTTCATTTTCCTTGACAACATTAGTAGGTGTGTTATCAGGATCTTCAATTTCATATAATTGGCAGCTTTTATCAATCTCACCTCTGCTAGGAAAATCGCCATATCTTGCCCTCACGTTTAATGGATCATAAATGTCAGAATATATGAGTTGTAATGGAAATTTGGCTCTAGTTCCTTTACTGAATGGTTTTCTAGTTGCATTTCCTACTAAACAATGTTCATGTACAGGTACATCAACATTAATGAGTGACCTTAAAAGCAATTCTCTAACTAACTTTTGCATTTGTTGTAATCTAATGTAACCCAATCTAGCATATCAAGTACTTGCATCAATCTCAACATTACTAGAAGATGCAATTAAAGAGAAACAACTATCAACATTAACATTGTACATATTATAGTCAATGTCTAATACCATAAAACCATTCAATACATGATCAGAACCATAATAATTTGTTTCAAACAAAATGTCAACACAATCACCATGAAAATTCAATACATAACCTAGGCTAAGAAGTGCAACTATGGAGACCAAGTTCTGTCGAATATGTGGAGCATAAAGGACATCATTTAGGAATAGGTTTCAACCATCACGTAAAATTAATTTACATGTGCCAATACTCTTTATTTCAACTCTTGAGTTATTTCCAATATATATCCATCTTCTTTCAAGCTGTATTAAATGATATTCCACAAATGTTCCTTGGTCTTTAGTTACATGGTCTATTACTCCTGAGTATGTAGTCCATAATGAATGAGATTAAGCAAGCTTTATAGTGTTAAAAATAAAAGCATTATTTAAAATAATGGAGTAATAGGGTACCTCTTTTGACTCAGTGCATTCATAAGCAAAGTGACCCATTTTGCCATAATTGTAACACTTCATCTTGGTTTTGTCCTTCTTCTCACCACACTTCTTACATCGGAAGGTCTTAGCCCTCTTAAGTGTTTGATCAGTCTCATTCCCTTAGTTGTTGAATTGATGATTCCTTTTTGTGCTTGAAGCCCAAACTTTACGTGAACTTGATTCAGCAACATAAGCATGGGTAGAGGATCTTGCAGCCTCTAGACCCTCATTCTCTAATTCCAAATGACGAGTTATATTGTCAAAAATGACAATATTCACATTATGCATCATGTTGATCTTCATATGCTTCTAATTGTGAGAAAGAAACTTTATAATAGCATGAACTTGTTGTTCATCATTAAGGGAATGACCTGCCGACTTCAGTTCACGAATCATGTTTGGCATCTTCCGAAGATGTTACCTCATCGTTACATTTGGGCTCTTTTAGTATGTGTCAAACTTTATGGTGAATCTCCTCAACTTAGTGGTAGACATACCCTCAAGCTTATCTTTCAAGGCAACCAATATTGTTTGAGCTTTATCATAACTTTCAAACTCATACATGAGATCATTTTGCATACAACTCAGTAACGTGACACAAGCAATACTATTTTTCTTTTCCCAAGATTAATAAACTTCTTGATCTCTCTTGTGCTAAGCTAAAGTTCCATGCTCAGGCTCATTAATGGTGTGGTTGAGGGTTTTCAAAACCTCTTATTTCTTAAGGATGTACCGAATCTTTTGGTGCTAAATATCATAATTGTCATTATTCAGTTTCTCTCCGTTATTGAGGTCAACCATGATAGTCTTAAATGCCGAAGCCATAACCACTTATTATAACACATTGGCATAATAAATGCAGAATTAATACCGGCACATTTTCATAGTAACACATATTTAATTTGTAGTAAAAACAAACTACATTAATGATAATTCAATAAAAGAAACAGAAATGAAAGTTCACTATGTTCCTAATCAGCTTCTATGTACGATTATTCTATTATCATTTACTAGTTTAATTTGTGCAAATTTTAAATTCTAGGTGAGAACTCATTTGAATTCTACCAACCTACAAGCTTCCACTAGAAAAAAAATAATTACATGACCTCACGTAATTTGCACATTTTTCTATTAACACAACAAGCATATCATGATGTAAACCAACATACAAGAAAAAAAAATCATGCAGCAACTATAATCGAAACCATAATTATACAAGTGATGCCATACTTGAGATGGTGAAGCCAATAAAGTTGAAGTGATGCCATCTTTGATGGATATACATCTCGAAAGTGCTATCATAATCATGAATATACCTCTAAACCTACCTTTATGTTTGGTTTCCTTTCAACCTTAAAACCGTCAATCAAAACATGTGGTGACATCAAGGTAGGGTCACGACAACTTCGCTGTCACGCGAGGTATGAGCTTGGGAAAGCTCGCGACCATGTGTGAGAGAATTCAAAAGAGGTTTGTCTCGAAAGACGAGATGATGACGTCTTTGTGGATGATAATCATGAGGAAACTCTTATGGTCAAGTACCCCTAAATTCGACCTTTTTTCCTGAGGTGGGGTCGCGACTAGGTAGTGACTTTGCTAAGGACTGTTACTAAATTAAGAGGACTTGAAGCCGTTAAAAATGATTGTCGTGTTAATTAATGTGTTTTATGTAGGTTGTCTGCATGTCAAAGTTGAGTGGAAAATGAGGTAACACACTAATTAAGCTTTAAAAGGTCTTGTAGGTGGGAGTCTTAAGGGGTGTGCCTTGACTGGACAACGTGTGGCCCCAACGGAAATAGGATGGAAAGGTCAGATTTAGAGGTATTTGATTACGAAAGCTCCCTCACGATTCTTATACATGGAGGTGTCCTCACTTCACCTCTTGGGCAAACCTCTTGTAAGTTCACTTGATCACAGTCATGAGTTCTCCCAAACTTGTACCTCGCATGATAGCGGTAATTGTCGTGACCTTACCTCGATGTCGCGTCATGTTTTAATCGATGGTTTTAAGGTTAAAAGGAAACCGGACATAAAGTTGAGTTTGAGGAAATTTTTACGATCATGATAGCCCTCTTGAGATGTACATTTACCAAAGATGGCATCACTTTGTCTTTATCGGCTTTACCATCTCGAGTATGCTAAATTACAAATCGTGAACATTTTTCCTAAGGTTTGTACCCCTCACGATGGGTTCATTTAATGGACTAGTCATTTAAAGATAACCAAGAATAAGATGAGAGTCGCCACTAGCCTTGTTTTTGGGGGTTTGCTAGAAAACCCAATCGAAGGTCGAGAGTTGTCCCTCGATTTCTACGCAATCAAATGTCTAGGTTTGGAAACTTGGGTTACACTAACATTTGTATTAGCATCCTTTCGGTACTTAATAGTATGTTGTGTTTACCTTAAGTGTCCATGCATTTGTTCTTAATTTTTCGGAATCGTTTATCCTAAACTAAGTGATCATGCGCAGGTAATCATTTTCATCATACTATTTCCAAGAAAGATGAAAAGAAGGTAATCAATTGAATTGAAAATGTAGGACAGTAATTAAACAACCAAGAAAAATGGTAAATCTAATATGTAATCCTAAAAAAGGATAAAAAAAGAAAAAAGAAAAAAGAAATAATAGAACATAAAAGAACCCGCAACTCATCAAGTTTTCATATAGACAAAAGGAACCTGAAACATATATCGGGAACGAATGATATAAAAGCATGGTCGGAATGGACATTGACTTTTCGCCATCTTAACGTATCCTCATCTTCAAGATTCTAATTTAAACCTATTTTATGAATCATAGCTAGGTGCATACAGTAGAAAGAGACAAGCATACACGTCAAAATAATAAAAAGTACAACATAAGATCGAAAGTAATTGATCAAGTGAAGCAAAGTTCAAAATCAACCAAGTTTGGGCCTTAGGGTCGGCTTTTGCAATCCATGCATGGGTCCCTCTAGACACCTACTTGATTCATTTTATGACTTACAATCATTATTAAACAATTGTGTTCTTGCATGGCCAATAATATTTGTAAGTCCCTAACAAGGCGTTCTATATTATTCCCAAATGTTTCTCTTGAAATCATGCATCGGTTCTAACATACATCTAGAAGTCACATGCACAAGCATGAATTAAACACATAGGCAGGCCTTTTGGACCTTATTTCTCAACAAATTATCCAAGTGAGTGAATCGATGGTGGATCACTTACCAAAAGCACACACCAATCATAAACATAGGTAATTCTAATGAATGATGTGATTGTATGCATGAAAGGGTACATGTGATATTTCAAAGACAAATTTAAAATAATCGATATCAAGGAGTGAAAGCTTTTAAGATAAAGTGATATCTTAACTATGGAACGCATTTAATTATCAAGGTTAGCTTGAGGCTTGCATAAATACACTCAGAAGCATCACTGACATTTTGAATACGGTTCAAACCGTGACTTTCATTATGTCAAATCAAAGTTCAAAACCATTTGAAAATATATTACACTAAAGAATATCTAAGTTATGGAACGCATTTAATTGCCAAGGCTAACTCGGGACTCGCATAAATATACTCACAAGCGTGATAGGCATTTTAAATGTAACATCCTCAATTTTGACTCTTATTTTGGTTCCAACTAGGAGACTAAGCTAGATAGGCCCTAGATTAGTCAAACCTTCCTAGAAAATAAGTGTGAACAAGTGTGAAAAGGATTAAATGAGGATGATGAGTGTGGAGGCTTACGTGTCCAAAGTAATTAATGAAGGGAGGGTGACTCATGACCTAATGAAATGATAGCAAGTGATCTTGCAAGCCAAGTAGAGTGCCACATCTCTTCCATACACTTGCCACCTTGAGTTTCATTGGTTTTGACTTCCCAATTTTTCGAAACTACTGGACCTTTCCTACTTTCCAATTTTATAAAGCTTTTTATGCTTCGAATTTAGAGAAGCTTTCTTCATAAATGTTGTTCAAAACATCTTGATTTAGAACATAATTAAATTTTAGATTTTTATGAGGTGAAGTGGTTGGGACAAATTCCCAATCAATTACTGAATAGAACCTGTCCAGCATAGTAAAAATGGTAACCAAGTTGCCTTCTCAAATTCTTATAAAATATTTCCTTTGAATTTTAATGTTCTTTCTTTATAAAATTTTTAAATGACATACATATTTACAACATATTAAAATTTCAAAGAGTTATGTGAAGATTTGAATTTCAAAACGAATCTCTCTATCTGACCATTGAATCTACTCGACGAACCAATTTTTGGATTGTGTTCATTGAATTTCTGCTCTTTGCACAATACGAATTTGACTAAGTTTCCTTCACAAAAAATGTTTCTATGAAGTCTTCTATACAAGATATCAAGATTTTATCATTTTTCGAGCTTGTTTGATAAGGTAATAATGCCGATTTCGGAAATTGCTTGAAACTGTCGTTTACCCTAGGATAAGAAAGTCACATGCCTAACTTGGAAGGGAAGAGGGCTGCACGTTCAACTTGAGGAGCAAGCTAATCTAGAGACTTCTTACCTTGAAGATATGAACGCATTAAATGCTTTTGGACCTTAGTGTGTTAAAGAGAAGAAACTTGGATAGCTAGTTGGCTAATGTGAACATATCTAAGCCTAATGGTGCATGAAATCTTGGCAATTAATGAGAGAGGTGAGTCATATGCTTAGGTGTCCCCTTAATAATTGAATATATTTAATGAAGAGGTGAGTCATATGGTTTAGGTGTCCCCACAATCATTACATGAAATCATTCCATGATGACTCAATCCCTTAAGTGGACCAATAAAAAGAGGAGCAAGTGTCCCCCCCTAGGGACTAGACTTGCCACCCATCCTTTTAGCTCGCCACCTCTTCATCCTAGGTTGTCCACCTAAAAAAATGTGATTGGTCCACTTGGAAGGGAAATTACGAGAGGTTTTCCTCTTCCTCCCTCACTTACACTCTCTTTTGCTCTAACGCCCTCTCACTGTCACCCCCTCTCTCATCTCGCCTTTGCTCGCCCATCGCATCATCGGACAGCCTTCTCTTAGTAAAACTACCTATAGTTCATCAAGGCTCATCGAAGGTAAGTAGAATCTCTAACTCTTGGCTAGGGTGATAGCTTACATCATCAAACGTAGTGGTGTGCTCACTTGTGTAAGCCGTGTGTATGTTGTAATGTTCTTTTTGTATGGTTTGCTCATGTTCGCATGCTTGAATGTGTATATGCCCCAGTATGAGGTCGAGGTTCGTTTGGCTTGGAAATGACATCAAGTTGCAATGGCTTAAGCCACAAGACCTTAGATCGGCATTGAAGCGTGCTGGTTCCAAGTCTTGCTTGGTGCAGACATCAGCCTAAGTGTGCGGCTCAAGCTAGGAACTAAGAATCCTGCTTGGCATATCATATAGCATGATGTTAAAAGCCATGGTACACTCACTTGAATGAGTACACCCTAAAGCTTGTCATATGTTGGCTAAGATAAAAGATAAAAAAAAAAAAAAAACGGCTTGTGTGGTGCACTTTTGTGATGCACTTAAAGAGAAAAAAGTGCCCTAGCCTGTCATAGCATTGGCAGCGATGCCTCATTCATTGAACGAGATGCCCTAGTTAAGCCAGGATGCCTAAGTTTGAGCTTGAATGCCTCAGGTAAGCTAGCCCTGGGAAGCCTTGATTGAGCCAGGATGTTTGGGTTGAGCTCGGATGCCTTGGTGAGCCAGCGCCAGGAAGCCTCGGTTGAGCCAAGATGCCCTAGTTGAGCCAAGATGCCCTCGGTTGAGCCAAGATGCCCTAGTTGAAGCTGGATGCTCGGTTGAGCTGGGAGGGAGTGGTCGAGCTAGGACAACGGTAATGAATATGCATGAGTGCCAGCATATGCATAAGTATGATATGTTGATGTTTTCATTGATATGCCGAAGGTAAGCATGCATTAAAGTATGCAATAATGGGCATCTGTATGTAGTCAAGGGTAGCAATAAGTTTGCTATTGATCTACCATCGACATTGCATTGCGAGTGATGTACCTACTGGATCTTGATGATGAGATATTATCTTAGTAGAGAATTAAGAGTTTTACTTACTGAGTCCATGACTCACCCCGTTATTTTTTAGAATTGCAAGTATGGAGGAGTTATAGTCTCAATAGAGGAGCTAAGATTTACTCCAGCCTTTTGAGCATAGAGCATGTAATGATTGTAAATATAATAGCCCATGACAAGAGGGCTTGTAAATAAAACTGATATAATTGTGTGTTTGCAAGTGGTTGTTTTTCTAGCTGCTTGTTGTTAATTGGGTGTTATATATACGCTTCCGCATGCGCTTAATGAAAAGATAAAAAGAGATGGGGTGGCAACGCACATGGGACGTCACGAAAATAACCCTTACTGCTCGAGATCCTAGAGATGGAGTTGGGGTCGTGACATTAAATATAGTACAAGCTATCATGATTCCTAAGTCAAATCGAGTATTGAAAAAGGGTTTCTAAAGGATTGCATTTTGAAATATCACATGTACCAAAGCAATTTCAAGGGGTGTAATTTGGAACATTTATTAATTGAAAGCCATTTAATAATGAAGATTAAAGCATTTAAAACAACTTTCATGAAGATGACATGGCCTAATTTCATGCACAAACTAATCTTGAAGGTTTAGCTAAACAATTACAACCAAAGGTTCATATCAGTAAATTCCGATCTAGTACATCAAACCAACAAAATTGGATGCTACCCATTGGTGATTTATCTATGGTAAAATTTCTTAAAATGCATGACATGATGACGAATAACTTTCATGAAGAAAGTTTTCCTAAACTAGCTCAGCATGATTTTATAAAATTAGACAACAAGTAATAATGCATGAAGAAATTGGCACGACAGCATGACACTCAATCATTATGATCTAGATTTGACCCATCAAATGAAGTCTAAAAATCATGAAAGTTTCACACAACAAAGCCAACATGATGACAAATAAATTTTATTAGAGGACTAAGTCAAGAATCCTTATAAAAAAAATGGTACAAAAATGGCAAGGTTCTGTCAAAATAGGGATAAAAGTAGGCATTCGAATTCGATCCTAAGTCTAGATTCAACATTATTCTAGAAAAAATGGAAAATGGTCCTAACAACAAGTAATTAACATGAAATCAATGGCATTTGAAAGCTCTAGGAGTGCTTTACAGCTTCCTAAACAGGATTCGGGTATAAACGAGGTCAACTTGGTGCTCTAAGACTAGGGTTTCTAAAAATGTGCACATCAGTCAATAAAAACCATAACCTAAGCATGCATTATTAAGTCTAGAAGTCATTCATGCAATACACAAACGGCATGAAATTCACTAATGACAAAGGATTTGATGTGACAAAGATTTGGGTAAACATCTTACCCTAAGTCGATATGCAAAGGGATCATATAAGTCAATGTCAATGCCAAATGACTTAAGACCTAAATGACATACACAATGATTTCGGAATGCGACTAGCCTAATTAAGGCATAGTGTCCGTATAGTAAATGATGCTTGATCATGACAATTCACATATTTTGTTATGCTTACTTTAAAAGACAAGAAGACATTAATACAAGATTTAGTATCTAATGAACTCAAATGGGCATGGTAATATGCACACGTGGTAACGTCTCATCCTATCCTTAGCACAACAGAACAAACATGATTTTCATTCAACTAGTTGATTCATCATGAAGGACTTAAGATTGAACAAGGTCATTTTCATGTTAAAATCTACCTAAATTCATCTTGGACCAAAATATGGCAGATTGACCTTAGCTCAGATCTAGGCGATTTTGATGTAGCTAAACACATCCAAAAATTCCGAAAAAATTACAAAATTCTTGACACGGCAATAAACAACTTTCATGAAGACAAGATTGTCCAAAAACCATCAAAAAAAGCTGCACAAGGGTAGCGAAAGCTGAAATTGGAACCAAATTAGAACTTAAATTGGACATGAAACACTGTAGAACCGAGTAACTTCGGAGGTTTTTTTCGAGGGTCAAATGTCGCTGAATTGGGGCGTGCGACCTCTCGATTTGAAGCTTGTGATGTGTATGTTCAAAATTTTCCACCAAAACAAGAGCCTATTACAGAACCGCAAAATGCAAATTAAGGCCAAAATCATTCAATCATTCATAAACATTCAATCAATCACAACCAAACTTCACCAAATCATCAATAAGCATATAATCTTTAGATCTAGGGCTATCTCATCAATCTAAAGTGTATCCTAGGCTTGGTCAGCTAATTCAGTCTCGCTTCACGGGATTCAAGTTCAAAGAGTTTTACCTCTATGTGTTTGCCTTCAAATCATTTGAACCACCGATTTAGATCACGAACAAAGCCAGTCCAAACTTGGACCGGTTTGAACGCCTGAAGTAGATTCGACCACCAGAACTATTCTGATGGTTGATTTGAAGGTCCCTGACTACTAGGAGCTTGGGGATGGGGCTAGAAGTAGGCTGGACTTGGTCTGACATTGGCCAAACCATTGTTGGTTGCTGGTCTGGGCGAATAAAATGGTGAAGGTGAGAGAGAGAAACGATTTGAGAAGACGGGAAAGAGAGTGAAGAGAGAGAGAGAGAGAGAGATCTAAAGAGAGAGGGAGAGTAATTTTCGTGCAGAGTAAGCCCCCCAAAAATTAGAGGGAAAATTGGTATATATACCATCCTCAAATAAAGCGATTTCAGCTGTCGGTTCAATTCGACAGTTGAAATTCTGATCCAACAGTCAAAAGTTCATTTTGAAGGCTTTATTATGATTTAGAGGCATTGGGTAATCTATCTAGTGGGTTTGATTTGCAAAAACCTGAGCCAAAATCGAGAATTACGTTAAAATGTTCAATTAGGCGTCAAAATGCAATTTTATAAAATCTAAGGGCCAATTTGACAAATTTTGGGAAATTGAGGGTGCAAAGTTGAAATTGACATAGAGAGAATTCCAGGACCAATTGCCGAAGGTCTGGAACTGGCTAGGAAGTTGTTGAGCAGGCCATCCTCGTTGACGGCTAGTCAGACCGGTTGGATTGGTTTGCTCCAGTTTGACCTCGTTGATCAGTTTGCTCCAGTTTGAATCAGTTCCAACGGTTCACTCACTTGTGGTTCCTGTGGGCTTAAAATTTATGCAATTTGGTCCCTCAAAGACTAAATTGAAAAGAAAATTGACTCGATTTGAGAGAAAATTACCCAATTATTATTCAATTAAGCCAATTAGACTTCATAAATGTGATCTAGGGGTCTTAATTGACTTAATTGAATGATTGTTGCAAAAAACAACGGATCAAAACCATGGATGCCTAGAATTGAGCTTATAGGGTTAAAATAAACAACTTTACAATTCATTGAATAAAATTGCAAATTGATTAAAATTGAGTCCAATTGTTGTTGCAATTGTCCTATCTAATCAACCATCCATGTGTAAGATCAATCAATGCATTCAAATTGACCTTGAATTGAAGCATTCGAGCTTATGTCAAAATTGAATATGAGCCTAATTTTAAAATTGGACTTAAATTTATGAAATTAAACCAAAACCTTGAATGGGTCAATTTGAATTTTGTCTATTGAAACTTAATTGCTTGACTCTCTGATGCTTGAAAGAGTAAAATTCCTCAAATCGAGAAGTTCTTATGTGAATTTCTCAAAATTGATTTTGGATTTGGGCTTATCTTAAGAAAATGAGTAAAGAATAATTGCCCAATTGCATGTCATGAATAACTAATTTTGGTCCCTTAATTAGGGTTTAAAAAAGGCAATTTGTGTTTTGACCAAGCAAATTGTGAAATTGAATGCATGAGCAGATTTAGAATAGTCCATAAACTAAATGTTGAAGAAGTAACTACGCTTAATTATGACTACAACGTAAGTAATTTGATTTATGGCCAATTTAGAACTTAAAACCGAAACATTCGGAAACAAAGTTCTTAATCAAATTTTGTGAATCGACACAAGAGTCACTTTGACACTTTTTTGGGATTTTTTATTTTTCCATTTTTTTTGTTAAAGGTTTGATTAAAAAGTCCACCCATTAGTTGACTTTCACTAAAAAGTCGATTTCTTGGTCAAATCTTTAAAATTTTGAGAAATTGATATGAAAAAAATTAAATTAAGACTAAATGGCATCCTATTGGATGAAAAGCCAATTTTTGACTAGGGGTTGACTTTTGGTCAAAGAGTTGACCAAAAGTCATCTCGAAAGTCAACTGTTTGACTTTTCGGTTTTTCTTGAAAATGACTTGGAAATTGCTTAAAAGCAACAATGCAATATAAAGAAATAAAAAAACAATACTTTTTGACTGAGAAATAGACTTCGTCGCGATCAAAAACCTAAATCTTGATTTTCTCACATTTTTTCACGCATCAACTAAAAATCAACTGTCAACAGGGTGGTATGTGTGAAAACCCCTTATCTTTTTGGTGATGTATGGATGTATGAATGTGTGATTGGGTTATACTGAAGTGCTAGATGTTTAAATTTGAACGTATGTTTACAAGCTTTAGCACAACACCGCACACACAACCACGATCCAAAACCTCGATGGCCTAACTTAGAACCTTAGGTGGGTT
>CM024719.1:6450854-6533677 GCA_014182545.1 Eucalyptus globulus
ACTTTGAACATTGTCTATTAAGAAATGGATGGCGTTTTCGGCCATAGCTCCCATGCCAGATGTTCATTAGAAACATGATCATGCCACTTGGAATCCTATTCTTGGTATAGTCCCTCACCAGAAAAAAAAAAAAAAAAACTTTTTCTTGCGCAGTTTTCAGTTTTAGGTAGGTGTGAGCAAAATAAACCGCCCAAACCGGAAACCACCCGAACCAGACCGAACCGAACGAACCGGTTTCCATAAATCCTGGTTCTATAAAAATGGAACCAACACTGTTCAATTTGGTTCTCGATTCCAACAGTAGAACCAACCGGAATCAGTAGAACCAACCGGAATCGGACTATCGGATGGGACCAACTACTAATATTTTAGAACTTTAATCTAATTACCCAAAACATTCTTCAATTTTAAGCCTTTATAGCAATTAGAAAGCCACTTCAAGGTCCCTCTCAATGCTGTTGTGTTTCCAACAAAGCCAAGGACAAGGACATTGGCCGAGGGACGACTGAAAGAACCGGTCGTTCGTCCTTATTTATAAAGACCAACAGCTTGTTGATCTCTTCTAAATAGTCGACGTGGGACTAGCACTCCCTCTCTCTCTCCCTCTCCCCTTCTTTCTCTCTCTCTCTATGCCCTTTACGCAAGTGCTGCTTCAAGCCTCCAAGAACCCCACGTGAATAATCACTCAAAGAGCATTTGAGAAATTGCCTATAAAAACCAAGCTAGGCAGCCTGAATGAGTGTGCTGTTTTGACCTTTCGGTGAAAATGAATTCAGGAGTTTACCAGAAAGAGGGGTCGGTGTTCCCTCAAGTGCTATAAATGTTTTTCGCATAAGGTGGTCGGTTCCGTTGGACCGCCCAAGAACCGAACCAGACCGGTCTCTTTGGGCGGTCCTCGGTTCCATCACCCCTAGTTTTAGATCATTGCATGCTTTTAAGACCCTTAACATGTTCATCACACGCAATTGAAATCCTACTCTTGGCATGATGCCGAAGACTCATCAAGCATATGAGTCTTAGTCCTTTGCTTTTCATGAGTCTTCCACAAAAGACTCATAAGGCATGAGTCTTATTCCTTTGCTTGTATCATGCCAAGAGTAGGATTGCAAGTGAGATAGCTATATTTCAGTCCTCTGATAAGCATGTGATGACCATGTTGGGCCTCCTAATGTATGCAATGGTCTAAAAGCACCACTCACATAAAAATGCCTAAACCTAACGACACGTAATTAAAAGAGCCAAAGATCTCGTAATCCTATCAATTAAACGGCAACTGATATTAAAACCAAGTAAAATACTATGACAATTACGAATCGGCTAAACGTCACCTAAACACCAATAAAATGACTCATACGTGCTAAGAAATCGCTCACTCGAAACGATTACACAAACCTAAATTCTATGCGAAACTCAACCTTAAAACATAAAATTTTGCTCCGACTAAGTCAAAACTCACGGCTCCACGACACCACCATTCCTATGAAATCCCGAAACTCCACATCTCTAAAAGGATTACATCGTCATCCCAAAATTTCAAATTTAAGCACTAAATTCGAAAACTACTCTAATCAGATGAATGAGGGCTGTGAGCACTTAGCGGACGTTCTGACTTATAATCGTGTTAGACTCTGCGAGGTGTCAGCGGCTTTCACGTGCAAAGCCCTTTCTCTTTTCTCGGAAGTCCAGCAAGAAGTGCCATAACTTGGCACGCCTGGACACTTAAGTGCCATAACTTCAAAATGGTACACTTAAGTGCCACTTTTTTTTTTCGAGTGGGATACTTAAGTGCCACCTCCGCGACCCTTGCCGGAAATACTACGTGGCAATATTTTATTATTATTTTTTGCCTACGTGGCTCGCGGAGCTCCAAATCAGCATAAAAATTAAACAAATTAAAAAAAGAAAATTTTAAAAAATTTAAAATTTTAAAATTTTAAAATTTTTTTTTTTTAGAAAAAAAGGGGGAGGTCGAATGGGCGGCTAAGGGCTGAGCTCGCCGCCGCCTCCCCACTGCCGCCGGAAGGGCCGGCGACGGAGGGGGAGGGTCGGCGGGGTCGCGGCCCCGGCCGACCGACGGCGAGGGCGACCTCGCCCTAGATCCGGGCGAGGCTCGGGCCCTGCCGCCGGCCGGCCGGGCCGGCCCGGCCGGCCCGGCCAGTGGCCCTTAGGGTGTGGGCCGCGACTCTCGCCAGATCCGGCGAGGGCTCGCGGGCCCTCGCCTTGCCGCCGCCGCCGGGAAGGGCCGGCGACGGAGTGGGAGGGTCGGCCGGGTCGCCGGGCTCCCCGGGCCGTGGGTCGGCGAGGCCGATCGACGGCGGCGAGGGCCCGCGAGCCTCGCCCAGATTTGGGGCGAGGGTCGCGCCCCCTCGGATCCGGCGAGGGCTCGCAGCCCTCGCGCCGGTAGGCCGGGGCCAACGCACCCCGGCCGACCCTCCCCCTCCGTCGCCGGCCCTTCCCGGCCGACGGCGGGAGGAGGCGGCGGCGAGGGCTCAGCCCTCGCCGCTTGTTCGACCTCCCCCCCCCCTTTTTTCTTACTTTTTTAAAACTTTTAAATTTTTCTTAATTTTTAAAATTTTCTTAATTTTTTTAATTTTTTTAATTTTTTGAATACTTTATAATTTAATTAATTTTTATATTATTATTTATACGTAGACACGAAACGGCGTCGTTTTTGCGTTTTCTCCGCCACGTCATCGTGCAAAACGACGCTGTTTTGGACTAAACTCGCCGGAAAATTGCCACGTCAGCCATTTAGCCAGGGATTTTCGCCTGAGTGGCACTTAAGTGTCCATTTTACTCCGATGATGGCACTTGTGTACCATTTTCAAGCTTATGGCACTTAGTGTCCCGGCGTGCCAAGTTATGGCACTCCAGTTGTCCTCACCTCCTCTTTTCTCTCTCTTTCTTCTTCTTCTTTCCCTCTTCTTTCTTTGCCTTTCTCTTCTTTTTCCTTCTTTTCGCAAGCGTCCACTTCCTCTTTTTGCTTTCTTTTGTTGACTTTCCAATTTTTTTTCTATTTTGTTTTAAAGAGGGTCCCACCATCTTATTTTTTGACCTAGTCAAAATCTCAAATATCACATTATATGTCTTGTCCTTTGCTTTACGAGTCTTCCACAAAAAAACTCAAAAAGCATATGAGTCTTAATCCTTTGCTATATGAGTCTTCTGCTCATCATGCGAGGAATAGGATTGCAAGTAGGATGACCATGTTTCAATGCCCTGGTAAGTGTGTGATTTCCATGTTGAGTGTCTTAAAAGTTAAAATGAACCGTAGGAGCCATGTTTCAATCCTTTCCTTTATGAATCTTTCACTCATTATGCCAAGAGTAGGACGGCAAGTGGGATGACCATGTTCAGTACTTTGGTAAGCGTGTCATTTCCATGTTGAGCATCTTAAAAAAGTTAAAATGAGCCATAGAGCGGGTGGTTGAAGTGCATGTGATTTTTCGGTTGCTTCTCATTCACCAATCTTTCAGAATCGTTGGCCCCAAAAACAATCTCAATAGCAAGTCTTGGCACCAAAAGCATTGGTTAGTACTAAGTAAAATAAAATTAAATTAAGGGTTAACATCACAAAATATTCTAAACTTTAAACTAATTTTTTAACCAACAAAAACATTAAGTCAATATATTTGTGATAGATTTACCCATTAGATTAATACCACGAAAAATCACAAACTGATACACCTGTAATAAATAGAGGGTAAAGACTAATACTTTTGTCAATTGTCACGTGTCATCTAACTTAGTAATTTAATAATAAAATTTAATTAAAACGAGCGGAGGATAAATTTGTTGCAGATTTACTAGAACCGTTCCTCACGGACAATTCACGCTCTTTACCTCAATCTTCGCTTGTCCGCTCTGATCATCCTTGGTGTTGATCCTCTCGGGCAATGAACTGGGCTTCATTTGTATCGAAAGGGACAGCATCAGAACCAACTTACATATTACTTCCGGTAACACGAGAAACTCTCGACTATTGTCGAATGCCTAATTGAGTCTAAACGATACAAAGGTTTTACCGGCATCGGGTGAAAGGGCTTGCCAATGCGAATTAGACTCGGTTTCTGAACTGTCATGCTGATTAATGTGGATATAACATGCGTGATGTGCTGTACATGGGTGGAAAGCAAAACCTGTATGTTGTGACCCTTGAGAAGGGGATGATTCAAAGCAGGCTGTTTCTCTATGTCAACACAATCGACCACATCTCCATCTTCTGTGTAATTTTAGTGTCCACGTCCAGATTCATTAGAATAAGGCTCAATTATTACTCATAAGTCCACATTCTGAGCCAGTATCCATCATGGTGCTCACGTATATAAGAGAAGGACAGCCCAACTCTACATGCACAATTTTTAGGCCAACCAGAACCTTAACACCCGCAAACTGACTTAGCCCATCTAAACCAGGTCCCTTCCCTGCGCTCAAGCAGCCACCTCTACCGTCCCAAATGAAGCCGACACCATCTCTGACAGGGTCGCTGCCACCATAATCTTTGCTCAGTCCGCCGCCGCCAACCACCCCCAACCCCTTCTTTCCGTAACTCGGTCCATCCACATTTGACAGAACTACAAATTTATTAGACCTTTAGCAATACATGAATTGTTTTTGTAATTGTCCGAAAGTTTTTATATTCTTTCAACTGAAACTTAACCGACGTTTTTACAATATAAATCATTGCATCTTTCTATATCTATAACAACTGATTCATACCTACATGTACATCTACACGAAGAGAATAGAGCGTGCTTGTTTGGCAGAAAATTTCATAATAAAAAAAAATATTTTCCAAAAAATCATTTTTTCAGGAAAATGATTAGTTTTACTTTATTTGTTAATATGTGATTGAAAACGTGTTTTAGTGTTTGAATCTCATTTGGAAAATGATTTCAATCTCATAACTTTATCCCAGGTAAGAAAAAAAAAAAAATATGATTAGCTGAATGGACCCAATTTATGCAGGGATCACCCGACAAGTTTGCTCCCTATCTACTTAAGGGCGAGTCCGCATCTGCAACAATCTTCACAGCATCAGCAATGTAAGAACATGTTACGGCCAAGAACCCTGGAACATGAGAGCAGACACTTTCTAAAGAGCCAGCTTACTTTTTCACATGCCATGTTGAGGTAAGACCAATACCAACGTAACATCCTACGCTTTTGTCTTCTTTTATTCTTTTTTGTCCTCAATCTTTTTGCTTTTGATGTCGTCCCTTAATACTAGCAATTAAAGAAACAATATGTTCTCAAGCCTCACCGCATCAAAGACAAGATTCCAAGTTCCTTTTGGGCCAACAAAACCAAGCTTGCAGCCTAGCAAATTGAATCATCATGAATCAGCAATTACATAGAAAAAAAAAGCTAAATAAAAGTTTTGACATAATATCTTGATTTTGAGCTCGTGAAGAGGATCCAATTTTGATAGAAGTTTCATATCTGATCAAGAATTGTGATATGATGTCTGATAAAGTGAGAAATTATTAAAGTAGATTTTCACGTTAAAGTAGGATTTCTAGTGCAGGTCGGCTAAAAGGGGCTTCACAGAGTCCCAAATATCTCAAATGGAATTCACTTCATTCTCCTCCCATCCAGTACCTGGAGAGAAGCGAGCTTCATTGTTTTGAGCAGCACTTTAGATTAACACGGTGTTTATTTAGAGGGGGAGAGGCAGCACTTTACATTTTCATCCTCTGTTCTTTGATTTTAGCCTTTTTCTTCTCTTCTTTCTCGAGGAAACTCTTTCCGGGAGATGATTCTGGCCAAACACGGGTGGAGTCTGGGCTCTGTTGCTCCACCCCCGTTTGAGGATTCCTCCTCTTTTGATTCCTCAATACGAGTATTTTGCTTCTTCTGCGTCGCAAAGGCGTGAAACAAGAAAAAGAGAATATGCAACTAGAGCTGTTAATAATAGAACAGGGGTCTTTGAAGTGTTTTTTCAAGTATCATCCTTTTTCAGGATTTAGCAAGTCGAGACATATCTATTGCCCTTACAACATGAAACTACGGAAATAGTAACTAATCAACATGGAATTGTAAGAATTTTTCTAATTGTGGACTACATTAATTGATATTGTAATTTACCGTTTAACGTTTATCGTTTTACGGGATTTGGTCTAAGGTGAGATAGTAGGTTTCTTAATTAGTCTAATATGGGCTGGCTAGTGTGGGCCGAGTTGAGCTCGGTCAGTAATGAGTGACTCATTTGGAAACTCTATAAATAGTCTCAAGTCTCTTTTCTAACCCTAATTCTCACCTGTATCCTCACCTAAGGAGCGTTTACCTAACGCTACACGTGAGGGGGCCGCCTCATTGAGCCAGTGATACGGAGGGTAATAGAGGAGAAGGACTTGCACATGGAACATTGTGTTTCCGCTTCCGCTTCAAGAACAATGAATCCCAAAACAGGTGCGTTAATCTTTCTACTCAATTATGCATGTTCTTGTTCTAGTTATGGAGATCTTGGGGTTATGCAATTTGCGTCTAACATGTGGTATCAGAGCCTCCATAACCCTAGAACACGAATGCAATTGATTTTGCCCTAATTTGTACGGATTAGCCCTAATTAGTACGGATCTTGCCCTATTTTGTGATTTTCAAGACTTTTCGTTCAATAAAAATTAAATTAAATTATATATTCGGATTGGGCTCGACGAGACGAAGAAATCCATAGGCGGCGCATTGTCGGAGGAGGCCGCATGTGCCCCCATGCACGGCCACGCGCCGTTTGGGCGTCGAACACGCGCTGCGCATTCAGGCGGCGCGTGCAAGCGCGTGGAGGCTCCGATTCGCGCGTGGCCAGCGTCGATGGACTTGTATGATTATTCCCTACGTCATGGTGTATTTATTTTGCATGTTTGATGATTTTATGGATGTGAAAATACACGCAAAGCCCTAAATACGTGAATTTTTAGTTTATTTTTGCGTATTTTTTCTTGTATTCTCTGTGTTTTTGGAAATACATGTGTTGAGTTACTGGTATGTTATCACATAAACATTATAAAAGTGTGATTCATTAATAAAAATTAAACTTTATTGTATTTTATTAATGAATAAGGCAATGTAATTAGCATAGCATGTGATTTGAGTGATATGATGCCCCTATCACTAAAGTTAAATCACATGTATATGGTGTATGTGAGATGTAAAGATTATATCCCTGGTATGAGAGAATTTTAAGGATTCAATTGAGTTGTGACCGCCAAAGTGGCACACTTGATTGGATTTGAGGAATTTCGATCTCGTATATTTGATTAGGATGTCTCCTGGTCTAATGCATAGTTATACTCCCAAAAGAGGTGATTGTGTATTAGTTCATGGAGGGTTACATGATAGTGTGGTGGAGGAGTGACCGATCCTAATGGTTCATATGCCCAAAGGTGATGAATTCACGAAGATTGGAATATATTCTCATAACCCTTATCATGTGGGGAGTGTACAATTGCATATCATGTATTCTGCCCAAAGGTAATTATGTGATTTGGCATGTAACTCTTTGGATGTATACTTGTACGTCAAGTTACACAATGCTCACATGATGCTAATTATATACACTGCTTGTTTTTCAGTCACATTTTCTGTAAATGGTAACTCCGTCATCATTAAGGTTCTTGCTGGTTCGAATTTTAAGAGATGGAGAAAGGATTTTCTGTTTGCTATGGAGATGGCAGATGTTCATATGTCTCTTACTACTGATCGGCCGGCAGATTTGACTACCGAGAGTACAGAGGCTCAAAAAACAAATTTTGCTGCATGGAAAAGAGTAATAGAATTTGCTTGCTATCCATGAAACGTTCCATTCAGGAACACTTGAAAAGTGGTTTGCCTACAGATTGCAATGCTAGGCAGATGATGGAAGCTTTGATGGCTAGAAATCGTGTCTCACCTAATGTTGAGATAGGAACACACATGCAAACACTTTTTACTATGACGTATGATGGTTCTGGTGGAGTTAGAGATTATGTTCTGAGGATGGTTGATTTACAGACAAAGTTTCAGGCTCTCAATGTTGAAATTCCTACTGCTTGCATTGTCCATCAAGTTTTAAATACTCTTCCTCCTGATTTTGGGATTATCAAGATCAATTATAGTTCCCAAGATGAAACCTGGTCTGTTAATGACCTAATTGCAAGGTTGGTGGCAGAGGAAGAGAATTTGAAGAAAGATAAATGACATATTGCTCTTTATGCTTCTTCTAGTTCTGCTAGTGACAAGGGTAAGAATGTGAAAACTTATACCCATAAAGGCAATTCAGAAGTTGCTGGTCCTTCCAACAACAAAGGAAATTCTGAAGGTGCAGGTCTTTCTAACACTTTGGGTCCTAAGAAAGCATTCACCAAGAAGGATGGTGTTCTTTGCTACTTTTGTAGGGAGAGAGGACACGTGAAGAAACGTTGCAGCAAGTTTAAGGCTTGATTGTCTAAGAGAAATAAGAGAGAGCCTAAAGGTAATGATTCTTTGGCATTTGTTTATGAATCCAATCTATCTCGAAGTTCCGACCAACCCTGGTGGCTAGATAGTGGTGCAACTAATCATGTTGCATTTACCATTCAGGAGTTCATAAACCAAAGGACGCCAACTCAGGATGAATCAAAGCTCACTGTTGGAAACAGCGTTAGAGTTGACGTTGAGTTTGTGGGAGATGTTATGTTGATTTTAGATTCTGGTTTTCGGATGGTGTTAAGTAGGGGTGTGCATGGTCCGGGCGGACGGTTCCCGACCTAGAACCGGGAACCGCCCACTAAGGACCGGTTCCAGCAGGCCCGGAATGGATCCACCGGGAACCGGACCGCGTCCGGTCCGGTTCCTGTGTGGATCCATGGAACCGATTTTGACGCCAAAAATTCTGATTTTCAAGAGCGAAACAATTTTGGTTTCCCCGGACCGCCAGTCCGGAAGTTTTGAGCTCTAAAATTCCAAGTTCCAATCTCCAAAACTAAAACAATAATTAATAGACGAATAATAGACGAATTTCTTTTGCATTAGTCCTCCCTCTCAAGCTCATTATCCACCATGAATTCTTTCGAAAGAAAATAATGAAAACAATAATAAAATGAGCAAAAGGGAAAGAAAAAAAGCAAAGAGAAAGAGATAGAACAAGGGACAGCAAAACCAAGTTCCAATTGAGGCTACTTCAATTATCTTTCATGATGCGATGACACCTTTTGAGCTAGCCGACACGCCATTACCTTGTTCCTCACACCCCACACCACATCCACCACCTCCGCACATGCTCATGATCTCCCAATACGGCACACAACCCATGAACAAAAGCAAATGTACGTTTTTATATATGGGGAAGAAAGAGAAATCTCCCATCTTGCAAAGAAATAGATAAAATAGTGAGGTGGGGAAAAAACCTTCAAGATGACTCATAGATTCCTCCCACTTGAACTTGTAAACTCTATGGACCGTCAATCTCCTTGTTAATCTCCTTGCCAACATCATCCATATCTAACAAAAAGAAGATATTAAATAAAGTATTCAATTCTTAGATAATAGATATACAAAAAAATTACATTATGAAATGATATGGACTTACCAAATTCAAACTTTTCCGCATTTTCAATACATTCTTCAATATTAATTGGATCACGAATTGCTCTCAACCAATCTTGAGTGCAAATCAAAGCTTCCACAACTCTAGGAGTCAAAGAACTCCGAAAACCATCAAGCACACGACCAGAAGTACCTTGAAAGTTGATTCTCAAGCAACGGTAGTAACGGGAATAGACAAAATATCCCGAGCCATCAAAGATAAGATTTTAAACTTTTGGCTAGCAACACTCCACCATTTCAAAATGTCAAGATCGCGACCATCTTCAAGTTCAGCTTTAAGATATCGATCGAGCTCGATAAGTTGTTATCGGACTTTTCTTCTCCTCATTAAGAAAGTCATCATACGAAGGCTCTTGCACAAAGAAATTTAAGCTGCAATCATCCTCTTCATTTCCCTCATTGAGATAAGAATCGCAGCTACTACCGATATTAGAAGAACTTACCAATTCACCATCCAAATTTTTGTCTCTAGAAGTGTGACAAGATTTCTCATAAAATTTAAACACACGTTCCAAGGCAAACTTCACCTTATCAAACATCTCATCAACTTCTGCAGCATCATCATAAATGAGTCTACAACAATACCTCACATAATTCAGCTTTTTTCTAGGATCCAATGTTACCGCAATCAATACCATCATATTGACTTTTTCAAAACTTCCATAATATTTGTCAAACTTCTCTTTCATTTTCAAGCCCATAACTCTCACCCTATGATCAAAAGCCTTCATTGCTTCCCGCAAATATTTGTACAAAGAAGCTATCCCCACAAAATAATCATTTGAAGTGATATACAAAGTTCGACATCTTCTTGGTGGTATCATAAAACTTCTTCAAAAATTAGAAAGAACAATAGCATTTTCCCAATCAACGCTACTTGGAGTATCGAATTAAGCTCGGCTTAAGAAAGAAACATCTTCTTCCTCCATCCTTTCAAAAGCTTTTCTTAGCTTTATGGCACTCTCTAACATTAGGTAAGTGGAATTCCACCTAGTTGGGACATCAAGACAAACTGAACCCTTATAAGCAATTCTTGTGATTTCAATGCAATCTCGAAATGTCTTAGCTCTCATAGGAGAACTTCTCACATACCTAACCACGTTTCGAATACGTGTAATGGAATCACGTATCTCAGCCAAGCCATCCTTCACAATCAAGTTTAATATATGAGCCGTGCATCTCATGTGTAAAGATTCACCATCTAAGATCAATAGCCTCTCTTTGAAAATTTTTCTTTCAAATAATTAATGGCCACATCATTTGAACTAGCATTATCCACTGTAATTGTGGACACTTTCTTCTCTATTCCCCACTCATATATGCATTTATCAATAACTCGCCAATATCCCCTGCCCTTGTGACTAGCTATCACCACAAAATTAATGATCCTTTTGTGCAATTTCCAATCTTCATCAATAAAATGTGCAGTAAGGCATAAATAGTTCAAATTCTGAATGGAACTCCATGTGTCGGGTCGTAAGGGCGATCCTAGAATTAAGCTTTCGAAAGGAAGCCTTTAATTTTCTTTTTTCACAAAAATACAACTTCATGCAATCCCTAGCCACCGTAAATCGCGACATATGCTTGAAGAGAGGTTGTAATTGATTCACATAATCATGAAATCCAACACGTTCAGCAATCGAAAATGGTTGTTCATCAATTATAATCATCCGAATAAGCATTTGCCTACAAATCTCCTGATCAAACTTCCATGTCGTTAAAATTCCACCACTCCCGCACTACTAGTAGTATCTCCTCCTATCATTTGAGTTCCATCTATTCTTTGTGATGCAAACAATTTTTGCCTTTTATCCACATTGCGAGGATACTTATTGCACTTTCTCAAGTGCTTCAACATATTTGAAGTCCCATTATCAACGTGGTATGAATACTTGGATCCGCAGTAATTGCAAAATACATCAACTTTCCCATTTGTGTGAGTTATTCCTTTTTGAAAATGAAGCAAAGCTGCTGATTTTTGCTTACTAGGAGGACATGGACAAGAACCAGATACCTGATTTGTTTTTGATGTTTCTTCAAAGTTTTCACCTCCTTCATGTTCTTGTGATGTTGATTCCACTATTGGTGTTATTGCATCATAAGATTCCTCTACTTCCATTGACATGTTAATGAATCACCTGAATCAAGCAATGCACTATGGTTAGTCTACATCACTTCTTTAGGTCTAGATCATCAATCTTAGAATATAAGAAAATGCACAATCACAATTCCATAGAAGGACTTCGACAACACATCCAAGTTTCCAATTCCTCTATCCTCAACCATACGATCATGAAAACAGATAAATACGATACTCTCTGGGTCTAGCAGGTATTAGAAAGAAAAAGCCAGCAGATTTCTATCTAGTGCAAGTTTGTAATGCAACATTAGCCAAGGACCACTTGACAGACTAGGACTCGCTAACCAGAAATGAGCCATGTCTTTCTGTTTCTATTCATCCAATCATATGTATCATAGGATCGACAAATAACATATAATACAAAATTCCACAAACTAAAAACCAAACTCGGCACCGGAAAACAGATTCGCTAATTGACAACCAAGATCAGTGGCAACCCACATACCCAAAACTCAAAAGATAAAACCTTTGCCAAGATAAAGCCCGTATACCCACACTACGAACATGAAAACGTAAAATTTTTCTTTCTTTTCACTTTATTCCATCTGATCAAGATCCTTCGCATCCCACCCACACACTCCCGCGCAAAGAGAGAGAGAGAGAGAGAGAGAGAGACTAAAGGCACGACGGGGGCGGACAGTGGCGGAGGAGGAGCAGCGGCAGCGGCGTGAATGCTTGGTGAGGAATCGAAGACGAGGAGAAGAGATTGAGGAAGAAACAGAGAGATAATCAAAACGAGGAAGAAATCGGAAGAGAATCAAGAGATGAGAAGCAAATTAGGGCTTCTTACCTTGTTGAGTGATGGAAAAGGGGCTCGCCGGCTCGGTCAAGTGTTTTTGCAGAGGCGGAGGAGCAGCGGTTGGCCGCCGGGCGAGTGGTGACCGACGCGACGGGGGCAGACAGTGGCGGAGGAGGAGTAGCGGCGGCGGCGTGGATACTCGGGGTGGATCGTGGAACCGTGAGTGGTGACCAGCGCGAGGGGGTGGACAGTGGCGGAGGATGAGCAGCGGCGGCGACATGAATGCTTGGTGAGGAATTGAAGACGAGGAGAAGAGATTGAGGAAGAAACAGAGAGATAATCAAAAACCGAGGAAGAAATCGGAAGAGAATCAAGAGATGAGAAGCAAATTAGGGCTTCTTACCTTGTTGAGTGACGGAAAAGGGGCTCGCCGACTCGGTCAAGTGTTCTTACAGAGGCGGAGGAGCAGCGGTTGGATTGGCCGGCGAGTGGTAACCGGCGCGACGGGGGCGGACAAGTGGCGGAGGAGGAGCAAGTGGCGGCGGTGTGGATACTCGGGGTGGACCGTGGGACCGTGGAATCGAAGACGAAGATAAGGAAAGGAAGTTACAAAGAGAGTCGGAGGTTGAAGAAGAAGAAACGCGATTAGGGCTTCGCGAATTAGGGCGGGGGCTTCGTTCGTGACTTTTGTTTTTTTATTTATTTTTTAATTATAAATAGTACCGGTCCGGTCCGGTGGGCGGGCGGGCGGATCCGCCCACGGAACCGGAACCGGACTGGTTCTCAACAATTGGACCCGGGAACCGGACCGGTTCCCTCAAGAACCGTCGGTTCCGGGCGGTCCAGGCGGTTCCCGGGTCCAATGCACACCCCTAGTGTTAAGAAGCACTTTTTACATACCTTCTTTTAGGCGGAATTTAGTTTCTGTGTCTTGTTTGGACATGTGTGGATACTCTTTTGAAATAAAGAGTAATACTATTTCCATTTTTTATGATTCAAATAAGATTGGGTATTGCAATTTATCCGATGGATTATATCGATTGAGCTTATCTCCCAACGATATATACGTTGCTTATTCAGCTGAAAAGGTTGTTTCCAAAAAGCCTCTACCTATGGAACAATCTTATGCATTGTGGCATAAACGTCTTGGTCACATCTCTAAAGATAGAGTAGAAAGGCTTATAAAGGCTGATATCTTGCCTACTCTTAAAGGTGATAAAGAGACTTGCGTAGAACAAGGTGAGAGGTAAGATGACTAAGATAAAGAAAAATCTACCGTACGAAGTTCGACTTGTTGGAGGTTATTCACACTGATATTAGTGGACCGTACATGGCTACCTTGTGCAGAAATTTTTATTTCATCACATTTATTGACGACTTTTCTCAATATGGATACTTGTACTTGATTAAAGAAAAGTCTGACTCTCTTGACAAATTCAAGATTTTTCGGACTGAAGTGGAGAAATAGTTGGGAAAAGTTATTAAGATTGTCAGATTTGATCGTGGTGGTGAGTATTTTGGTAGGCATGGTGATGCTGGCCAACTTAAAGGGCGGTTTGTTAAATACTTAGTGGATTCTGGGATAATAGGTCAGTTTACTATGCCCGGAAGTTTTGAACAAAATGTTGTAGCTGAAAGGCGGAATCATACTCTTATGGACATGATGAGAAGTATGATTAGTAGGATCAATTTACCTAATTTTTTGTGGGGTAAAGTTTTGAAAACAGCTCTTTATATTCTAAATCATGTTCCTACTAAAGCAGTTCCATTGACCCCTTTTGAGTTATGGACTGGACGTAAACCTAGCTTAAATCATCTTAAAGTTTGGGGATGTCCTAGCAGAAGTAAAGTTATATAATCCAACATTGAGTAAGCTGGATTCCAAAACTACTCGGTGTTACTTCGTGTCTTATCCAGATCACTCAAAGGAGTATCGGTTTTATAACCCTAATGGAGGTACAAGAATTGTGGAATCTCAGACGGCAAAATTTCTGGAATTTGATGTAGCTGAAAAGGGTAGCTGCTCACAAGCTATCGAAGATGATAGTATGGTGGGGATTATTGGATCCCTGTCTCATTCTCGTGCGTGCGCACAATTATGGAGCCTCTTGCGCCACAAACTGAGCCTGTTGTGGCACATGATCCTATTGTTGAGATAGTTCCTAATGAAATTCCTCAAGCCCCTCAAAGTCAGAATGAGGTTGAAGTAGCTCCACTCAGAAGATCAACTAGAGAAAGACGTTCAGTTATACCACTAGACTATCTAGTCTATCTGGGAGATCATGATTATGATATAGGCTGTGTTGTTGATCCCGTGACTTATACTGATACTATCTCATGTCCTCAATCAGATTTGTGGTTAGATGCGATGAAAGATGAGATGCAATCTATGAAACATAATGGTGTTTGAGAGCTTGTTGAATTGCCCGAAGGTTGTAAACCTATTGGTTGCAAATGGGTATTCAAGACTAAAAGGGATTCCAAAGGAAAGATTGAAAAGTTTAAAGTCAGACTGGTAGTTAAGGGTTTCACTCAAAGAGAAGGAATAGATTATGAAGCAACATTATCTCCAGTTTCTTCTAAAGATTCCTTTAGAGTGATCTTGGCATTGGTAGCTTATTACGATATAGAGTTACACCATATGGATGTTAAGATTGCTTTTCTAAATGGAGACCTTGATGAGGAGGTTTATATGGTGCAGCCTGAAGGTTTTGTAGCAGATGACTCAGGTAAGCTTGTTTGTAGATTGAAAAAGTCTATTTATGGCCTTAAGCAAGCTTCTAGACAAAGTGGTATTTCAAGTTTCATAGTGTTGTTACTTCATTCGGATTTATTGAGAATAAAGTAGATCGGTGCATATACACCAAGGTCGTGGGAGGAAATATATTTTTCTCATACTTTATGTAGATGATATCTTGCTTGCTAGTAGTGACATTGGTTTACTTCATGAGACAAAGCGGATGTTATCGAAAATTTTTGACATGAAAGACCTTGGTGATGCGTTTTTTGTTCTTGGCATTGAGATCCATAGGGATCGCTCACGCCGTTCATTGGGTTTATCTCAGAGAGAGTATATTGATCGCGTTTTAGAAAGATTTAATATGCAGGATTGCAAACCATGAATTGCTCATGTTGTTAAGGGTGATAAATTGAGTCTTTCACAATGCCCTAATTCAGATTTTGAGAAAGCTCAAATGAAGGATGTACCTTATGCTAGTGTGCTTGGAAGCATCAAGTATGCTCAAGTTTGCATTAGGCCAGATATTGCTTTTGCAACAGGGCTTCTAGGCGATATCAGTCAAATCCAGACACGATCACCGGGTTGTTCTTTGCCAAGAAGGTTTTAAGGTACTTAAAGAGAACAAAAGATTATATGCTGATGTATAGACATGTTCCTAGACTTGCAACTAAGAGTGCTATTCAGATGTAGATTTTGCTGGTTGTCAAGATGATAAGAAGTCAACGACATGATACATATTTATGTTGGCAGGAGGTCCAGTATCATGGAAGAGCGAAAAACAGAAATCCATATCTTTTTCTACCATGCAAGCGGAGTTTGTAGCATGTTTTTCAATTGCTACTCAAGCTATTTGGCTCCGAAACCTCATTAGGGAGTTATGAGTTTTTGATTTTGTGGATAGACCCATACAGCTATATTGTGACAATAACTCTGCAGTGTTGTTTATTAATAACAACAGAAGTCTCAAGGGGTCTAAACACATGGAGGTCAAGTTTTTGACTATAAAGGAATCAGTGCAGAATGGTGACATTGCAGTAAATTATATTCCTACAGATGATATGATTGTAGATCCACTAACTAAAGGCCTACGCCCGTGTGTTTTTGATCGACATGTCATTAGTATGGGCCTAGGAGCATCTTGGGATGCTGTTATTTAATGGGAGCTGTGTTTTATTTTTTTTTAATAAAGTTTACATCTGTTTTGTTACAATTTAGTAACACTTGATATATATATGTCAACTTTTGCATTCAATAAAATATTTTTTGAATGGATTGTTATTATGTTGAATATATATATATATATATATATATATATATATATATATATATATATTGTTAAAAGTCTAAAGGTATTACTTAAACCTTGAGTGAAGGCTAGGGGCATCCGGTTATTAGCTTTTTGCATATGTCTTATGATACATAAAGAAATGTTAATCGTAAGGACAAGACATATGTGGGTTCATTGGAATCATAAATCATTCTCTAGTGGCACAAGTTTTTTGTATCGCCTAAGGTAAGAGAATGGTGATCGACAAATGGGATCTCTATGAGAGATGTTATCCATTTGCCACGCTACTATATTGAATCCATATCAATAAAGTTGAGAGCACTTGTGACCATGGAAGGCTCTATGTGTATACATGCAGTTACCGCCATGATTCGGTGTTTAAGATTTTATGGGATATGATTGACTATTAAGAATTATCTCTGGACCAATGTGCGCACATACAGTACGATTTCAATTAATATAGTCCAAGTGGGAAAATGTAAGAGTTTTTCTAATTGTGGACTACATTAATTGATATTGTAATTTACCGTTTAACGTTTATCGTTTTATGGGGTTTGGTCTAAGGTGAGATAGTAGGTTTCTTAATTAGTCTAATATGGGCTGGCTAGTGTGGGCCAAGTTGAATCCGGTCCGTAATGAGAGGGACTAGTTGGAAACTCTATAAATAGTGCTCAAGTCTCTCCTCTAACCCTAATTCTCACCTGTATCCTCACCTAAGGAGCGTTTACCTAACGCTACACGTGAGGGGGCCGCCTCATTGAGCCAGTGATACGGAGGGTAATAAAGGAGAAGGACTTGCGCGTCGGACATTGTGTTTCCGCTTCCGCTTCAAAAACAATGGATTCCAAAACAGGTGCGTTAATCTTTCTACTCAATTATGCATGTTCTTGTTCTAGTTATGGAGATCTTGGGGTTACGCAATTTGCGTCTAACAGGAACATGTCGTAAACCCACATTTCCCAAAAAGGAACTGAGGAAACAGTAAGCAATCAACTCCTAATCTTCCCATGTTGCACATATTTCTCCATTGCTGCTAGCGGAATCCCATTTTGTCGACTCTCTCTTTCATTGAACGCAATCTTTTCACCGCATCACTTATCTTCATTCTCTCTTGTGGCAGCTCTGCAGAACAAGCAACGCCAATTTCAAATATCATCACCAAGCACTCTTGAACATGAGCATTAATGTTTCTTTGATTGCTCGAAGTATCTACAATTGATGATTCTTCTGTTTCACAAAATAGGAGTTGCTGATCTGCTACATCTGCGGTCCTCTCTGGCAAAGCTGCCATGCAGTAATTGCGAAGGTTCAAAGCATCCTTAAACATGTCATGGGTGGGTCTCTTTCCCGTAAAAATCTCCAGCAGCAGGACCCCATAGCTGTACACATCACCATCTTCCGACAATTCACTTCCCATTCCATACTCTGCAGTTGGATTTTACTTGACACGTGAGATCATATCGGCAAATGAGAAGGACATGGAAGAGAACGCATGTATAGGGGCAAGGGGAAAAGGTATTGGGGGGAGCAATTAAGAATTCTAGACGATGTCGGCAAGTTACATACCATGTTAAGCATGGTTGGTCAAAGTCAGATTTTCTATTTATCTAACCTTGTAGTTTTACGAATAGAATGTACAATTGAATCAAATAGATGGCAAAAAAAGAAAAGAAAAAATAACTACACCGAACTTCACTCTGTTAAGTTATCATGGTTATGTTTGGTTTTATAAGGCACAGGAAAGTAAGCCGAGATGAACGAGTCTGACCTCTCTACATAGCTAATGGCGATGTTTTAGACAAGAAGTTCCCTACATGCATTATCAGGGAAAGAGCTTATAAAATGACAATTAACATATATTGCAAGTCCTACATACCTGGAGGAGCATAGCCAACGGTTCCTCTAAGTCCAATTGAGCTTGTTTGACTTGCCGGCAAATCACCAATGGCGTTTGGAAATATCCTAGCCAAGCCAAAGTTGCCAACATGTCCATTCATTTGGGCATCCAAAAGAATGTTGCTCGGCTTGAGGTCACAATGGATCACCGCTATTTGGCACTGATGATGGAGATAATCCACTGCGCATGCTACGTCGAAAGCAATGTTCAGTCTTTGAACAAAACTTAATCTATGCCTTTGCATCCCATCCGGTGCAAGATACAGATGCAACCACTCCGCCAAGCTACCATTTTCCATGAACTAGTAGATTAGAGCCTTAAATTCATTGCCCTGGAAATCAACACTAGAACAAGCTGTTAGAATCTTAACGAGGTTCCGATGCCTTATGTTTTTGAGGACTTCGCACTCTGCCATGAAAATTTTGGATGCTCCTCGTTGCTTCAAGTTAAAAACCTTAACAGCCACTATTTTGTTTTCATCTGCTAGGTTCCCTTTATACACAGATTCGAAACTACCCACTCCGATCAAATTGCTAGAGTTGAACACATCTGTTGCTTTGACAATGTCTGCATAAGAAACTTGCTGAAATCCCCCTTTTGATGGAGTCTCTACATAAGCCTTACTATTCTTCTTCCTCAGCCAATAAAATGTGATCAGTAGTAATAGAAGAATCAGTGCCACTACTATTGTGACATCCCAAATATTCGGTATTAATTTCAATTGAATTAATCAGGTCATTGCTATGCAATTGGAGTCAGGGATTAAAATGGAATACAAAATTGAGATGCGAGACGAGCTAGTGGATGAGGAGAATATTTAATGGAAGCATTGAGGCATCACTTGGATTTATCGAGATCTTATGAGGCCAATTGAGATGGATTTAAAGTAAATCAAGTGATTAATGGAAGCCAATTGTTTCAAAATTCGTATGCCCATAGAACCAAAATTTTGAATTGTCTAAAGGCTTCTAGAAGGGGCAATTTAGGGCTTGGAAATGAAAAGTGGAAGGCAGCTGGTAGTGGGGCCAAAGAGAGAGAGAGAGAGAGAGAGAGAAGAGGAGAAAACCGGTTTCCCCTCTTCCTCCGTGGAGCATCTCCATCTTCTTCCCTTTTCTTTGGCTTTCTTCTTCAGCAGCAACGTAATGCCAGCTAAGCAGAAGCAGCTGCCGTCATCGCCTCTCGCCACCGTCGCCGCCCACCGAAGTCGGAGCCGCTGCCACTGCTCCGCGGTCGGCCGCACCTCGTTGCACGCCCTCCGCGTCCGCCCCTTCTCCCCTCTCTTGTTCGAACGAAGCAGAAACAGGGGCAGTAGCCATGTCGCTTGAGCCAGAGCCACCATCGCCGTACGTGACGCCACCGCCCTCCGTCGTTCACTGCCGAGCTGCTGTCCTCTCGTGCCGCTGCTGGCCATGCGCTGTTGGCCTCTACTCGTGCGCCCAGGGAGCTGTTCGACCAGCTCAGGCCGCGGATCGGCCACCTCAAGCCACGATCCGGCCACCTCCGGCCACTATGGGCCACCGCTCGGCCTCGCCAAGCCACCACCTAGGTAGCACCGACACGTTCCAAAGGCCTCCGTGTCGTGTCGGACACCCCGACACGTGTCCGACACGCTCGATACGTTCGGACACGCTCGGACAAGCGGCCAACGCGTGTCGGAGTTTTCGACACGTGGTCAACTCTTCCCGACACGCGCGTCGGAGCGTGTCCGGATGGTGGATCTGCGGTGCGAAGGAAGAAGGTGATGGAGGGTGGAGGCAAGGGTGAGGGGAGCCGTCGCTCACGCGAGGGAGGGCTGCGACCACCGACTGTAACGCCGGAGAAGGCTGCGACAACGCCGGAGAAGGTTGCGACCGCCAACTGCGCCGAGAAGCCTTCTTGATCGTCTTGGTCGGCTGCGACCGCCGACTGCAACGCCGAGATGAAAAACCGCAACACCGCGATGGAGGGCTGGACGTGAGGCTTCGACGGCAAAGGGAAGAACGGAGGTGAGGCAGCGGCGAGAGAGGTGGAGACATCAGACCTAGCAAAGGAGAGGAAAAATAAGGTGATTCCTAGGGTTTTTAGGGAGAAGAGAAAGGAGAGAGACGAGGTGTGACGGCTTCTGGGGAAAAAAAGCCTTGTGCAGGTGGGGGAAAGAAAGCCTGCAAGCCTCGTACAGGGGAAAGAAAGCCTCTGCAGGGGAAGGACAGGCGCAGGCGCAGGGGAAGTGAGGGTGGGTGGGGGTGGGGGTGGGGTGGGGGAAGAGAACGTGTGCTTAAATAAATGGGTGGGACCCATTTAAATCCTAAAAAGATATATGAAACATTAAATAACTTTATTAATACATTATAAGGCTAAAAAATAAATAAATAGACAGGTTAAAAAGTTATTTCAAAAATAAAAGTACCAAATAGTAAATAATGATAAATTTTGATCATTATAAAAAAATATAAATTTATTTTGACTCTAATCTTTCATTAGTTAATTATTTCATCGATAACTTTTGTTAAAGTAAAAAAATGTCTTTTCAATTTTTTTATGAATAAATTTATTAATGTTATTAGTATAAATTTATTATAGGCTCTTTTTTTTATTATTTTATTTATGAATTTGAATAAATTAATTTAAATATAATAATTAATCATATATATATAAATATTTATTTAATATTTAACGTGTCGGAACGTGTCGGAATTCTCTACTTTTTGAGAAATTGCGTGTCGCGTGTCGTGTCGTGTCGTGTCGCGTGTCGCGTGTCGCGTGTCGGGCTACCTAGGCCACCACCCGCTCTCCCGACCTCTTGCCGCCCCCAACCCTCTCTCTCTCTCTTGCTGTTTTGCGGCCGAACCAACAAACCCACGAGTGGGTTTCCAGCCGGTTCGTGGGCTGTTTTGGGCCGTTTCCGAGCCCCGAACCCGAGGCCCGCTTTAGAGTTTGTTGCCTCGCGCCGCCCGTCGGATTGATCCGATTTGCGCGCGATTTGGTGAGTAATCTCACTAATCCCGGATTAGTTGGCTAATTATGCTTTAGGTTGGTTTAGTTTTAATTAATTATGTTTAGGTTGTTAGATTATAATTAATTAGCAATTATTAGTCAATTGTGATGCGATTTAGATAAATTGATTGCGCAATTAACAAGTAGACGTGGTCTACTATTTATTGGGAGTGTCTCGGGAATTTTCCGACCCCTAATCGGGCTTCAATTTGGCGATTCGGGCCTAAGTGGGACTTTTAGTATTTAAATATTAATTTTCGGAATTAAATTAAATTATTATTTATTTTCCGAAAATTCAAGGGAGATGGTCCGGAACTGGAATATTATGCTGATGACCGTGGTGAAGTCCGTTTATTTAATCGGGCTTTATTTTGCGCTAAATTGAATTTTTAAATATTAATTATTTAATTTTCGAAATTAATTAATTATTTATTTATTTTCCAAAAATTCAATTGAGATGGCCTGTGACCGGAAATTTATGCAGGTGATCGTGGTGCAGTCCGTTTATTTAATTGGGCCTTATTTTGAGCTAAACGGAATTTTTAATATTTAATAATTAATTTTCGAAATTAATTAATTAATTAATTATTTTTCGGAAATTAAGTTTGAGATGGCCGACGATCGAAATTTCGTGTTGATCGTCGTGGCACAGTCCGTTTATTTAATTGAGCTTTAATTTGTGCTGAATTGATTTAATTGTGGATATTTAGGATATGTTCCTAAATTGATTATTTGAGTAAATTGAGTACAAATTAAGGTTGTTGATAATTACTTTAGAAATGGGATGAATTATCATGAAAGGCACGGGCCTTGATGATTAGATATATCACCTCGGAGAATGCACATGGCTCGATGACGAAGTATGTTGCCTTGGAGAATGCATGTGGCTCGGTGAGTCAGTTTGGCATCTAAAAGGACACGTGGGCTCGGTAATTTGATGCATTACCTCGGAGAATGCACGTGGTCCCAATGAGTAAGTTTGGCATCTAAAAGGACACGTGGGCTCGGTAATTTGATGCATTACCTCAGAGAATGCACGTGGTCCCAATGAATACATTTGGCATCTAAAAGGACACGTGGGCTCGGTAATTTGATGCATTACCTCGGAGAATACAAAATAAACTGGTTAATTGACTTAGACTTAGCAAAGTCGTTGCCTTCTAGGCATTATCCAGTGAATGATCATTCCATTCACTGCGCCAAGTTGGCCTTTCCTTTTCACCTTCTATTAGTCTTCCTCTGCGCATTCTTAACCGTTGCCTTCTAGGCATCATCTTCGGTAGTTTGTGTATCAAGAAGAAGCAAGTCTTTATGCATCTGGTCAATATGAGCCCCTTTCACCTCAACCATCATATCATATGAGTGTCCATGTAATTTATCGGCCGAAATGAAGTAGGTTGACATGTTTCAAGTACATACAATAATTTTACTACTAAGCCTCGGCAACTACTTCAGGCAAATACAGCTGGTGGCAGTTCTTCCTCTTTGTTTTAATCGGAAGCTATTGGTATTTGGAGAGTACTCTCGCTGTTTAATTGGGAAAGACCATGAAGAAGCCTTCTTGTTGCCCGAGGAGGGGAAATGAAAAGCCAAGTTGAGCTGGACTTACTTACCAAATTGCCAAACTTTTTGATACATGAACGGTTTGATTAATTGTTCCGAGACGCCTCTGCTCGGGAGAGCGTGTGGAGTGATTAGCCAGAAAGTAATATTAATTTCACGCTTAGAAGTCTTTGCCTTCTTGTGGACCTCGGCCCTCAATTTGCAGTGAACAAATGCACGTCTATCAAGAGGAGAAAAATGGACAAATTAATTAAAAATTGAGTAGATTCAGTCATAGCGTAAGAGGCTCGACTGGTGAAGTGGAAACCCTTGCGATTCAACCATGTCCTTTCTTAAAATACTCTTATCTTGTCTAGTTATATGGAGATGCTTGGTACCGGTAAATTAGTCAGTTCTTACTACAACCAAAAAAGATCAATGATTTATTGTTCCAGCAGAGAGCACCTGCTTTTGCATTCCTGGAAGACTGAAAGAGACTTGTCACCTAATTTAGATGGCACCGAGTCGACGTTCTGAAAAATGCGCATCGCAGGAAGAGCAGCTGAATCTACGGCAAAGCAGTCTGTAAGTGACACAAATAAGAAGAAAATGGCTTAATACGAGGACAAGAATCAACATTAGCCTAAACAATATATACAACAATTGTTGTTCCTTATTGAAGAAAAGCTATCGGTAGCTACTTTGGTATTTCCTCCTGACTAAAGTTTTGATGGTTAATGGACTCAAACTTATTCCTACTGGCTCTCAGGAGTCAGCGTGATTAGTCCTTGCCTTTTATCTTGGCGCTGACTGCAGTCAATACGCATAGGAGGATGGTTCAACCCTTATATTTTAGTCTTTTTGGTCCACGGCATTGATTCTTATATCTAAGAGCGAGGAAAAGAAACAAAGAAAAAAGTGACAGCTATACTGCGGCAGTACGTCCCAGGAACGACCACGTGAAGTGTCTGTCCTTTAATCGAAATGTGCAGTGGGGCATCGTTGAATCTAGAAATCAACGTGCATAGGCTACCTACGTAGTAAATCTCCAGTAGGGAATTATTTGGGGAACATTCAATAAATGCTTCCATAAAAAAATGAAGGATGAGGAGCTCTTGACGCTTACGTGAAGCAAAGGTTCATAAAGTTTAGGGTTATGACGTTCAAAGTTTGTGGACTTCAATCTTTCTGGCTGAACGTGTAAATCTTTTGTTTAGGAATTTTGGTTACACGCATTTCAAAAAAATTTGTTCTAAAAGTTAAGGGTGCGTTCGGTAACAATTCGGTTCTCAAAAATATCAGAAATGATTTTATTTTATTTTATTCCTAGAAATAATTTTTAAGCATTTAAAAACGTTTAATAACTATCCAAAATTTTTTATTATAGAATAAAATTACGTTTGATATTGTATTCATTGATTCTATTCCAAATCAATTTTTAAAATTTTTAAATAATTTTTTTACTTTTTTACTTTCTTTTTTTTTTTTTTTTTTTTTTCTCCTATTCTCCTTTTTCTTCTTCTTTTTGTGACTAGTCGCCGAACCGGCGACTAACCGACGAGGGCCGATGACCTCATTAGAGCGTCGCCGCCCCTCGATGAGGCCAACCCTCATCGGGCCGAGCTCGCCGAGGCTTGGTGAGGCCCGCCCCGGCCACCGGTGGGGTTGGGTGTCACGAGGCTTGCCCAACCTCGCCGATGGCTAGGCTTGCCTCCGGTGAGCTCACCGAACCGGTTGTCGGCTACCGACGACGTGGCGGCGCAAGTGGCGGTGGGCGACAAAGGACAACGGCGAACGGCGAACGATGGCAGACGGCGGCAAACAACAATCGCAGGATGGCGGTCGATGAAGAAGAAGAATAAGAGAAAAGGGAAGAAGAAGAGTTTGTTTTGATTCTTAGATTTATTTCCAGAATAAGAATCAATTTTTTCTTTTATTTTTAATTTTATTCCAAATTTACTTCCGAAAACAAAAAAATAAAAATTTATTCCCGAGAACAAAATTTTCACCAAATATGATTATGTTCCCAAACTACTCCCAAGAACAAAAATTATAATCGGTGACTATTGAGATGGTTACCAAACAAGGCCTAAGATTCCTAAAGCGATATATTGGTGCCTATAGCTAGGGCATTTGAAAGCTTCAGAATGCGAAGCTTCACAAGTAGACAAAAAAAGAGAATTGGCTCGTCCGTCCATGAGGGAAAGAAATGCTGTTTCGTCTTTGCTTTAACTTTTGACCCGACCGTTCCAAATAATATTGATTTTTGCGATTTTTTTTTTTTATGATAAACAGTTTGAGTTGCGGGGACCTCATGTTCCACTTGTTTATAATTTTTCTTGTGCCAATTTGCAATTTTTGAAAGGAAGCAAGCCACACAAAATATGACATGATCTTAAATTGAAGAAAAAAAAAAAGAGAAAACAGAAAGCAAAGTTAGTTGGGTGGCCATATTTCTACACCTCAGAGGCTCTCTCTCCATGCCCCAACTATATGCAGCCTCTTATTCATGAGTTACAAATATGATATCATTCATATTTAACTTTAATTAAGTTTGCATATTGGTATTTCTATAAGTTGAATGTCAATCAAAGATATAATTTGAAGGCAATTTTTTCCTACTAGATACAAAAGAAAAAGTAACATCACTTGATGAGGAAAATCACTTCAAATTATATAAATTATGATGATAGTTTTAAGCTCCATGCATTTAGAAGAAGAATGTGAGATCTCACTTTTAGGGAATGTTTCATTCTAATCCTTCATTCTGCCCTCCATAACTTTCAAGTTGGTGCATGTCAGATCTTGAACTTCAAAAAGTCGCATCCCCTTCTGTCTAACACAAACTCGTATTTTTGTATGCTCATTAACCCTGCTAACCTTTCCGTACACTTCTTTGAGGGATAAATAAGTTACATATCCTTTATAATCTATAAAGCTTTGGCAAGGGGATATACACCTTTATTAAAAGATAAATTCTTAATATGGCGAGCATTGATTGTTGAATTAGTGATAGATTACTCATAATGAACTGTTATTTTGTTGCATTTGCATCACATCCATAATGAATTATAAATATATCTTCACTCTAAGTTAAAGGAGTACCTCGTTGGCTTTTTTAGCATTGTAATAAACATATTCACGAAATGAATAGTTCATCTCCTTTCGGAGCCCCTTCTCTCCTTCCTTTTTCTTTAATTTATTTTCGTTAAATTTCCTTTTCTTTCCTACTGAAAGAACCTCCTATTCCTTGAGAGAGAGAGAGAGAGAGAGAGAGAGAGAGAAAGTGATTAAATTGTATATTTTCTTGAAGAAATAAAAGGGTTGTCTTTGGGTGCGAAAGAAATACGACAAGAAGAAAATCTGCTAAAAAAAAGGGAGCGGAAAATAAAAACAAGGGAAGGATATAAAGATGAGATACGAATGGGAAGGACACATTTAACTTCACGTGAGGAGGAGAACGTGTGTGGGGACGGTCACGTATTACACCTCCAAGTTAAAAAAAGTGGTGTCCTATCTCAATTAGATTTGAACGAAAATCTACTAAAATCCCTTCATTCACGGTTACCAAGCAATCTATTGCGACATGTAATTACACCTTACACTGTATCGATTAGGTGGCTTTTTCTATCATTGTATTTTGCAAATAGAAAAATCGTTCTTTCCATCTCATGAAAAATCATGGACCTTTGTCGCTTTCCTCGTCCTTTCCGTACCACTCTTCTTTCCAAGTCTGCCAAGCCACGAGCCTCTTCTTTTTGGTGTCAATATGAACACGTTGGTTGCCTCCAGTTGTTCAAAAGAAAAAAAAATGGAAAAGAGGCTGAAATAGCCCCATCAATCAGTCCACTCCCCGGTCAGTACTTGCCCTTTATTCGCTCTTATTCAAGTTCTATTCGGCACGCGCAGAAATTGACAAGAGACATCCTAGTCCTTGTCTTCGACAAAAACAACTATCATAATCAATGTCTACTTGTCGAGGCTACTACATAGGAAATAGTAAGGGTAATAGGAGGGAGCTATTTGGGAGATGTTGGATAAATGCTTTCGCAAGAAAATAAGATGAGGTGCTACTGAAGCCATTCGTGAAAGCTCAGTCCTTTCAAAGTTTGCGGCCTCGAAACTGAGGAGAAAAAGAGAAAGTGGGCTCATCCGTGTGAGAAAGAAATATAAGAGTTGGCTCTAAGTATTTTCACGTGTCATGTGAGAAAAACTATTGTAATAATAAGTGTAAGCTCTCACTAATCATAAATGAAGTGTGTGATAATTGTGTGACAAATATATATATATATATATATATGTAGGATCCAAGTTGCTTATTAAAGTTACTTGCTAAGCAATCAATTGAGAGAAATTTACATTTTCCATTAACTGTTCATATCGCAGCATTTGTACTGTTGTGTTGAATGGATATTGATGCAACATGCTGTTATGGGAGTGAGATTTTTACTTTAGTGAATGAACTTTCATCACTCATGAGCCTTCTAAAAAAATAAAATAAAACAGGCCTTTTATATCATTGACAGGGAATAAAATTAAATTTCTTCAACCCGCCATAGAATAAAACCAGTTCCTTGCATTATAACATGAAAGATAGTGAAAGATATGTCGATCAGTATTTAATATTTGGACAAATTTGAGTCACACGACGCAGTTCTATGTCAATTTACAGGATTTTTCTTTTCTTTTTTTCTTGTTAACATTTGTATTCTCTATTTAACATAGAATTTATTATTTATAAAAAGTTATGATTGACCCTCAACCCTTTTAAGGATATTCATCTATAATTTTGTTAAATGCGTCTCGAACTATGGATTCAAAATCAAACTCGGCTCCGTATCCACTTCCATTTTTGTTCATGATCTGATTAATTTTAAGTGAATTAAAACGCGTGAGAAATCAAAAGGATGGAGGGGGTAAACATCAATTCTTCTTTTTCCCAAAGCCGTACCCACGACAGATTCCCCACCCCCACTACGACGTATTCGTGGGACCATCCTAGTATTTTCTATTATTATTTTCGATTTTCCGAATTTTCCCTGGGCAGAACGGGAAATTCGGGAGCGGAACTATGCAGTCACAGGTGACGCATGACTCATCATGCGGCATGAGCAAGAGTCTGACATATCACATTTTGATTAACGAAACGGCTTTTAAGACTCGCACACATCGGCTTAGATCTAAATCATATTTCATTTTATAATCTTAATTCATTGCTCTACGAAATTACGCTTTTTCTTCTTTTCTTTTTTAAGTGCAAGCACATCGACAATGTGCTTTTAATTCACTTATGAACTCTAATAAATGAAGAAATAAAAAAGGGTGTATTTGGGGGTGAAAGAACAACGACAGGAAGAAAATTGAAGATAAAAAGAAGGAAGATAACCCCATATTTACATGTTAAAAGTCACAAGTGGGGTCGTATCTCAATTAGATCTGAATGAAAAATGACCAAAATCACTTCATTCATAGTTAATTTAGTGAAGGATGATGAACCGTAATTCACAAGCAATGCATTGCAACATGTAATTACCTTCGCACTGCATCAGTCGGTGGCTTTTTCTATCTCATGGATCGGAGACTTTTGTCACTTTCCCCGTCCGTCCGTACTGCTCTTCTTTCCGAGTCTACGAAGCCATGAACCTCTTCTTTTTGGCGTGTCAATGTGAAATGCGCCGGTTGCCTCCAGCTGTTTAAAAGAAAAAAAAAGGGAAAAGAGGATTAAAAGCACCCCCATGAATCAGTATTTTCCCCGAATCATCAGCTTGAAGTTTTGTCCATGAAGCCTTTATTCACTCACATTCAACAAGCTCTGTGCAGCATGCGCATCATCGGATCGAGAAATGGACGAGAGATACCGTAATTCTTGTCTTCGACGAAAACAATTATCAGAAATTAACATCTACTTGTCAAGGCTACTGTGTAGGAAATGGTAAGTGGTAATAGTACGGAGCTATTTGGGAGACGTAGGATGGATGCTTTCACAAGAAAATGAAGAGGAGGAGCTATCGAAGTCATCAGTGAAAGCGCAGGTTCTTTCAAAGTTTTTGGGCTCTAAACTAAGGAGAAAAAGAAAGACTTGCCTCATCCGTGCGGGAAACAAAAAAAAAAAAAAGAATGCACTTCGCTCTGAGTGTTTTGGCGGGTCATGTGTGAAAAACAATCTTAATAGTAAGTATAAGTTTTCACTAATCATAAATTATGTGCGTGATAATTGTGCAACAATTCTTTTTTTTGTGTGTTGTATTCATACTGTATATTCAATTAAGTATGTCCTGACCCGAGTTACTCATTACAATTTTTTCATGTTACCACTACCGTGTTTCTGTACCCAACAACAATGAGTGATAAATTATGTCTAGTTTCAGAATGAATTTTGCTCCAAGGTTATCTCCAGATGATTTTTCAACCAAACCATTGACGAACTTTTTTTTTTTTAATATTTACCCTTTACCAAATAAAAAAAAAAACTTCCTTACCAAAAAAAAAACTTTTTTTTTCCTAAATTAAAAAATTTGAAGACATGGTTTTGCAATGCTCATAGTTCAAAGATAGGAAAGGGGGAATGAGATACGTATGGATAAGCAGGATCACATGCATCATACCAAATGCTATGTACGTCATACTTGTGAATGTTTTTCGTATTTAAAACCAATTATCATATCGGAAAAATCACCCAATCAGTCATAAACTTATCATAAAGATGTCAATTTAATCTTAAATTTTATAATTTCGCCAATTTAATGTTAAACGTTTATGTGATATTTCAATATAGTTTTTATGATCAATTTCTGGTGGAAACCAGTAAACAACCCAAGATAACAAAATCACTACATCAATGATTCTTAATAGAAATTGGCCACAAAAGGTTGATATCTCGTGAGAGAATTCATATGATTAAGTCAATACAATTGTTATATTCTACCGAGATTGTTGTCGGAAGTAACACATGATGCAATAGTAGGGATATGACACAAATGCCGAAATTATTGGAAGCCTTTGCAAGATTTGCTCTTTGTAGTCATTGTGAAAATATGGAATGCACTCGTACGGATGGGCCAACATGCACTGTCCACGAAAGCTCGGTCTGTGGCTGGCATGGATGGAATACAAACACGAGTTGGAAAAGCAATTTAAGTGGAGAATTATTGGGGGAGTGAGAAGGGGGGATGCACTTTGCTTTTTCTACATCATGGCTTGACCATCATACACGTTTTGTGGACCATCTCTTGAGATCTTTCTCCTGATAAGGGTCAAAAAATGTGAACCTTCAAGAAACCTATCTACATAGTGATTGTTTGGGTGCTTATGTGCACTATGAACTTCACATACATTTTGGGCCTCAACTGCTATGTTCTGACTTCTGACGCTTTAAATGAACATGACATAAAATTAGAACATGATTTTTCCACACAGCATGAATTTTATCGATATTCCACACTCGATCAAGTTTGACACGGAAATCAGATTAAGGAATCCAAGATGCCCAGGGAATCTTGTGAAGAAAATATAGCAATTGATCAAAAACATACTAATGATTTAGCATGTAAAGAATTGTTAAGGAACTGAGATAGCTGAAATTTAGGGATTTTTGAAGAGAACATATGGGTTAGTTGAAGCAATTGTTCTTCCAGTTGAGCATCCTCATGGATAATATGAAATGGGAAAGAATTTGCTCAAGGTAATAAACAGAACCAATTATATCTTACATAGAGAAAGTGAATTATTCTTCAAAATAAGTGTTTCAAGAAAATTTTAACTTAGATTTGATCATGATAGCACTTATTTATGACTCTACTAACACTTTGCAAGCATCATCAAAATCCCGAATTTCATCAATGAAGTACTAATCTCTACACCATATGCAATTTAGAATAATAAATAAAAAAGAAACCATGCATCCACACACAATTTCAAGCAGTAAAATTTCCCTTTTGAAAATACATAAAATTTACTCAATTTCTCTTTCAGCAATACACAATTTTTTCTATATTACAAATCTCGAATGAATTCACGTATTTCCTAAATGTTTGTACATAACAGTTTAAATTCAATCGCTTATTCCGAATTTTCCAATTGAATCGGAGATAAGATAGAGACGACATCTCCATCACATTATGGAAAAGCATTCATCAATTATTTTTCTCATCCATCTGAATTGCCCATCTTTCCGATTCTCCAAGGCCATCATGACCTCTACCTTTTACAGCCAATGTGGAACGCAATGCTTGCCAGCCCAAAAGGAAATGGAAAAAATTTAAAGCACTGACACCATCGGTACGTTCCAGGAACGACTAGGTGAAGGATCTGTCCTCTTATCGAACCGTGCAATGGGGGCATCAAAAAGATCAACATCCATAGGCTACTATATAACAAATAGTAAGGACGCATTTGATAATATTTCTGTTCAAAAATTGTTCCAAGAAACAGAAATAGAGAAAACTATTTATGCTCCAGGGAATAATTTTTGAACAGAAGAAGGCGTTTGGTAAACTTGTTTCGGGAATAAAAAATGAACAGAAACACGTTTAGTATTTTTGTGTTTCTTTTAATTTTTTAATATTTTTTAATATTTTTCTTTCTTTTTTCTTTTTCTTTTTTTTCTTCTTTTGCTCGGTTGCCGGCCTTGGCCATGATGGGCGACCGGTCGACGAGGGCTAGCAGCCTCGCCCAGCCACGGCAAGGCTCACCAGCCCCGGTGAGGTCGAGCCTCACCTTAGCTAGGCGAGCTCGGGCTCGCCAGCATTCGGCTCGCCCAAGCTCGCCCAACCTTGCCCGCTCCAGTGAGGCTGAGCCTCGCCAGGGGCCGACGACGCTCGGCCTCACCAGGGGCTGACGATGCTCCGGCGAGGTCGCCGAACCTCAACGGCGTTGCCGGCCCTCGATGGCTGGTTGCCGCCCATGGCTGAGACCGACGACCGGCCAAAGAAAAAAGAAAAAAAAAAGAAGAAAAAAAAGAGAGGAGAGAAAAAATTTGTTCTTAAAAATTGTTCCTTAAATAAAAACATGTTTTTCTTTTTTTTCGTTTCTGTTCCAAATGTATTTTTGGGAACAAAAAAATAGATTCGGAACAAAAATGCAAACAAACGTGTTTTTATTCTTTTTTTTTCATAAACAGAAAAAAAGAATGTTAACAAATAGGGTCTAAGTCTCCTGGTTGGGAACTATTTGAGAAACACACAATAAATGTTTTCACAAGAAAGTAAAGGATGAGGAGTCATCTTGACGTGTACGTGAAGCTAAAGGTTCGTAAAGTTTAGGATTTTGTCTTTTGTGGACTTCAATCTTTGTGGCTAAACGTGTGAATCCTTTGCTCTGGAATTTTGGCTATTCGCATTTCAAAAAAATTTCTCCAGATGTTAACGTCGCTAAAGCAATAGATTGGTGCCTACAATTAGGGCATTTAAAAGCTTCAGAATGCGAAGCTTCACAAGTAAAAAGAAAAAGAGAATTGGCTTGTCCGTCCGTGAGGGAAAGAAATGTTCTTACTTCTTTGCTTTAGCCTTTTGGCCCGACTGTTCCAAGTAATATTGGTTTTTGCGATTTTTCTATGATAAACAGAATTAATTTCGGGACCTCATGTTCCGATTGTTTATAATTTTTCTTGTGACAATTTGCAATTTTTGAAAGAAAGCAAGCAACGCAAAATATGATATGATCTTAAATTGAGGAAAAAAAGAGAAATAAAAAGCAAAGTGAGTTGGATGGCCACGTGTCTACACCTTAGAGGCTCCCTGCCCATGCACCATTAATGAGTTATAAATATAGACATCGTCATATTTAATTTTAATTAAGTTTGCATATTGGTATTTCTATAAGTTGAACACCGATCAAGATATAATTAGAGGTAATTATTTCCAACTAGGTAAAGAGGAAAAAGTGACATCGCTTAATAACGAGGAAAATCACTTCAAATTAGATACATTATAATGACTGACACTCTTAGGCTACATGCATCTGGAAGAAGAATGTGAGATCTCATTCTTACATTTTAGGGAGTGTTTCATTCTGCCCTTCATGACTTTGCATTTGGTGCATGTCCGATCTCGAACTTCTAAAAGCCACATCTCTCTTCCGTCTACTCCAAACTTGTATTTTGTTATGCTCATTAACACCGCTAACTTTTTTCCATTAACATGGATGACACATGTCTTTTATGGGATAAATAAGATACATATCTTATACAATCTAAAATGCTTTTTTCCGAATGATATATGCCTTTTATTAAAAGGTAAATTCTTGATATGATGAGCATTGATTATCTAATTGGCGATGGATTACTCATAATGAGGAGATGTTGTTTCATCGTGTTTGCGTCACATCTCGTCCATGGTTAATTACAAATTTATCTTTATACTAAGTAACGAGTACCTATTGGCTTTTTTGGCATTGTAGAAGTTGTATTTACATAATGAATAGTACATCTCCTTTCAGATGCTCTCTTTTTCATCCCTCATTAGCATCACATCTCGTGTCACGTCCATGGTTAATTACAAATTTATACTTATGCTAAGTTAAACGAGTACCTGTTCGCTTTTTTGGCACTGTAGAAATCGCATTTACAGAATGAATAGTACATCTCCTTTCTTATGCTCTCTTTTCCATACCCCTCTCATTTTGTCGTTCCTTTTTCTTTAATTTATTTTCGTTTTTTTTCCTTTTTCCGAAAGAACGTACTACTCCTTTCGTGGGTGGCAAGAGAGAGGAGGGGGAGGGGGGGAGGGAAGGGTGATTGTGGAAAATAACCTCATATTACACCTTACAGGTCACAAGTGGGGTTGTATCTCAATTAGATCTGAATGAAAAATGACCAAAGCCACTTCATTCACAGTTAATTTGGTGAAGGATGATGAACCGTTATTTCGTGATTAGAGTCATAAGTAATGCATTGAGACATGTAATTGCGCTTGTACTGCATCGGTCAGGGCCTTCCTCTATCATCGTGTTTCGCAAATGGAAAAATGGGTCTTTCGATCTCATGAATCGTGGACGCATCTCTCTCTCTTCCTTTCCTCTTTTCCTTTTCTGCTCGTTATTCCATGGTGGAACAGATGCAGAGAAACGCAGAGGCCTCGTGAATTCACAGTGCTTGAGCGAGCTTTGTCACTTTCAGCATCCGTCTGTACCGCTCTTCTTTCCAAGTCTGCAAAGCCACGGACTTCTTTTTGGCGTGTCAACGTGAAACACGCTGGTTGCACCCACATCAATTATTACGTTCCCCCAATCAGTACGTTCCCTTTGTTCACTCTCATTCAAGTTCTGTGCAGCATGTGACGAGAGATTCCGTAATTCTTGTCTTCGACGAAAATAATTATCAGAAATCAACGTTTACTTGTCGAGGCTACTGTGTCAGGAAATAGTACGGGTAATAGTAGGGAACTATTTGGGAGACGTACAATAGATAGATGCTTTCGCGAGAAAATGAAGATGAGGAGCTATTAAAGTCATATGATAAGCTGAGGTTCTTTCAAAGTTTGTGGGCTTCCAACTGAGGAAATTAACATAGAGTTGGCTCAGAAATAAAAGACTTTGCTCCAAGCCTTTTTGCATGTCATGTGAGAAATAAAAGACTTCGCTCCAAGCCTTTTTAACCACCGGTCGCGGCGCTCCACCTGATAAGGCTCGCGATCCTCAACGAAGAGGTGAAGGGTTCAAAACCCGTGAGTGCTGCTAGGTGTATTAAGTGTGGACTCGGGGGTGGTGGGTCCTCCCGTTTAAGTGTCACTTGGGGGTTTACGGCGCGGCTGTCGGCCGCAAGTCGGTTCCTCCAATACCAAAAAAAAAAAAAAAACAATTGTAATGGTAACTGTGTGACAAATATTTTATTTGTGTGTTATATTTATACCGTATTTACAAATAAATATCTCCAGAGTTGCTCATTCTAATATTTTTCGTGTTACCGTAGCCGTGCTTCCATGCCCAACAACAATTGATGGTAAGTGATATCTACTTTTAGAATGAATTTCAGTCTAAATTTACCTCCACATGATTTTCCAATGAAACCATAAACGATCTCCTTCTTTTATTATTAAAAATTTGAAGACATGGTATAAATTTTGCAATGCTCAATTGCTCATAGCTCAAAGCTAGGTAGTCACGATGATTACCTGATTCGGAATAGTACCCAACCCACGTGGTAGGGGGCATGAAGTGACGTTTTCTTTGACAAAAATCGAGACCAGAAAAAGCATAGTAGAAAGATCTTGCTCACAGAGAATTATCTCTTGACAATATCACAAAGATTTATCTCTTGACAATATCTTCCGGTAGCTTTACCATTACTTGTATCCGTACTTGATTTGCTCTTTTGTTCCCAACGACTTTCCTTCCGACTCAATGATTCTCCTTTCCATGACTCCCTTCATTTTGAGCTTCATTAGCTATTTATTCGGTCCTGCGAATTCACCATTAGAATCGATAAAGATAATTGGAGAAGTTCATCATTGATAAGATTCTGATTTTTTCCATGATATTATAGGTTAATCATCTTGACTTACATGTTGTTAATGATCTATCACGATCTTTTTGAGTAAGATGTCCATCAAAAATAAAGAAATTAGATGAATGGACATTCAAGATTTAACTATGTGATCTTTTGATGACACTAATCATTCTCAATGACCTTAGTTTTCCCACATGTTTAATCAACATAATACTTGACTTGGAGGAATCATCTCTCTTTCCTAAACCCTTGAAATCAATTTTGACATCCCAAACATAATAGATTCACAAGTAGTGAGTATTTTTTAGCTAGTTCCAAAAGTATAAATACTCGATTCCGTGATTCGTTAGAAGTTTCACATATTTTACTATTTGGTTGTGCTATAACAATAGAAATAATATAACATTTTCTTTAGATGTGTATGCAATCACTTGGATGTATGGGTTTTTTTTTTTCTCTTTAATGTGTAGTCTTTTTTTTTTTTGGTAAAGGTAATAATATTAATGAGGAGGACAAATGTACAAAAGATCGGATCCAAACAAGCACTCTTAACAAAGGAGCAAGAGTGACGGGGATTCGATAAAAAGCCCGAGGGCGCCAGCAAGAACACAAAAGCTATGAAACGAACAAACAAGCCGTAACAACAGGAACCCGTAGCGTCCCCATCCTCAAGCCCTCAAAGCTGAAAGCAGAGAACGGAGGAGGAAGGCACCTGTAACTACAAGAATAAGAGCAGACCGAATCACCAGCACCCTAAGGAGGAATAGCTACAGATGAAAAGATCATTGGGTGGAATCCCCACCCCCTATGCAGTCTTCTGTTCCTCGGAGAAGGAAGAACTTTCGTGAATGTAAGTGCTTTGTCCTTAACCACCTTGATTAGGTGATTTTTAAGGGCAGGGCCTACCAAGGATTCGCCCTCGAAGATAATCGCATTCATCTTCCTCCAAATGAGATGGCACAATGCACCGAAGGAGAATCGAACTATCCTGTGGTAAAAATCCTTCCCCATGAGGAATTTCCTGGCCCAAGTGAGCGCCTCACTCCAACATCTATTCCTCCATGGCAAGTTACATCTGGCCGCCCAAAAAAGGCCAAGGAAGCGCAGATGCGACACCGGAAGAATAGGTGTTCGATTGAGTCCGGTTCTTCACTACAAAAAGCACATACATTAAAATCAATTCGACCTTGATTTAACAACCTCACCTGAGTGGGAAGACGGTTTCTAGATATAAGCCATAGAATAAACTGATGGCGCGGGACTATATCAATATCCCAAATCAAAGAAGCCCACTCCACCCGATCTCTCTTGGTTCTATTGACATTCCATGATGCGACCGAGAAGGAGGCCGATGGATCGCCACACCAAATAAACTTATCATCACCAAATAAACTTATCATTTTTTTTTTCTCTTTAATGTGTAGTCGAGATCTTTCTTTTTCACCGATTTTAAAAAAGGAGGCATTGGTGGTTGCAATTACTAAGCTTTATTTTCTATGAGTGTAAGTCATTTCTAGAAAATCTCAGTTCCTCCAACAACAATGTTTAAATCCCAAGGAGGTTAGTGTTATAGATAAAGCCAAATATTTGTTTTTATGGGCTTTTTTGTCTTTTCTATTAGATTTCATTTTAAGTTAAAAGTGGTACCTATATATTAGCGATGGAAAAACCCTAGCCGTAAAGACGCTGAAAAAGGAAATAGAGAGGCAAGAAAAAGAGAGAAGAAAAAAGTGAGTTTTTTCTTGATGAGAGTTCTCAATCTCTTTGTGCCCTGATCTTGAGAGAAGATCGTCGTTGTATTCCAACTTTTTCGAAGTCTAGTGGATTCGCAGAGTGCCTCTGCGCGGAGACGTAGCCCAAGTTTGGGTGAAGTTCGATAACAAATTTTCTGGCGTATTCATCTGATTCTGTTCTTTTATTACTATATTCTGTCTGGTAAATTGTTTGCGAACATTATTTTTCTGGAATCGATGTGCAATTTCATAACAACTGGTATCAGAGCCTAGGTTGGCTAATCGAGAACATTGAGGGTTTTTCGGTGACGTTCGATTGAAAGCAAACAGGATGGCAGAAGATAAAATCAGAATCGATAAGTTCAATGGAGAGGATTTCGGATGGTGGAAACTACAAATAGATGATTATCTTTATCAAAAAGATCTCTATGCACCACTTGAGGGTTGGAAACCCGAGATGGCGGAAGTGGATCCGATGCCAGGCCGGATGGAAAATTCTTGATCGAAAGGCGTTAGGTGCGATTCGTCTAGGGTTGACGAAAAGACAGGGTATCACATCGCGAAAGCAAAAACTGCAAAAGAAGCCATGGATATTCTAACGAATATTTTTGAGAAGCCATCCACATCAAATCAGGTATTTTTGCTGAAGAAACTGGTTAATATGAAGTTATCTGATAGAGGTTCTGTGGCAGATCATATTAATAGTTTTATGCAGGTTACAAGTCAATTGGAATTCGCAGGCATAAATTTAGATATGAAGCTTCAAGCTTTATTATTTTTATGTTCTCTTCTAGAAAGCTACAATACTGCAGTGCAGGGAATTTCAAGCACCATGAAGGATGATTTAACTCTTGATGATGCTGTGAGTAGTATCATGGATGAAGAGATGCGAAGGAAAGTCTCAGGTGGAGATAATTTTTCTGTATCTACATCTTCACCGGCACTTGCAGTGGAGAACCATGGAACAAGTAGAAGTAGAGGAAATTTCAGCGGTCGTGGCAGATCACAATCAAGGGGTAAGAGACAGGTTGCAAAAGATGAGTGTTGGTTTTGTCACAAAACCGGACACCGGAGGTTTCAAAGGTGAAGCCTACAAAAAGAAGCAGCAAGATGAGAATCAAGGTGCTAATGTAGTTAGCGATAAATCTTTGCTAGATAACTTTGTCCGCAAGGTTTGACTTGACAATGTATAAATGGTTTATTGATTCCGGGCGTTTCTTTTTATTGCACCTTGCAAAGAGATATATTTGATGATTATGCGTGGAGATTTTGGACAAGTGGTTGTGGGAAACGGCCACATGTATCCAATTGTTGGGAAATGAACCGTGGATCGTGGAACATCTCAGTGGAGGACGTCTAGTTTTGTGTGAAACTAGGCATATTTCGAATTAAAGAAAAATATGATTTCAACTAGTAAACTTGACCAAGAAGGTTTGGTAATAACCTTTGGTTGCGGAGAGTGGAAGATAACCTCAAGGGTAAGAGTAGTAGCAAAGGAAAAGTGTACGGGTACACTTTACCTTCTCCAAGGAGACACTATCAGCGATATGGTTGCAACTACAATGGCTACAGGTAATTTATCTACTCTTTGGCATTATTGTTTAGGACATCTTGGTGAAAATGTGTAAAGCAGTTACACTCGAGAAAATTACTTCCGGGTTTACAAAAAGTTGAGTTAGATTTTTGTGAGAGTTGCATTTATGGAAAACAGAAGGCTGTTAGTTTTCAATTGAATGGGCGACAATATAAAGGCCGAAGCTAGAGTTGGTTCATACCGATGTATGGGGACCTCGCTCAAGAACTCTCTTATGGTGGTAAGAGATATTTTGTCACATTCATTAATGATGCAACAAGAAAGACTTGGGTCTATGCTCTTAAAGAAAAATCAGAAGTATTCGGGATGTTCGTAATGTGGAAGACCATGGTTGAAAAAGAAAACAAAGTTATCGATTAAAGCTTTGAAATCTGATAATGGTGGTGAATACACAAGTAAAGAATTTGCAAATTATCTGAGTCGAGAAGGCATACACGGGCTAAAGACTGTTCCTAAAACTCCTTAAGAGAATGGTGTAGCTGAAAGAATGAACATGACTATTCTAGAACGTGCGAGATGCATGAGACTACACGCGGGTCTCCCGCTACACTTATGGGCCGCTACGTTGATGCAGCTGTTTATCTTATCAACAGAAGTCCATCTAGTGCGTTGATGGAGAAATACCACAAGAGCAAAGTGGTCGGTAAAAGATTAATTATTCACATCTAAAGGTGTTTGGTTGTATTGCATATGCTTTGATTGACGGGGAAGGATAGAAAAAAGCTTGATGCTAAGTCCCAGTGCGTCTTTATCGGATACGGTGGCGACGAGTATGGCTATAGACTTTGGGATTATGATAATAACAAAGTCATCCACAGTCGCAATGTGGTATTCCATGAAGAAAAGATGTACAAGAATCGTCAGACAGAGACAGAGCATGAGAAGGTAGTACAACTAGAGTATGTTGAATTAGACATAATGCCCGTGAAGATGTTTCCAGTAGATCAAAGTTCACTTGAAAGAGAGGTTCAAGATGAGCCTATTATCAGTGAAGAAGTAGTTCAAGAAGAATGCAGTGATTCGGAGCAAACGAATGACCCTGAAGTACCTGTCTTGAGAAGGTCTACACGTGTGAGAAAGCCAAAGGTAATTTTTGATCCATTAGCTAATACTGTTCTAAGCCATGTCTTATATATAGATTCGGGGGAACCATGTTGGAGAAATCTTTCCAGAATATCTTGAAGCTGACAAAACGTTTCTATCAGTCTAGTCTGGATATTTGCAGACCTTCTGTTTAGAGTCTGAAGACTTTCTGATCACCAGACTCAGTACTCAAGACTCAAGACTCAAGACTCAAGACTATTCTCATTGACAGTCTTTCTAATCCAGTGACGAAGGAAATCCAGGGCAGAAGTATTTGGTTAAGGATTTAATCCCATCCTCTGGAGAAGATCTCTTGGCTGGATAAATATAACGGATTCTTTTATTCGTATCTAGATCGTTTGAAGATCCGATGGTCGACGAAATATTCTTGGAAGGTTCTATTCTTGGAAACCAAGATCCTGATTGTATGGGCGAACATGATTGATGGGCTATCGTTAGGTTTCTTTAATAGCTCGAATGATCTTCTTAATTGATTCCGTCCAACGGGTAGATTGGAGGAATTCCTTTGGTTAGTGCCAACGGGTATGATGGCATAAATGAGTATAAAAGGAAGACGTTCTAATTGTTTTAGTGTGTGATCGATAGAGAAATTCCAGAGTCTGAAGCACCTTGATTATTAGTCGATACATTTTAAGCGAAATTGTATACACAGAGAGTGTCTATACTTGGTGATACCTTGAGCGAGTGTGGTAGATCATCTACACCGAGAAATTAAGGAAGATCAATACTGTAACATCTCTTTGTTCATAGTGGAATCCAGCCAATAGGCTATCAGTGCAGAAGAGTGGACGTAGGCTTGAAATAAGCCGAACCACTATAAACCGCGTGTTCAATTCTCTCTTTCCTTTACTCAGTCTTACGTTGATTATTATTTGTTGCAAATCCTTCAACTGTCTAGTATTGTCCAATTATCAAGAAAAATCTCTTATATACCTATTCACCCCCATCTAGGTACTCGTACTAGCTATATCAATTGGTATCAGAGCTCGTGTACTTACTTTATTTGAAGTGTTTTACTTCAGAGTAAAAGATCCATGGCTAGTATGCTAGCACCAGGGCTGGTGGAAGGGCAAAACAATACCAGACCACCCTACTTTGATGGAAATGATTACAACATCTGGAAGAACAAGATGAAAGCTTTCCTACGATCAAAGGATCCTCTGGAATGGGACGTTGTAGAAAGAGGAATTACTCTTACAGCTGCATTAGTCTCTGAAAGAGGGAAAGAAACTGTTGAAACCAGCGGAATGACTCAAGAAGAGATAATCAAGAGACAAGCACTCGATGCAAAAGCAATTTACTCTTTATATTGTGCTTTGTCACCAACTGAATATAACAGAATAGCTTCTTGTGTTACAGTAAAAGAAGTTTGGGATAGATTACATATCACCTATGAAGGAACATATCGAGTGAAGGAGACCAGAATTAACATTCTCCTCGGTCAATAAGAAGCATTCAAAATGAAATCATGAGAATCTATAACTGACATGTTTAGTCGTTTCACAGATATTGTCAATGGTCTTGAGAACCAAGGACAAAAAATTTCTGATCCCATGAAGATAAACAAGCTACTGCGTGGACTCTCCAAGGATTGGAATCACATAAAGACTTCAATAAGAGAGACGCAAAGAATCATGCCACTATCTGTTGACGAGCTGATTGGAACTCTTCAGTCTTATGAAGTGGAACGAATTAATGAAGACGGAGATCCAAAAGGTAAGAAATCTATTGCATTAAAATCAAATGATGATTCTGATGATACAGATTCTGAAGATGATCTAGACGATGAGGAGCTTGCTCTTATGATAAGAAGATTCAGAAAGCTGAATAGAAAAGGAAGAAGGTTCAACTCAAAGAAACAAAGTTTCCAAAGACAGCAGACCAAGTCTGTAGATGATGATGAACCAAACAAAGATGTAGTTTGCTTCGAATGCAAGAGAAAGGGACACATCAGACCCAACTGTCCTCTTCTAAAGAAGAAAAAAGGAAAAGTTGAAAAGTTTCGTAAAGCTCTCAAAGCTGAAACATGGAGTGATACAGAGTGTGAAGAAAGTGATGAAGAATATGCTAACCTGTGTCTGATGGCAAAATCAGACTCAGACTCAGACTCTGGATCAGACTCAGATAGTGAATTTGAGGTCTCCGTCAAGAAAAAGGTAAAGTGTTATCTTGACAGTGGATGTTCAAGACACATGACAAGAGACTCAAATTGCTTCATAAAGCTCATTCAAGTAAATGGTGGAAAAGTTTCATTTGGAGGAAACGGCAAAGGAAGTATTGTGGGATTTGGAACTGTGAAAATTGGAAATCTCACAATAAGCAACGTTTCTCTAGTGGAAGGACTCAACTATAACCTTCTCAGCATTAGCCAATTGTGTGATACTGGTTTCAAGATCTCCTTTCAAGAAGGAATATGTTTTGGAATTAGTAAAGACTCTACTCAGTCTTTCATGGGTCGAAGACATGGAAATATCTACCTCTTGGACATGAAACCAAATGAATCGCAATGCCTAATCTCAATTCAAGATGAAGCAAGCTTATGGCACAGAAAGCTTGGTCATGTCAACATGAAGCAATTAGCCAAAATCTCATCAAAGCAGCTTGTTCGAGGTCTACCCAAATTACCATACCAAAAGTCCAATCCATGCACACCATGTATTCTAGGAAAGCAGGTAAGAAATTTATTTAAGCCAATAAATCATGTCTCTACTAATCATGTACTCCAGTTGCTGCACATGGATCTCTTCGGACCAACCAGAACCCAGAGCATTGGAGGTAAAAAATATTGTCTAGTAATTGTGGACAATTACTCCCGCTTTATTTGGGTATGTTTCCTTGCAAGTAAGTCGGAAACCTTCTCGCATTTTGAAAAATTTGCTAAAAAGGTTCAAAATGAAAAATGTTGTTTTATCTCAAGTATAAGAACAGATCATGGAGGAGAATTTGAAAATCAAGATTTTACAAAATTTTGTGATGAATCTGGCTTCAAGCATATGTTCTCTTCTCCATATACTCCAGAGCAAAATGGAGTTATAGAAAGAAAGAATAGATCTCTTCAAGAAATTGCCAGAACTCTTTTAATTGAAAGTAAGATTTCTTCACGATTTTGGGCTGAAGCTATTTCAACAGCGTGCTATATCATTAATAGAGTCTTCTTAAGACCTATTCTAGAGAAAACCCCTTATGAGTTATTTAAAGGTAAGAAGCCTATTGTTTCATACTTTCATGTGTTCAGTTGTAAATGCTTTATTTTGAAAAATACAAAAGATTGAGTTGGTAAGTTTGAAGAAAAATCAGATGAAGGCATTTTCCTTGGATATTCTCCATCAATCAAAGCCTACGCAGTCTATAACAAGAAGAACCGCCTCGTGGAGGAGTCAATGAATGTCAAATTTCAGGACTCTACGCAAGATGAATCCGCCCGACTCATCATGAAGAGTCTGAACCTTCTCCAGACCTTCCAAAGCCTACAACTCAAGAAGCATCTCAGACTCTGGAAGATCAGCACCAAATTGTTTATGAAGATTCAAATAAAGAAAGAGATCATCAACCAGATGAATCAACCAGTAATTGGAAGCATAAATCCAGTCATCCCAAAGATCTAATTATCGGCGAAATTTATGAAGGAATTCGCACCAGATCTAAAAGGCGTGAAGAGTCTAGTGCTGTAGCTCTTATTTCAGAAATTGAGCCAAAGAGCGTAGAAGAAGCTTTATCTGATGAAAGCTAGATTGAAGCTATGCAAGAAGAGCTCAGACAGTTTAACATTAATGATGTCTGGGAATTAACATCCAAACCAAAAGGTAAAACTGTTATTGGAGCTAAGTGGGTGTTCAGAAATAAGATGAATGAGAAAGGAAAAGTCGTACGAAATAAAGCAAGACTCGTGGCTAAAGGATACACGCAAGAAGAATGAATAGATTATGATGAGACTTACGCTCCAGTAGCAAGGTTAGAAGCTATTCGACTATTACTTGCGTTTGCTTGTTATAAAAATTTCAGGTTATTACAAATGGACGTCAAAAAGTGCCTTCCTAAATGGATTTATCCATGAGGAAGTTTACGTGAAACAACCACCAGGGTTTGAAGACCCAAAGAAGCTAGACTCGTCTTCGACTCGAAAAAGGCATTGTATGGTTTAAAGCAAGCACCTCGAGCTTGGTATGACAGACTAAGTAAGTTCTTAATACATAATGGTTTTGTCAAAGGTAAAGTAGATACTACTTTATTTATCAAAAAGGAAAACAAAAGTTTTTTACTTGTTCAAATATATGTGGATGATATTATTTTTGGATCCTCTAATGAAAGTCTATGCAAGAAATTTTCTAAGTCTATGGGGATGAGTTTGAAATGAGTATGATGGGAAAATTAACATTCTTTCTTGGTCTTCAAGTAAAGCAATTGAAGGAAGGAACTTTCATTTACCAAGAAAAATATGCTAATGATCTTGTCAAAAGGTTTGATTGGAAAATTGCAAAAGATCGATATACCGATGTCAAGTTCTTTGAAGATAGACAAAGATGAAGAAGGGAAGAAAGTTGATCAAAAGTCTGTACAGAGCATCATTGGTTCACTTCTTTATCTTTCGCTTCTAGACTTGACATTTTGTTGAGTGTTTGCATCTGTGTTAGGTTTCAATCAGATCTTAGATAATCCTATCTCAGTGCTGCGAAACGTATTATTACATAAGTTGCTTCATCTTCAAGCATCGGTCTTTGGTATCCTAAGATGGGAGACTTTAATCTTCTGGGATATTCAGATGCAGATCTGGCCGGTTGCAGAGTCAATAGAAAGAGTACTTCAGGAACTTGCTAGTTGCTTGGAAGCAGGACAGTGTCTTGGTTTTCAAGGAAACAAAGCACTATGGCTCTCTCAACAACGGCAGTATGTAGCTCTTGAAGCTGCTGTTCGCAAATTCTATGGATAAAACAACAGTTACAAGACTTTGGGATTGAAGATTCATGCACAGAGATCAGATGTGACAACACCAACGCAATCAATCTCACCAAAAATCCAATCCTTCATTCAAGAGCAAAGTATATAGATATTCGACATCACTTTAGTAGAGATCATATTCAAAATGGAGAAATCTCGATTCAATTTGTTGATTCAAAAAGTCAACTAGCGGATATATTCACATAGCCTTTGGAGAAAAATCAATTCGATTTTATCCATTCCAGACTCAACATTTTGAAGACTTGAAGAGGCTAGAAGGCATAGTCCAGTCGATGGGAGATTTCCCATTGTGCGCATTCCCAAGCATATTCGACTCTTTTCTCACCTTTTTAATGATGACAAAAAGGGGGAGAAGCAATTTTGAACCAATTTAAACTTTAAACTTTGACTTTAAATTTATTTTTGTGGTTGAATGTGTTTGATGTTTGAGTATGACTTGAGTGAACTTGGGTGTGAACTTGAACTTGAATTTAACTGAATTGGGTGTAGATTCTGATGCTTGATTGTTTGCATTTATATCAAGTATTGTTGTATGGTATTACTCATGAAAGACTAACCAATTTTCTGTGGATGCAGAGTCTGGTTGATTTATTAATCTTTATGAGATAACCATATTACTTGAGAAATGTTTTTGTAGGTCAAAATTGTTCAAATCTACAGGAAAGTTTTGTCACCATAAAAAGGGAGAGATTGTTGGAGAAATCTTCTGGAATATTTTGAAACCGACAAAACGTTTCTATCGGCCTATCCCTCGGATATTTGCAGACCTTCCGTTTAGAGTCGAAGACTTTCGATCACCAGACTCAATACTCAAGACTCAAGACTCAAGACTATTCTCATTGATAGTCTTTCTAATCCAGTGACGAAGGAAATCCAGGGCCGAAGTATTTGGTTGAGGATTTAATCCTATCCTCAGGAGAAGATCTCTTGGCTGGATAAATATAACGGATTCTTTTATTCGTATCTAGATCGTTTGAAGTCCGATGGTCGACGAAATATTCTTGGAAGATTCTATTCTTGGAAACCAAGATTCTGATTGTATGGACGAACATGATTGATGGACTATCGTTAAGTTCCTTTAATAGCTCGAATGATCTTCTTAATTGATTCCGTCCAACGGTAGATTGGAGGAATTCCTTTGGTTAGTGCCAACGAGTATGATGGTATAAAGGAGTATAAAAGGAAGACTTTCTAGTTGTTTTAGTGTGTGATCGATAGAGAAATTCCAGAGTCTGAAGCACCTTGATTATTAGTCGATACATTTTGAGCGAAATTGTATACACAGAGAGTGTCTATACTTGGTGATACCTTGAGCGAGTGTGGTAGATCATCTACACCGAGAAATCAAGGAAGATCAATACTGTAACAATCCATTGTTCATCGTGGAATCTAGGCAATAGGCTATCAGTGCAGAAGAGTAGACGTAGGCTTGAAATAAGCCGAACCACTATAAACCGCGTGTTCAATTCTCTCTTTCCTTTACTCAGTCTTACGTGGATTATTATTTGTTGCAAATCCTTCAACTGTCTAGTATTGTGCAATTATCAAGAAAAATCTCTTATATACCTATTCACCCCCCTCTAGGTACTCGTACTAGCTATATCAAACCGGAGACTTACGATGAGGCAAAGGCAGACACGTCTCACTTGCAGTAGGAGTGTGCTATGAAAGACGAGATGAGCTCGTCACTTCAGAACAAAACTTGGGAGTTGACCAAGTTGCCCACATGTAAAAAGGCTTTATTAAACAAATGGGTGTACAGGGTTAAGAATGAAGTAGATGGTAGTATTATATACAAGGCGAGACTTGTAGTTAAGGGCTTTTCTAAAAAAGAAGGGATCGACTACTTCGAGATATTTTCACCTATAGTGAAAATATGACATCCAGAATTTCGACCTCGTCCCGAATATATGAAATGGACATCTCGTCGACGCGCCGATGGTCCTTTTTCTCTGAGCTGATCACTCACGAGTTAACCGATCTATTGGGTGAAGCCGTTAAGGGATATAACCGCAGTAAAATCCATAAAAGCTACTCAATAGGTCGGATCGGTCTAAAATCGCATTCGGCCGATTTTAACCATGAAATTGAATTCGGAGTCGGGAATCGGACTTTCGAACATGTCACGTTCATTTATAGGACGTCATCTTGTCTTTCGGACTAATTTCCTCGAGTTCGGGATTTTTACGGAAAATTGATTCGGACATTTCGGAAAGCAAAAAAAAATTCGGATCGGCCGAATAGAAGGGGTTTTCGATTTGCAAACCGAACTACTTGGCATTGGGAGCTTATAGAAATTTTGTGGGCTTTTCCCACAATTAAATTGGACGTTGATGTGGGAAATTACATAAAGAAATTGAGGTAATTCAATGAAATTCGGAACTATGGCAAGGAGGGTGCAACAATTGCATTTAAGTTGAATTATTTGTGAGTATTAAGAAAATAAAGTATTGGGGGACATGCAATTAATTAAGTGGATTGAATTTGTTGAATTTTCTTCCCTCATCCGTGACTTCTTCAACAATCCGCGCCAGCTGCTTCACGTCGCTTTCTTCATTTGAAGCCAGCTCACCGCTCGCCCTTATCTCCTTCGGCAGCTTCTCTTGCACGCCAACATCCCCGCGAACTTCCTTCTTCCTCACGTCTCTTCACCACCGAAGCCCCCTGCCACCATTTCCCTTTCTCTTGTTCCCCTGCAGCGGCCATACGCCCCACCGAGTTCTCTCTCCATCTTCGTCGCCCATGTTCGGTCAACTCAGCGCTCAACAAAATCGGTTTGTTGACCTTGCAGTCGCTAGCTTCATCCCCGTTTCTTCCTCCCACTGACAGCGAGCGTGCCCCATCTCGGCCTCCGTTTGTCGGCGACTCCGCACATCCCCAGCAGCAGTTCGGCTAGCAAAGTCTCTCGCATGAAGCCGCCCACCGATTTTCCTCTGCCACGTCCAAGCTGCCACGCTTTTGTTTTCATCCCCACCGGTCAACAATCCTCTCCACCCAGCTCTTTGGTTGACCATGCAACTGCCCGTTTGTTCATCAAGCAGCCAGCGAAGCCCACATCTCCTCTGGCCGTTCACGAAGACCGAAGTTGCCCTGATTTCTTCAATTTTCCTCAATTGAAACAGTCGAGCAATCCAGTGTCTTCGTCCAACGATCCACCGAGGCTGCTGCCGTTCGTCCATCTCCACACGGCCGCAATCTAGCGAGTCTTCATCCTCCAGCTCACGTGAATTTTTAGCCCAGCAGTTGGGCCCATCTCCAGCAACTTCAGCGAGCCCATTTCAGTGAAGTTCAGTCCAGCAGCCCAGTTTTTGAGGCCCGCTTGAGCTTGGTCCATTTAAGTTGTAGCCCATTTTCAGTCTTGAAGTTCAGCCCATCTTGGGCCCGTGAAGCAAGTTGGCCCAAGTTCGGCTCAAGCCCAGCAATTTGCTGTGGGCTTGCAAGGCCTTTGGGTCCAACCAGAGTGATCGTCGACGTCGCCGAAATTCGGATTTCGGCCGTCATCGCGCCGTTGCGTCGCCATCGCGGTGTCCCGGCCTTCGTTTAGTGCAAGTGAGTTTTACTCACTAATGTTTTCTTAGTTTGCTAATTATGCTTAGGAGTTGGTTAGATTTAATTAAGTGCAATTAGGTGGTTAGATTAGTTTAGGACAATTAAATTAGTGACTTAACGATGCATGTTAGGTGGTTAGACTTAGTCATTAGCAAGTAGAGATGTACTTTTATTTATTGAATGCATCTCGGGATTTTTTCCGGATCCGTTCGGCGTCCAATCGGCAATATTGGCCTAAATTAGATTTTTAGTATTTATTTATTTATTTTTGAAATTATTTATTTTTCGGAAATTAAGATTATGATGGCCGATGATCGAAATTTTATGCTAATTGTCGTGGTGCAGTCCGTTTATTTAATTGAGCTTTATTTTGTGTGAAAATGATTTATTTGTGAATTTAGGATTTATCCCCTAATTTAAATAATCTTGGAAAATTAATTGGAAATTAACCGAGCATCAGTTAATGATACTAAAAATGTTTTAGTGGACTACAGAATATGGTGTGATTTATAAAAAGGAGATTATTATATTTTGGCTAGGGCCGATCGTGTACCACACACGACATTTTATCGAAAAGGATAAAATAGGTTATTTGATTATTTGCTTGGAATGGCATGTATATCGGCTCGATGACTCCACGGAGCATCTGGAGACAGTACGGTATGATAAATTGTGTGTATACCGGCTCGATGACTTCACGGAGCATCTTGAGACAGGACGGTATGATCTACCGGCTCGATGACTCTACGGAGCATCTGGAGATAGTACGGTATGATAAATTGTGTGTATACCGGCTCGATGACTTTATATGTCATCTTGAGACAGGACGGTATGATCTACCGACTCGATGACTCTACGGAGCATCTGGAGACAGTACGGTATGATTTGATAGCTCGATGACTCTATATGTCGCCTGGAGATAAGATAACATACTATCTATATATCACCCAGGGTGAGTAGTTGAGAGTGCTAGTATGAACAAAATAAAGGAGTTAGGGAAGAGAATAAGAACACAGAAATTATAGTGGTTCGGCTTAATCCAAGCCTACGTCCACTCTTCTGCACTGACAGCCAATTGGCTGGATTCCACTATGCAATCAACAAGAGATGTTACAGCTTCTGAGTGCAAACACTTAGTAATAGATCACACTATCTCACTAAGTCACTCTTTTGGTATTTCTCTCACGATCACAAACGTTTAAGCTCTCCAAAGACAAGTGTATAATCGAAGGTCGCCGGACTTTGGAATTATAAATTCTACGCTCCGTCTCTTTCTTTGCTCATCGGTCCATGATCTCCTTAAATACTCCTCCACTTCCAAACTACCCGTTGGACAGCATCCCGAGAATCGTCTTCCAATATGCCCATTGACATTTCCAGATCTAGAAGATTTGGTAGGGGATTGAGTGACAAAGGTAAAATCCCAAATTGATTCCGATCGCCCATACAAACGAAATCTTGGTTTCCATAAGTAAAGCTTCTTCGTATATAAAGTTCTTGTCTTCAAGATCCAATCATCAATCAAATCAATCTTGATGTGGAATCCAAACCAGATCACTAGCCGTTGTATGATTGGGCTTGAGTTACGATTCATCGAATCTAGATGTAAAGTCGAGTCTCAGTAGACTTTACAATCTCGAGTCCGTAGACTTTACAATCCGGGTCTCAGACTTTCTGATTTGAGTCTCGAGTCGGCAATCTTCGACTTTGAGTCTTGAGTCTCCGACGGTGTTCGACTTTTGACACGTAAGTCTGGAAATCTTGAATATACTTCCTCGGACATGTTACGTTCGGTCTTCCTGGGTCGTCTTCATCCTTTACATGTTTTATCATCTGCATGGTCTATTACTCAACCATCAAACATGTTAGTAGCCTTTGATTTATTTTGTCATCTTCAAAACATCATAAGGGATTTCCCTAACAATCTCCCCATTTTTGATGATGACAAAACAATCTCTGAATATGCAGATTTGTAAACATACTTTTAAATCAAAGGATATCAGAAGATAGAAAATAAATTGAGCATAACAATATATAGAAAAATAATCGCAGCTCAATATTATGCCATAGATAATATTAACCAATCGACACATATGCATATTCATGTATTCTCCCCCTTTTTGTCATAATCAAAAAGCGATAATAATGGATTTACGTAGAGAATGATAACAAATATTTTGCATGAATCACAATTTCCAAAAATCAGCTTTTATAAAGTAAGTCGAATATTAAAGATATGCAATATAGCTCACTTTGATCATATATATCACCAAATATCCAATAAAAATCACAGATGCATCATGAAATTCACGTACCATTTTTGTCATAATAAAATGATAATATCAATAAGAGATTTGTTAATGACAAAATGTAATAAAAGATGCACTAACCGGATTTTGTAGATCTTAACAATTCTGACACATTTACCTTCCTTCTTTTCATAACAAGATCACGATCAATCAAAAAGATTTTTCCATAATTGATCAAAGCTCCCCTCAATTTGTTGCCTTTTTGAGATGATCACGATTCTTTTCCTTTTCTTTTGGATTTGATTTCTCCCCTGTCATCATGACAATATTTGCGAATAGAAACAATTGTTGCAATTGTCGCAGGAGATATTTTCTGATTGCACCAAAATTTGTGTAGATTTGTAATCATTCTTGCCTTATTGAATTTCCTGCAATCAACTCATTTCCCTTTTTGGTATCCATCAATTTGGATCCTTCCAAGACGTTAGAGCAAAATATATAATCATCAAATATTATTTCTTAATTCATCATAACAGAGTACTCAAAGAAAGAATATTATGCACAATGATATTTTGAAAAATAAATTCTCACTTAGTCATAGTACGATAAAATTAGAGAGAATAAAATCCTCGAATATCAAATCCTCTTTCTTCTTTCTTCTTTATATCCTGCAAAAATAACTTATCTTTTCTTTGGTACCCATTTTTCTTGGGTCCATGAGAGTTAGCAGAATATGTTGCTTTTATCCAATTTTTCTTAATAGGTCTCCGGACTTGAGAAAGATCTTGTTGCCTAAGTCGAGAATTCTCATTTTTAAGTTCGAAAATCCTTTTAAGAGAAGATTTGAGATTTGAACAAAGCTCATTTATATACTTTGAAACTTTGAGAGGAATTTTTGAATTGCTTACCTCGATTTCCTCATCGGATTTTGAGTCTGTGTCCGAGTCAGATTTTGATTCCCGAGCCCCGTATGTCCGAATCGACTTTGATTCTCGATTACGTATCGAATCGACTCAGATTTTGAATGTGCCATCAAGCATATATTTTCTTGATCATCATCTTCTTTCATGATTCTTTTATGGCCATTATGCTTGTATTGACTTCTTCCATCGAAGTTCCTTCCTTTTCTACTCAGTTTTTTGAATTTCTTGACCATAAAGGCAAGTTCTTCGTCGTCCATGTCATTTTCTGAATCTGTTTCATCAAAAACAACATTAGATATTAAAGCGATGGACTTCTTACCTTCGGGATCTTCATCATTGAGTTGTTCCACTTCATAGGATTGAAGAGTGCCAATCAATTCATCAACGGAGAGTGGCATAATCCTCTGAGTCTCCCGGATTGAGGTCTTGACATGATTCCAATCTTTTGAGAGACCTCGCAAGAGTTTGTTGACCTTCATCGGGGTAGAAATTTGCTGACCTTGATATGCTAAACCATTTACAATTTCTGTAAAACGGCTAAACATATCTCCAATTGACTCTCCTTGCTTCATCTTGAATGATTCATATTGGCCAAGCAAGAAGTTTACTTTTGTCTCTTTTACACGATCGGTTCCTTTATATGTAACATGAAGTCTATCCCAAACTTCTTTTGCTGTTTCACATGAAGAGATTCTATTATATTCAGTAAAAGATAAAGCGCAATATAAAGAATAAATGGCTTTTGCATCAAACGCTTCTCTTTTGGACAACTCCGTCCGAGACATAGGAGCGGGGGGTTTGCTTTCTTTGTCTTTGCCATTCTTATTTAATGTAGACGCAGCAATGGGGTTGATTCCTCTTTCCACAACATCCCATTGTAAGAGATCTCTGGATCTTAGGAATGCTTTCATTTTGTTCTTCCATACGTCGTATTCCTTTCCATCAAAATATGGTGGCCTTGTGTTGCTTTGCCCTTCCATAAGTCCCGGTGCCAACATACTAGCCATAAAGAATCTTTAGCTCAAAAGTAAAAACACTTTTATAAACCGAGCACTTGGCTCGATACCAATTGAGAGTGCTAGTATGAACAAAATAAAGGAGTTAGAGAAGAGAATAAGAACACAGAAATTATAGTGGTTCGGCTTAATCCAAGCCTACGTCCACTCTTCTGCACTGACAGCCAATTGGCTGGATTCCACTATGCAATCAACAAGAGATGTTACAGCTTCGAGTGCAAACACTTAGTAATAGATCACACTATCTCACTAAGTCACTCTTTTGGTATTTCTCTCACGATCACAAACGTTTAAGCTCTCCAAAGACAAGTGTATAATTGAAGGTCGCTCAGACTTTGGAATTATAAATTCTACGCCCCGTCTCTTTCTTGCTCATCGGTCCATGATCTCCTTAAATACTCCTCCACTTCTAAACTACCCGTTGGACAGCATCCCGGAGAATCGTCTTCCAATATACCCATTGGACAGCTCGTATCTAGAAGATTTGGTAGCCGTTGAGTGACAAAGGTAAAATCCCAAATTGATTCCGATCGCCCATACAAACGAAATCTTGGTTTCCATAAGTAAAGCTTCTTCGTATATAAAGTTCTTGTCTTCAAGATCCAATCATCAATCAAATCAATCTTGATGTGGAATCCAAACCAGATCACTAACCGTTGTATGATTGGGCTTGAGTTACGATTCATCGAATCTGGATGTAAAGTCTGAGTCTGTAGACTTTACAATTTGAGTCTGTAGACTTTACAATCTGGGTCTGGAGACTTTACAATCTGAGTCTCGAGTCTGGCAATCTTCAGACTTTGAGTCTTGAGTCTGACAGTGTTCAGACTTTGACACAGAAGTCTGGAAATCTTCAGAATATACTTCGGACATGTTACGTTCAGTCTTCTGGTCGTCTTCACACTTTGACAATATCCTTTACATGTTTTATCATCTGCATGGTCTATTACTCAACCATCAAACATGTTAGTAGCCTTTGATTTATTTTGTTATCTTCAAAACATCATAAGGGATTTCCCTAACAGTAGTCTTGGATGTTAATCATACTTATAGAAGGTATGGAAAGGGTCGATCAAGAGATAATTTGGACGACATGTAATCGACTAGGTCGATTGATCGATGATTCGATCAGATTGGGTGATGTGATGTGATGATGTATATTTGATATATATACTAACTTGCAGGAAGGAGCTGAGACCAAGGTAAGTCCTCTGACTCGTGTTGTACTTAGGTAGCCTAAGGTGTATTGGCTTACTAATCGGGTATTAGGGGGTAGAATTCGCTGAGACGTGGTCTCATTGGTTATTGAATAACCATTTCAGGACCCCGGGGAGAAGCTGAGGAGGAGGAACTTGAAAGGGAGAAAGACTTTTGAAGAAGCAGATGATCCAGAGAGGGATCTTGAGTATAACTCGGATGTGGATTGAGATCCCATCCCTTTTGTAAACCCTATCTTAGTGTAGATAGGTGTGAGACAAGTATGCTGTGAATGGTATTGTAAAATGCTATGAGTTGTGCTGTTAATGAAAGTGTGGTTGTGAACTTCAATATGAGAAAAAAAAAATATGGTATGCTTTTCTATCCCATTGTTTTATTGTCTGGGGATTTATAACTGCTTCCGCATGCGTAATAAAAAGAAAGGGTCGGCGATACTTAGTCCTGGGATATCGCCTAACAAAATCGACCAAGTAGAAGGATGTGTGCGTGCTCGAGGATCGGGGCATGACAGAAAATGACATCAATTAGAGTTCTGCTAAGTATAGTTGCAGTGAAGGATCTTCATCTTGAGCAGTTAGACGTAAAAATAACGTTTTTACATGGTGACTTAGATGAAGAATTATATATGGCACAACTTAAGGGTTTTGAAGTCAAAGGTAAGGAGCACATGGTATGTCGCTCGAAGAAAAGCTTGTATGGCTTGAAACAAGCTCCGCGACAATGGTACTTAAAATTTGATGGTTTCATGCAAGAAAAAGGATTTGCACACTGTGAGTTTGATCACTTTGTTTATTTTCCCAAATATGATGATGGTGACATTGTGTATCTATCTTTATATGTGGATGACATGCTGGTGGCTAGTTCCAATATAAAGAGAATCGTAGAAGTGAAAAAGATGTTATCATCACAGTTTGCTATGAAAGACTTGGGAGAGGCAAAGAATATTTTAGGCATGAAAATTATCAGGGACATGAAAAATAAGAAATTATGGTTGTCGCAGGAAGACTATGTGAACAAGGTGTTAAAGAGATTTAACATGGACAAGGCAAAACCGGTTGCAACTCCTCTAGCGAGTCACTTCAAACTTTCCAAGGATATGTGTCCAAACACTCAACTTTTGAAAGATGAGATGGCGGTAGTTCCATATGCATCAGCAAAGTGGGGAGTTTGATGTATGCCATGGTGAGCACGAGACCAGACATTGCACAAGTAGTGGGAGTTGTGAGTCGATATATGCAGAACCCAGGTAGAGAGCATTGGAATGCAATTAAATGGATATTGAGATATCTAGCAGGTACTTCCAATTACTCACTTTGTTATAGTGGTACATCTCTAGAGTTGCAGGGTTATATAGATGCAGATCATTCGGGTGATCGAGATAGTGGTAAGAGTACCGCTGGATATGTCTTTACAGTTGTAGGTATAGCAGTAAGTTGGGTATCTCAACTACAAAAAGTAGTTGCTTTATCGACAACAGAGGCAGAATATGTAGCGATTACAGAAGCATCCAAGGAAATCATGTGGTTACAAGATTATATGGAGGAGTTACATCGAAAACAGCTAGTCAGTACATTGTAGAGTGATAGTCAAAGTGCAGTGCACTTAGCAAATAATGCAGCTTATCACTCAAGAACTAGACATATCAAGAAGCGTTATCACTTTATCATGTCAGCATTGAAAGATAATGAATTAAAGTTACAAAAGATTGATGGCTCGAAGAATCCAGCTGACATGATGACCAAGGTAGTAGATAGAGAGAAGCATATTTTCTGTACTACTACCATTGGTATTACTCCATGTTGATTGATGAGGAGTATCGCAGAGGCACAAATTTTTCAACTACTATTTTTTTGAAGAAGATGGATGCAAAGTTGCTTGGTGCTTGGGTATATTTGTCTTCAAGTGGGAGATTGTTATAGATAAAGCCAAATATTTGTTTTTATGGGCTTTTTTTGTCTTTTCTATTAGATTTCCTTTTAGGTTCAAAGTGGTATCTACATATTAGTTATGGAAAAACCCTAGCCGTAAAGACACTGAAAAAGGAAATAGAGAGGCAAGAAAAAGAGAGAAGAAAAAAGTGAGTTTTTTCTTGATGAGAGTTCTCAATCTCTTTGTGCCCTGATCTTGAGAGAAGATCGTCGTTGTATTCTAATTTTTTCCGAAGTCTAGTGGATTCGTAGAGTGCCTCTGCGCGGAGACGTAGCCCAAGTTTGGGTGAACTTCGATAACAAATTTTCTAGCGTGTTCATCTGATTCTGCTATTTTATTACTAATTCTGTCTAGTAAATTGTTTGCGAACATTATTTTTCTGGAATCGACATGTGATTTCGTAACAGTTAGTTCGATATGGTGTGCTTTGCTAATCTCTGCCCTCCCCTTGCATTTCGCAATACAAATGCAACTCTTTACGTGTTTATTCCTTTGCGAAAATCAAGCAGTCTCTTTGATTATAATACTTACCAATGGCAGCATTGTTTCTTACACGAAAGATTAGTTTCGCATAGCAAAGGACGTAGCAAAAATGCGATTCCCAATCCTGCTCATGCATGCAGTGATGCTTGCTCTTCTCTAGAAATTACTCAATTTTTTTTTTCTTTTTAAGTGTATAATGTGATGGTGGATTGTCCATTAATAGGGGGCTTTTTATTTTTATGATTGATCAAGTACCACCGAACATGAGAAAAATTATTATCGAAGATGACATGGTGCCTGCATCGCTAAGATATGGCAAGTAGTGTGGGCTTCTATACAACATATAGATGTTCAGGATTGAGACCCCGCGATGGCCTCACCAATTGCTGCATGAAGCAAGACGCCCGCCTCCAAGTTTTCAGCCCAAAATGAAAATCGCAAATATTAAAAAGAACCAGAAAACCCAATTGAAGTTCTAAGGGGCCTAATGGTTAAAGAAAATGTTTTAATTTTAGTTTTCAATGTAAACGAAAATTTTTCATTTCCGATCTTTTGTTCCCTTGAGCATATGCTCAGCTTCTAGAAATAAGAACTTCATAGCTCCTATACAGGTGGAAAAGCTAGAGTAAGAACTGATTTATTGTCCAACTTGAAACCGGGACATTTGCCAGCCAAGGAGGAAAGAAACTATGGGTTGACTTTAAATACGAGAGATTACCGCACTTTCGTTATGCATGTAGTTGCATAGGGCATTATGCCAAGTTCTTTTGAGGAAGAAGAATATGACGAGAACTGGTTAGAAATTGATGATCCTAGTTGCTTTGGAAGAAGAGCCCTCTTTGGAAGCTGTTAAATGCAAAACCAGAGGATGTAATCATAGATGATGAGATCATTCCAGAAACTCCTACCCCCACTCTGCAAATGGTGTCCTATGAGCCTACGGGAAAGAATCCGTTGGTTCCTAGTAGTGGGAACAATCTGGGAAAGTCAGCATAGATTTTTACAAAGAAGATAGAAGCAATTGGACAAGGTGGCATCAGTCCATATAAAAACAAAGAAAAAAGCTTGACGTTGATAACAACTCCAAACCACTCTACAATGCTGGAAGGCAGCTCAAAAGGCCCCCAAAAAAGAAATATAACAAGGGAAAGAAAACAGGTGGAAACAAAACACAGTGAAGGTATAGTCCTTACGCTTCTTAAAAGGTGAACTTACGCTTCTTAAAAGGTGAACTCTCTTGCCTTAAATGAGACCATACTTTTGTAGACTCCAATTCAGGTTTTGGAGAATCCTAAGATACGGGCTTTGATGGCTATCACTAATAAGCCACTGAAGTTCCCATGATAATTTTATGCTGGAATTATTAGGGGTTAAGCACACCCAAGGCAATCTTGGCATTGAGGTCTGGAAACGCCCAGCATTAGTTTTCTGATGGAAACAAAGAATCAAGAATCTGTGGTATGAGCTTGAAACAAATCCAATTCCAGAACCGTGCAGTGATGAATTCAAATGGAATTGCAGGGGGATCAGCAATTTTACGGAATGACATGGTAGCGCTAACAATGGAATCAATCACAAATGAAATGCTTGACCTAATTTGTATAGATAGTGGAAAACATATGAGAATTACCTTTGTACATGCTCCAATAATCAGCCTCCTAAACCAGCTTCCTTTGATTTGGTTGGTTTTTTTTTTCTTTTTTTTTTTTTTTTTTTGGGGGGAAGGAACTGAACTTTACTGGGAAAAAGTAGGCAAGCATATGGCAGAGCACCAAAGGTTAATGGCTTTTTGAGATATTAGTCATTATAAATGCATGATCTTTAATGGATCTTGAATGTAAAGGATGTGCATTTACATGGGCAAATAATAGGAATGGGGATGCCCATGTGAAAGAAAGACTAGATAGAGCTCCATGCAATGTAGAATGGAGAGTGACATCCCGAAGTGGAAGCGTATGCCTCTTATAGGCACCGACCATAGTCTTATCTTGCTAACTCTCTCAACGAAAGCTGCAAAAAGAAAGAGAGAAATTAAGTTTAAAGCATACTAGCTTAAAGATAATGAATGTGGTCAGCTAGTAAGTTTAGTGTGGAATACTCTAGGTATGGAAATGAACATTTTCTGAAGAAACTACAAAAAGGAATAGAGGCCCTAAAGAAGTGGAGCAAGCGGAAGTTCTCTAATGTTAATAGTCAAATCAACTGCTTGAATAGGGAGCTTTAGGAGTCAACAAATGAGCTGAACTTGCATCATGACAGGGACAAAATGCAGCAACAGAAAATGCAATTGAAGATCTGTGGAAACAAGGAGAAATGCACTGGGGCATGCGCTCAAGAATATACTGGCTGAATAGGGTGATAGAAATGCTGAGGAAGCGCAATGGAATGAGCACATGCTGTTCTCTCGTTTTGATCAGCATTTAGTAAATGATATTCTAGCTATCCCACTCTTAACGCCGATGAAAGACTAGCTAGCCTGGACACGCAACCAAGCAGGAGGCTATGCTGTCAAAAGTGGCTACAACCAACTCCTGGACATTGAGACTAAGCATGAAGCAAATCAAGCCTCATCGTCCTACCAAACTCCAAAAGCCCTTTGGACTAAGGCATGGAATCTAAAGACTCAATCCCAAAGTAAGGGTGTTTATGTGAAGTGTGAGCAGAAATGCCCTACCACAAGAGAAAACCTACTCAGAAGGAAGATTGTACCTGAGTTGACATGCCCTCTTTGCGAAAAGGAACCTGAAACTGTCAAAAATCTGTTCCTTCTTTGTCAAAGGACAAAACAGACAAGGTTGGCCTCTGAGATCGGCACACATTTGAAATCAGGAAGTTATTTGAATTGAAGGATGGCCATTGAAGATTGGTAACCACCTCAAAGCCCCCGTCTTTCGAACTGATCACGGTCACTTTTTGGCACATTTGGACATAAAGATATTCCTCTATTTTCAAGCATCACTTACCAGATCCTGCAACAACAATGGTGTCTATCATGGCTATGCATATGAATCTCTCGAAATGGAATGGCTGAGAATAAGATAATAGAAACAACCCAGGACACTTACCCATAAGATGGAAACCACCAAGTCCTCAAGCCAAACATTGACAGAACTTTCCACGAAGGATCTTCCAAAGGTTCCATGGCGTGCGTCTGCCATGATTTTGAGGGGAAACTAATTGATGGGTCCACAGTAAACTAATTGATGCCTTTAGTAATTGGGTCCGTACTTAATGAATTGAAAAGCTTGCTTATGACCAAAAAATTTTTGTTAACACTAACTATAGGAAATTTTCAATTGATAAAAATAAATTTCATAATGAAAGAAGTCACAAACTTACTAATTTATTGACATATTTGTAAATTTGTCAGAGTACTACATTTGTAAATTTTGAGAAAAAGTTGGTTGCTAACTTATTCATTGGAATGTTGGTAAAATCATTTTAAGGTTTGTAAAATTTGATGAGGCACTGTGACCCATCTTAACGCCTTCCATGATCCAGAGCATGACCACCCCTGAAGCATTGAGTTGACTTACTTTGCTGGCTGGTGTTAGTGACCTTTGAGCCTGTGCCATAGGCAAAACTTTGCTTGCATTGCTTACAGCAAACCCTTCTGCATCCAGGACTCACAATTTCTATCGTGAAGTGTTCCCAGATGAAGGACTTCTTGTCTCTCCACTTGTTGGGCTGTGTTTCAAGAGTTTCACATTGTTGTTTTCTTCCGGGGTTGACATCTTCTATCTAAAAACAAATTCCTGCCCAATAAAGTCAGAGATAAAACAACAAAAGAAAAAAGACAGGTATGAAAGAGAAGGAGATTTAGAATAGTTGGACAGCATGAGGCAAGATATATTAAAAAAATCACTGATGAATGGACTTGAACCAAATATTAGAGTAAGATGTAGAGAAGATCAGTACAAGGATTAAAAATCTTTTAAAAAAATAAAAACAATGGTGGCCAATCATAGGGAATTGATAAATTGGCTTTGAATATGATGATGAGAGTTTAGAGACCTTTAGTTAGCAACAAAACATCATTTTCCTCTTTGTATTGCATTATGTAGGCCAAGGATCCAAACTATGGTGAATGTTCCTGCATAAAAGTCCACACCAAAAGCACTCCAAAAACCAGAAGGCAGACCACACAGGTACCTGCATTTTATACGCAGGAAACACAATCTAGTAGTAGCTTTAACATTTGATACCTCATCTCACAGATCCAACATGAGTTATCCTGGTCGGTGGTTTTGGTGATCTATGTGTCAAGAAAGAACCAACTTTTGTTGGCCTGTCATAGTTATAGAATTCTAATCCTCGATCTAGCTGAAAAGTGCAAACAACAGTAGGCTAATCAATCTTTTTCACAAGCTAATTCAACTTCTCATAGTCAACTTACACACAATCATCAAGTGCAGCCAAAGAACTTACATCTGAATGAAAAGGAAGGGAACTACACAAATCACCTCAGTCTCCTAGATATATCAGACACGAAAAAGCATCCAAGCAGAAGGAAAAGTATTGAACAAAGGGAAAGCTCGAAGCACATCCCAATTACAGAGAACTAACAGAGACAAAAAAGAAAATGCCGTGCTTGCTAATGCCCTTTTTTCAGTCGTTGAAAATGAAGTAAAAGCTTTAAGGCATCCACTGGCATCAGACTTGCACATACCACTTTCCATTTTGCAGTCAATTGAAAAATTTCAGAATGTACCACACAAAATTCATTAAAAAGTCTGCCAGCATGCACTACGAATTGAGCGAGAGGTGGTTGTTCTTTAGAAATCCTCCATAACTCATGGAACAACCAGACACACATGTTGTGATTCCTCTCCACCAATAAGTGTATCCCAAAAAAAACAAGCATAAAGAGAGCAAAATTTAACTGATCGATGGAGTACCGACTAATTCCCGATGCCCATTTTGAAAGACTCGAATTTTTTTTGTAAGAATAGGGTCCAAAGCTATCAATCCTCCATCGAGCAAGTCACACAGCGTCTCCACCTTCGAATCAGCCACGGATGGGTTGGTGGTCGGAGCTTTCTTCCGGGTTGCAGAGCCGCCGTCCGGTTGCACGCTGCCGGCGCCACTGGACCTCGGCCCGATCACGGAGGTCTAACGAAAGACACAATCGAAACAATTTTTGAATTGGGGACGACGGCTTTGCGTGAGCCGGAGTTTTTGCTTTTAGTTTCTTTCAGAATCTTCGCCTTTCAACCCTTATCGCTGCCGCCGCTCCTTTTGTTGGATGAATGCTGCTGCTGCTGTTGAAGATCGAGCAAATTGGAGCTCCTTCTGGGGGATGAGAAGCATCATTCTCTCGTTCTCGAGCTTGGCTCTCTCCGTCTGGGTTCCATCAACGAATCTTCAGTTCCCAAATGCCTCCGAAGATCACGCCACCTAAGCCATCGGGTTCCATCAAAAGACATATTTTTATCTTCAGTTCGCCGCTATGAATCTTCCTTCCCTCTCAGAAATGAATCTCCTATTCTCGATTTTGCCAATAAAGACACTTTTTTTTTACCTGGCCAAATGCCCCGAACCAGAGCAGACTTTTTTCCCCTGTTATGAAAAATCAGAGGCATTCCCACGCAGCCCTACAGATAAAAAGGACATACCTAAGTCAGTCAAATCTCAAGAAATCCCGAAAATGCAACACCAAGTTCCCGAAAAGCCTCATCCATGCAGTGCAAGATTCCTCTTTTTTTTTTTTTTTTTAAAACTCAGTTCAGGATATATAGCGAGCATGGCAACTGGTTTTGAGAAGGGATGTTTTCTTATGGGAGCTGACAAAAAAAACTGCCCGTGGTTTTGAGGAGAAGTCACACCCATCTTTGGAAGCCAAAACACACGAGAAAAAAAAGGAAGAGAGTGTATTCATACGCAGGAGGGGGAGAGAGGGAGTGAAAATTTAACCAACTTATTTTGATTGTATTTTCAGCAATTGCTCGGACGGTGGGGCACTTGTCTGAGAGTTCTGAAGTTATGAAGCTTGTTAATGACCTTGCGAAAGCTCCTGAAATGGCTATTACCAAGTTATATCTCCTGTGTCAGTTGATCTTGTATCGGTTCATGTGATTTTATAATATGCATGATGCACTCTCTTCTATGGGGGCTTTGTCAATTGTGTATTTGCATGTTAATATTCCTTTTGTTGTCAACATTCATATTCAGAATGACGAATGATGCCTACATTCAAGCTTTTTCTGATAGTATGTGGCTGTTGAGAGACAATGAAAACTTTATCTCCTTTTCGGCTTTATCATTTTCAAATATGCTGATAGTTTGAACCTTCATGAGTGGATGAGAGATGAGATAATGAAATGAACAACGATGTCAACATGACCTTATAGCGCACAATTCAGGAACATTATCTTAAGCAATTTGGGAATGTTAGTTCTCCATTTCTTGCTCACTTGCTGGAATATGGCTTGCGAAGTGGAAAAAAGTTGAAGTGCAAATTGTGAAATATTCTTGTTACTTCTCATTGTAAAGTTGTGAAAACAATGGGTTGTGGAGTAGCCTACATCCTGCGGCATACGAATAGCAGAGGTATATATTTGATTGCTGAATATCGTTTGTTTATAAGATACATAGGATGGTTTGATAGAAAAATTTGTGAATGATGTGATTGACACGGCTCTTGACACGGAGGACGTAGAAGAGGAGATAGACGAAGAGGTTGATAAGGTCTCGATGACCATAGCCGGTGAGACAGCTGCTCAACTTCCGAGGAGGGCGTAAGGAAGCAAAAAGGTGAAGCAATCTGCTCAACCATCAACCTACTGCGAAGAGGTATATCTGCTAGTTCCCTTACTGATGGAACTTATTTTCGGTCATTCTTTTATTTCCCCGGTAGGAATCTAATTGAAAAAAAATCAATGCTGCATTCTTACCTTTTTCATGTATCAATGAATTTGGAATTTGTAGACGAAGTGGTAGCCGAGGGTGTCATGATGAGGAAGAACTAGAAGAAGTTGATATAGCTAGTACGAGAACCTAGAGGGGGGGTGAATAGGTATATAAAAATTTCCTTGAGGATTGCACAATATTTAAATAGTTAAAGGATTTGCAACAGTTAAAAATTCAATCGCAAGACTGAGTAAGGGAAAGAGAGAATTGAGCACGCGGTTTATAGTGGTTCGGCTTGATTCAAGCCTACGTCCACTCTTCGCACCGACCCGGTGGCTGTATTCCACTATAATCAAAGAGCTGTTACAGTGTTGATCTTCCTTGATTTCTAGGTGTAGATGATCTACCACACTCGCTCAAGGTGTCACCAAATATAAACACTCTCTGTGTATACAATTTCGCTCGAAGCGTATCGACGAACAATCAAGGTTCTTCGGACTACGGAATTTTTCTATCAATCACACCACTTAAAGAACTAGAACGTCTTCCTTTTATACTCCTTTATGCCATCATAGCCGTTGGCACTTACCAAAGGAATTCCTCCAATCTACCCGTTGGACGGAATCAATCAAGAAGATCATCCGAGCTATTTAAGGAATCGATGATAGCCCATCAATCTGTTCGCCCATACAATCGGGATCTTGGTTTCCAAGAATAGAACATTCCAAGATTATTTCGTCGACCATCGGATCTTCAATCGATCTTAGATGAGAATCAAAGAATCGAAATATTTATCCAACCAAAAAATCTTTTCCGAGAGGATAGGATCGAATCCTCAATCATTTACCTCGGCTTTGGATTTCCTTCGTCACTTGGATTAGAAAGGCGTAGGTGAGAATAGACTTAAGTCTTGAGTCTTGAGTCTTGAGTCTTGAGTCTTGAGTCTTGAGAATACAAAGTCTTCAGACTTTAAACTGTCGGTCTCCGAACATCCAGACTTAGACTGATAGAAACGTTTTGTCAGCTTCAAAATATTCTGGAAAGATTTCTCCAACAATCTCCCCCTTTTTGATGGTGACAAAACTTTATTGTAGATTTGAACAACTTTGACCTGCAAAAACATTTCTCAAGCAATATGGCTAACTCATAAAGATTAATAAAACAACCAGACTCTGCATCCACAGAAAGTTGGTTAGTCTTTCATGAGTAACACCATATAACAGCACTTGAATAAATGCAACCAGTCAAGCATCACAATCCACAGCCAATTCAGTCAAATTCACACTCAAGTTCAAGTTCTCAAGTCATACTCAAAAATAAACATAACCACTAAAGTCAAAAGATATTGAAAAAAGTTGAGATATTGAAAAAAGTTGTTGGTTCAAATTGGTTCTCCCCCTTTTTGTCAGCATTAAAAAGGGTGAGAAAGGAGTCATGTCTGCTTGGGAATGCGCACGATCTGGAAATCCCCAATGGACTGGACTACTCCTTCGAGCTTCTTCAGGTCTTCCCTCAGTTGAGCTACCTCTTCTCCCTTAGCATTGGCTTGAAGTTGCAGAGCGAGGTCTTTGAATTTATCCTCCAGAGAGACCGAAGATGCTTGTCCAGCATTCTTCAAGGCTTGGATTTCACAGTCCAGAGCATATATCTGGCCACGCATTTCCAGAAGAATATCCATGATACGACGAAAATCTGCAGAGTCTTCCGTCTGTGTACTAGCATTGGCTTTCCCAGAAGGTGTGTATGCAGACGATGGTGCTTCTATTAAGTCTTGCAGATTTGGATCTGACGTATCGTGACCTTCCTCAGGCAATTGAGAGACCTGAACTTCTTCTGGGTCTTCTGGAGATTGTCTTAGATCTTCACTGACAGCAGCATGAGGTGTAGACCTCTCTTGCTCGCCAACTCCCCCTGTCTCTAGGACATCGAAAGAGGAAGAGTGATGATCATGCTCTTGATTTCCCTTCTCTCCAGATTCATCAGCAGACTTTTCTTTTTCTCCTTCTCCTTCTTCTTCAACTTCTTTCTCCTTCTCTCTCTGTTCTTCTTCTTCTCTGTTCTGCTCTTCTTCTTCTCGCTTCCGCCGAGATTACGTCGGTTGAGACACGTAACGTCAGTTCTTGTCAGTGCTTGGATAGTGGGATCTTCATCATCTTCATCTTCATCTTCATCCTCCAGGATGAGAGTTCTTTTCTTCTTTTTCGATGGAGCACCAATGGCCTCCTTTCCTTTTCTCTTTGAGGCAGACTGAACTGGAGATTTCACTTTGAATTTCTCCATTGCCTTGGAGAGTTCTTGCAGACGCATCTTCATTAACATTTTCAACCCTACCACCATCTTATCACACGGTCGAACACAAAATGTATGTGGCGGTTCAATGTTCATGTGTCTGAAGATCTTGGTTACCAGACCAGGATAAGGCAATTGTCCTTTGTCTTTTGACATTGCTCTGTACATATGGAAGAGAATAGTGTGCGGGAGAGAAAACTTCCGTCCTGAGTTGATCGCGTACATCAACTTTGCTTCAGAAAGAGACACAGAAGTCTTTGACGTAGACTTCGGCCTGAGACAGTTGATCACAATCTTATGAAGCACGATGTTGATGGCCTTCATCCTTGAGTAGGTAATTTTCTTCTCTGCGTCCATATCTTTGACAAGATCCAGAGTAGTACAAGCAGGTGAGACTTTGATTGGGAGATAGCGTCCCCGTTCAACTCCAACTATGTCCGCCAACATATTCACATCTACCACGTAGACTTGGTCTCGAACACTGAATGAAATTCTATTCGCATCCAAAAAGCTAAGATTTGAATAGAAATAAGCGGTCAGTTGAGCATACCCGTCCGTAGAGTCAGAGCAAAAAGTCTCAAGTTGAAGCAAATTCAACTTCTCTCTTAAGTTCATGTTGATGGCGTCCAGGAAGTCAAAATCAACACTTCTAGGGTTTATCACCCCTCTTTTCAACAGCCTGAAATACACTTTTTCCTGATCCTTGGATTTAAACAAATCCATCCGATTTCCTTTCACCTTTGCTGCCACACCCATTCTAGGTTTAAATTCAAGGAACATTTTGTCATCATCGTTCCCTTCAATTAGATTTTGTCCTGGCAAACGAGGGTCACTGGGAATGTTCGCAAGAGCCTCCTCGCTCTTCCTTTAGGAGCAATTCCCAATTCCTCCATTTTCCGAAAAAAAGATACTCATTCCCATAATTTTTGTCCTTAAGGAAGTCATCTATATATTTTAATGAAGCTTAGGAGCTTTTCAACGCACGATAAAGCTTATAGATAAAGGAGGGTCTTTGAACTCTTACTGGGTCGACTTCCTCGATTATCTCATCTTCCAGATGTTGACTTGCACCTTGTGGGGCAGGAGGTGTTGAATGACGTGGAGGAGCGAATCGGACTTTGTCGCTGACTTGATAAGTCTTCTTCCTCAGTAAGATCGAAGTGAGTCGGTCCCTTCTCCATTCTTTGTGGTCCCCTGCTTGCGATTCTTGATGATTTCCTCGAAAACGACATCTTTCTTTGTCTATTGGAAGATTCCTTCACTTGCTTTTCCCAAGAAAAATGACCACTTTCTCGACGACGAACAAGAAGTAGAAACAATATCGGGAGGAGAGTGCCTTTTAGGGTTTTGAAAATTGGGCGAAGAAAAACTGTATATATATATATACCTCGGATTTGAAAAGAGAAGTTTAATCGGTACAAGGAAAGTGTACGGACACTTCTTTTCAAAATCAATAACTGCCAAAATTAATTCCTTAAAAAAAACAAGTTTTCAAATTTCACACGAATTATAACCGAACAAAAGATCGTACCTTTTCGAGATTAGATAAACGAGAATTCGTACCTTTTAGATAAAATGGCAACTTACAGTCTTTAGCCATGAATGTTTGAGTCTCATGATTTAAAGTTTGAGAGATCAGAGTCTCAGAGATGGTGAGTCTCTAGACTTTAACTTCTTCAAGCTTCAAAATGTTGAGTCTTGAGCGGATAAAGTCGAATTGATTTTTCTCCAAAGGCTTTGTGAATATATCCGCTAGTTGACTTTTTGAATCAACAAATTGAATCGAGATTTCTCCATTTTGAATATGATCTCTAATGAAGTGATGTCGAATCTCAATATGCTTTGCTCTTGAATGAAGGATTGGATTTTTGGTGAGATTGATCGCGTTGGTGTTGTCACATCTGATTTCTGTGCATGAGTCTTCAATGCCAAAGTCTTGTAGCTGTTGTTTTATCCATAGAATTTGCGAACAGCAGCTTCCAAGAGCTACATACTCTGCTTCTGTCGTTGAGAGAGCTATAATGCTTTGCTTTCTTGAGAACCAAGACACTGTCCTGTTTCCAAGCAGTTGACAAGTTCTAGAAGTGCTCTTTCTATCGACTCTGCAACCGGCTAGATTTGCATCTGAGTATCCTAGAAGATTAAAGTCTCCCCTCTTTGGATACCAAAGACCGATGCTTGAAGATGAGGCAACGTATTTGATAATACGTTTCACGGCAATGAGATGTGATTCTCTAGGATCTGATTGAAACCTAGCACAGATGCAAACACTCAACAAAATATCAGGTCTAGAAGCAGTAAGATAAAGAAGTGAACCGATCATGCTCCTGTACAGCTTTTGATCTACTTTCTTCCCTTCTTCATCCTTGTTTATTTTCTGAGAACATGACATTGGTATGTCGGTCTTTTTGCACTTTCCCAATCCAAACTTTTTGACAAGATCATTCGCATATTTTTCTTGATGAATGAAAGTTCCTTCCTTCATTTGTCTCACTTGGAGTCCAAGAAAGAATGTTAACTCTCCCATCATACTCATTTCAAACTCATCCTGCATAGACTTAGAAAATCTCTTGCATAGACTTTCATTAGGTGAGCCAAAAATAATATCGTCCACATATATTTGAACAAGTAAAAAGCTGTTATTTTCCTTTTTGATAAACAAAGTAGTATCTACTTTACCTTTGACAAAACCATTCTGTAATAAAAACTTACTTAGTCTGTCGTACCAAGCTCGAGGTGCTTGCTTTAAACCATACGGGGCCTTTTCAGTCAAGGCGAGTCGGCTTCTTTGGGTCTTCAAACCCAGGTGGTTGTTCCACATAAACTTCCTCATGGATAAATCCATTTAGGAATGCACTTTTGACGTCCATTTGGAATAACCTGAAATTTTTATAACAAGCAAACGCAAGTAATAGACGAATAGCCTCTAACCTTGCTACTGGTGCGTAAGTCTCGTCATAGTCTATTCCTTCTTCTTGCGTATAGCCTTTGGCCACGAGTCTTGCTTTGTTTCGTACGACTTTTCCTTCTTCATTCATCTTGTTCCTGAATACCCATTTGGCTCCAATAACAGTTTTACCCTTTTGGTTTAGATGTCAATTCCCAGACATCATTAATGTTGAACTGTCTGAGTTCTTCTTGCATAGCTTCGATCCAACTTTCATCAGATAAAGCTTCTTCTATGCTTTTTGGTTCAATTTCAGAAATGAGAGCCACAGCACTAGATTCTTTACGCCTTTTTAATCTGGTGCGGATTCCTTCATTGATTTCGCCAATAATGAGATCTTTGGGATGACTGGATTTGTGCTTCCAGTTACTAGTTGATTTGCCTGGTTGATGATCTCTTTCTTTATTTGAATCTTCATGAGCATCTTGATGTTGGACTTCCAGAGTCTGAGATGCTTCTTGAGTTGAAGACATCGGAAAGTCTAGAGCGAGTTCAGACTCTTCATATTGAGTCTGATTGGATTCATCTTGCGTTGAGTCTTGGAATTTGACATTCATTGATTCCTCCACAGACTGGCTTTTCTTGTTGTAGACTCTGTAGGCTTTGCTTGATGTAGAATATTCAAGGAAGATGCCTTCATCTGATCTTTCTTCAAACTTACCAACTCGATCATTTGCATTTTTCAAAATAAAGCATTTGCAACCAAACACATGAAAGTATGAAACAATAGGCTTCTTACCTTTGAACAATTTGTCACGACCCGAACCCCGGGCACATGCACATCCCTCAATGGTCGATTTTAAATTTGCAACATCCCAGGAACTGTTGCCGACCCATTCATTATTTTGCACATGCGGAAACGTAAAACAATCTCCATACAACCAAAATAATGGGATAGAAACGTTGTATATTATTTTTTATAAGCCACACCTACAACATCACAATATTTATACATATAAACCAGTTTAACACCCAAGGTCTGATACAAAAGTGAAGCTGTTCGATTATCTACTAACTAAGCTTCTATCTATAAGACCGGGGTTTACTACTACAATACCATAATTCTCGATATCTCGGGGTGAGCTGTCACCCTACATCCAGTCTTGACGGAAACCCGTCATCACTTGGAAGGAGATAGCAAGAGTCCTATTCCTCCTTTACTGCAACCGACTGTACACGATCCGGCCTTCCTCCATTTAGGGACCTGAAAAATGTTAGCCCTCTAAGGGATGAGATCACATCTCAGCGAGTAAATCCCCTAAATCCAGAGTAGGAGAAGGGTACATCATGCATGCAATCTAAGCACAATTCTTACCACTCTTTTAATACTAGCAAGTCCCTGTATATTAGCATCAAATAAAATATTCCTAACAGTATCAAATTTACACATCACAAGAACACTTTAATATGAGCATAAGCAAGGGCGTGAATATCCATGTAAGCATACAGGCTACAGTCAATGCAACAGATAACAGTCTTCCGGCAAAACCGGGCATCTCATATGTCACAAATGATGTCAATGCTCAGATAACAGTCTTCCGGCATAACCGGGCATCGCCTCACACCGTTGAGCGCGGCAACGTCTACATCTAGACGGCATTCCATATAGGAGCATCGGTCCAGCCTCCACTGCGACCGGCATCCGTTGACGTGGGGCATTCCCGAAGGAGCATCGCCCGGCCTCAAAGGCTCGTGGCGGAATCTCATGTCGTGAATGCATATGATCGATGTCACATTTCAATAATCAAATATATACAGCATTCACAGCATCAATTGAGCACTTTCATAGCAAGAATTCTTCAAAACAAGCATATATTCTTATTCATCCAAATTGACAGAGAACTGCCCAATAACGCTCTCCAAATTTCGAAGTCAGAAACTCATTCATACGGTCTCGAAAAATTCTCAAATTCGAACACGTGCTAGAAAACATATAAACAAACATTTTCCATGAAGACACCGAAATCTAGATCCCTCTGGATTCGGCCCAGAAATTATTTCTATCCAGCACAAAAATCGGGTCCAGTTCCAGAGAGCCTAACTTATCGAAATCAGTTCGTTTTTGGATCGAAATCCGGTCCGTTTGACTTGAAATTTAAGTATGTTAAACTAAAAGTTATAAGGAACAACTTTCATGAAGGAACCGATTGAAAATTCAACCTCTAAAGGTCATTAATAGCCCTCGGCATTATAATAGGTCGCAGGTTATAAAACTGTCCGAATTACTGTTCCGAAGATGACGTCATTAAAATCGTCATCTTTTTAATTTCTAAAAATTAAGAGAAAAATATATGTTACTATTTAAGATGTCCAAAACATTTCTTCAGAACAAAATTTCTTCAAAATCGCAACGCACAGTTGTCCACAAAATTAATAAAATACACACGTCCTGGAAACTGTTTCAGAAACCAGCTACTGTTCTAGTCCGAATCTTCCTCCACGACCTTTGTTTTGCTCTCTAAACCCTATCTAAGCTTTTCTATGTCTAACCTAACATCCCTAACCAACATCTATCCATATATAACGTCATCTACATATTTTTAACTTGTACGAATTCCTAATAGAGGTACTCAACCCCTAGTCCAGATTTAGAAGATAACTCACCTAATCACCGCTAACGGCGGCTCTTGTTGGTGGTTGGGCAGCACACAGAGAACAGCCTTGGTCCTTTTGGTGATGGTGTTGAACCGAAGCCGCAGAAGAATCTGCTGTGGTGCGATGTCAACAACAACACACGAACTTATATATTTTTCGGTAAAGGAAACTAAAAATGGAGTTTGGTCGGTTGTGCGGTTCTTGAGCAGGTGAGGGAGCTTTTTCCTCATTCCAACTAAATGAATTAAATACAAAAACCATGGTGGTAGACGGTCGACGTTTATGTGGGTCCAAGAATATTTTTGGTAACGTAACGTTCACGTCTTGGTTGTTTTGTTTCTTAGTCTCCGGTTTGTCGTTCAAGAGGGAGCAAGGATGGAAGTGGCACGTTCAAGGGAAAAGGAAAACAATGGCTTGTACGTTGAAAAAGACAAGAGAGAAGAATAAACTAAGAGGAAGAAAGGGAAAGATGGAAGTTGTCGTAAATTACAGCAGACAAACTTACAGCAGAAGACTTCTATGCGTGAGAAAAAGAGTGAGGAAGGAGAGTGAAAGTTGCTAGGAAGTTTCATTGAAGTTTCCTTTAGTCTTTAGCCTAATTTTCCATGGAAACTTTGGCCACCCATCACCCTCATTGGCCCCACAAAGTTTCCAACCTTGTCTCTTCTAAATAGGATGGAAGAAAAGATTGAAATCCACATGAATTGCTGAATCCGAATTTTGGGAGTGGATTCTCGTAGCTTTTCCCATGGATGTTGAGTCATTTCCCTATCAAGTGGTCCCCCTAACTTTTCCAAGTCAATCTCCATTAAATACTAAGGAAATTGAGGTGAAGTTGTAGGAGAGAGGGAGTCCTACGAATTTCCTTTTTTGAGGAGACCTCTCTTCTCTATTTAATTACCAATCTAACATTTAATTCAATAGGGTCAAGTCCCTTAGTAACAACTTATAATATCTCTTAAATTGTTTCACATTAAAGGTCTTAAAATCCTACTTAAAATGTGGCAATTCCCTTGCTCTTTTTAATTTGCTAATCTTGCACATTTCATGAACAATTCCCATCATCAATAAATTTTTGAGAAGACGTAACAATGTCCTTGGGATGAATTGTGACACGTGACAATTCTTAATTTCTGTAATCGACATCGTATCCTCGGTTAATTTCAGTCAAAATGTGATTTTAGCGCAACTTAAACTATCGGTTAGTTTTGGGAATTTTGGTGCACTAACCCGTGGTCGATTATTCCCGAGCCACAATGTACATCTTCGACGCATTAATGACTCTCGATTGTCGTGAAAAATTTTGAGATTTCAATTCCGAGCACAGGGTACCAAAACAACAGAAGAATCGGTTTAATGTCGATCGATGAGAATTCTGTAATTAGTTGGAATCACCCAAGCCTAATTTTATTTCTATCGAATCGACCTATTTCCGATTTCTGATAGATTTTCGACTGTGCCGAAATGATCCTTGTAGACTAACACGGTCGAGCAGTCGATTCTTGGTCGAATTCTCAAATTTGTTGCATCAAAATCTTTTAATAACTTTCCTGATTAGTTAAGTTATCTCATGAGTGATCAGCTCAGAGAATAGTGCTATAAGCACGTCGACGAAAAGCCCGAATTATTTAATTGAAAACAGAAGCGAAAAATCAGACTGTCACACAATTCATAGGGGGTTTTCTCTAGAATAGGTCTTAGGAAGACTCTATTTATGATATAGCAAGCTGTTGAAACAGCTTCAGCCCAAAATCGTGAAGAGATTTTACTTTCAATTAAAAGTGTTCTAGCCATTTCTTGAAGAGATCTATTCTTTCTTTCCACAACTCCATTTTGCTCTGGAGTATATGGTGAGGAAAACATATGGTTAAAACCAGATTTATCACAAAATTTCGTAAAATCTTGATTTTCAAATTCACTTCCATGATCTGTTCTTATACTTGAAATAGCACATCCTTTTTCATTTTGAACCTTTTTTGGAAACTTCTCAAAGTACGAAAAGGTTTTTGACTTACTTGCAAGAAAATATATCCAGGTAAAGCGAGAGTAATCGTCTACAATTACTAGACAATATTTCTTACCTCCAATGCTCTGGGTTCTTGTTGGTCCGAAGAGATCCATATGAAGCAACTGTAGTACATGATTAGTAGAGACATGATTTATTGGCTTAAATGGATTTCTTACCTGCTTTCCCAGAATGCATGGAGTGCATAAGTCAGACTTTTGGTATGGCACTTTAGGTAGTCCTCGAACAAGCTTCTTTGATGAGATTTTGGCTAATTGCTTCATGTTGATGTGGCCAAGCTTTCTGTGCCATAAGACTGCTTCATCTTGAATTGAGATTAGGCATTGTGCTTCATTTGGTTTTACATCAAGGAGGTAGATGTTTCCATGCCTTCGACCCATGAAAGACTGAGTCGAATCTTTACTAATTCCAGAACATATGCCTTCTTGAAATGAGATCTTGAAACCGGTATCACACAATTGGCTAATGCTGAGAAGATTGTAATTGAGTCCTTCCACTAGAGAGACATTGCTTATTGTAAGATTTCCAATTTTCACAGTTCTGAATCCCACAATACTTCCTTTGCTATTTCCTCCAAATGAAACTTTTCCACCATTTACTTGAATAAGCTCTATGAAACAATTTGAGTCTCCTGTCATGTGTCTTGAGCATCCGCTGTCAAGATACCACTTTACCTTCTTTTTGACAGAGACCTGTATTCAAAATAGAGTCTCAAGCTTTCTTTGGTACCCAAATTTTCTTGGGTCCTTTGGTGTTAGTAGGATGAGCATTATTAGGCCATACTCTCTTAACAGGCTTCCAAACCATAGGACAGTCTTTTTCAAAATGATCTTGACTGTTACACTTCGAACATCTTAGAGCATTTTGACCTACAGACTTTACAAAGACTTTCTTGAAATGATTTTTGTAAGCCTCTTTTGACGGTCTTTTCTTAATTCTTTCTTTTACTTTTGGAAAATCAATCAAAGGGATTGTTTCTGCTGTCATACCTAGACCAAATTTATTAAAGTAAGGTCTTTGGACTGAAAGAACTTTTTCAAGTTTTTCAGATCCTATTGAAAATTTCTTTGAAATATTTGATAAATCAGTTTTTAAGAAAGTATTCTCTTTTGAAAGTTTATCTTCATTCTCTTTAAGAGTAGAGACATTCAAGTTTAAACTTTTCACTTTTTCTTCTAAAATGTTTTCCTTTTGTTTTAAAACTGAGTTTTCCTTTTTAAGTTCGGAAATCTTTTTGAGAGAAGTCTTAAGACTAAAACATAATTCATCAATGTATTTAGAGACTTTGACAGGGATTTTATAATCACTTACCTCAAATTCACTGGTCAGTCCGATGCAGAGTCAGTCCGAGTCTGATTGCGCCATCAGACACAGGTTGGCATAGTCCTCATCACTTTCTTCACACTCTGTATCGCTCCAGGTTTCGGCTTTAAGAGCTTTTCGAGACTTCTCAGGCTTTCCTCTTTTCTTCTTCAGAAGAGGACAGTTGGGTCTGATGTGTCCCTTTTTCTTACACTCGAAGCAAACTACATCTTTGTTTGGTTCCTCATTATCAACAAACTTGGTTTGCTGTTTCTGAAAACTTTGTTTCTTTGAGTTGAACCTTCTTCGTTTTCTATTCAGCTTTCTGAACCTTCTAATCATAAGAGCAAGCTCCTCATCGTCCAGATCTTCTTCGGAATCTGTATCATCAGAATCATCGTTAGATTTTAATGCAATGGATTTCTTACCTCTTGGATCTTCGTCTTCATTAATTCGTTCCACTTCGTAAGACTGAAGAGTTCCAATCAGCTCGTCTATAGATAATGGCATAATTCTTTGCGTCTCTCTTATCGAAGTCTTTATATGATTCCAATCCTTGGAGAGTCCACGCAGTAGCTTGTTCACCTTCATAGGATCAGAAATTTTCTGTCCTTGATTCTCAAGACCATTGACAATATCAGTAAAACGCTAAACATGTCGGTTATAGATTCTCCTGGTTTCATTTTGAAGGCTTCATATTGACCAAGGAGAATGTTAATTCTGGTCTCCTTTACTCGGTCTGTCCCTTCATAAGTAATATGTAATCTATCCCAGACTTCTTTTGCTGTAACACAAGAAGATATTCTGTTATATTCAGTTGGTGACAAAGCACAATATAAAAGAGTAAATTGCTTTTGCATCGAGTGCTTGTCTCTTGTTTATCTCTTCTTGAGACATTCGCCGGTATCAACGGTTTCTTTCCCTCTTTCGGATACGATGCAGCAAAGAGGAGTAATTCCTCTTTCCACCACATCCCATTCGGAGGATCCTTTGATCGTAGAAAAGCTTTCATCTTGTTTTCCAGATGTTGTAATCTTTTCCATCAAAGTAGGGTGGTCTGGTATTGCTTTGCCCTTCCACTAGCCCTGGTGCTAGCATACTAGCCATGGATCTTTTACTCTGAAGTAAAACACTTCAAATAAAGTAAGAACACGAGCTCTGATACCAATTGATATAGCTAGTACGAGAACCTAGAGGGGGGTGAATAGGTATATAAAAATTTCTTGAGGATTGCACAATATTTAAACAGTTAAAGGATTTGCAACAGTTAAAAATTCAATCGCAAGACTGAGTAAGGGAAAGAGAGAATTGAGCACGCGGTTTATAGTGGTTCGGCTTGATTCAAGCCTACGTCCACTCTTCTGCACTGACAACCAATTGGCTGGATTCCACTATAATCAAAGAGCTGTTACAGTGTTGATCTTCCTTGATTTCTAGGTGTAGATGATCTACCACACTCGCTCAAGGTGTCACCAAATATAAACACTCTCTGTGTATACAATTTCGCTCGAACTGTATCGACTAACAATCAAGGTTCTTCAGACTCTGGAATTTTTCTATCAATCACACCACTTAAAACAACTAGAACGTCTTCCTTTATACTCCTTTATGCCATCATAGCGTTGGCACTTACCAAAGGAATTCCTCCAATCTACCCGTTGGACGGAATCAATCAAGAAGATCATCCGAGCTATTTAAGGAATCTGATGATAGCCCATCAATCCTGTTCGCCCATACAATCAGGATTTTGGTTTCCAAGAATAGAACATTCCAAGATTATTTCGTCGACCATCGGATCTTCAATCGATCTTAGATGAGAATCAAAGAATCCGAAATATTTATCCAACCAAAAAATCTTTTCCAGAGGATAGGATCGAATCCTTAACCATTTACCTCGGCTTTGGATTTTCTTCGTCACTTGGATTAGAAAGACTGTCAGTGAGAATAGACTTAAGTCTTGAGTCTTGAGTCTTGAGTCTTGAGTCTTGAGTCTTGAGAATACAAAGTCTTCAGACTTTAAACTGTCGGTCTCCGAACATCTAGACTTAGACTGATAGAAACGTTTTGTCAGCTTCAAAATATTCTAGAAAGATTTCTCCAACAGAAGTAAGAGCTCGCCTTGCAGAAGTTAGGTCTTTAGTTCCAATTTTTCTACTATTCCACACTTTGACAGCCCAAGAGACAGGGAAAGGAGGGGCAAACTCTACTTAGCCTAACGTGGGAGGAATGCGGGTCCCCTTTTCCCTTGTTCTGATTGATGTAGAGGAGATCCTATATAACACTTAACGTTGATGAAACATGGTGTAATGGTGTATAAATATGCGAGTTATGTATAAACTTGAGCTCATGGTGAATATTGGCATAGCTAGAGCTTCCATTCTTTCAATACAGGAAACAACAGGAGTAGAGATGGAGCAAGCGTCAAGCGACGGCAGGGAGTGGCCGCTTGACGAATGCTGCAACAATAACAAGCGCGGTGTAGCAAATGAGAGCAAAAGTAGAGATTCAAAAATTGAAAGCCTTCGCCTACTTGAGAGAAGAATGGCTTTTCTTCTTCTTAGAAGGAAAGAACGAAGAAGAGAGTTGAGAAAATATAATAAATGTGCGTAGAACCTGCAAAGGAAAGAGAGAGAGAGAGAGAGAGAGAGAGAGAGCGCAAGCTAGATGAGAGAGAAAGATGATTATTTTTTGTGCAAAAATTCCATCTTGGCGAGCCGGCCCCATAGCGCCATGTTAGTCTATGTGGTGCTTCATGATTGGTCTGGAACCACCCGGACCGGTGCTCGAGGACCAACTTATATTTTCTCCTCATGAGAAAATACACCCAACAACATCTGAAGTTAATGCATCTGAAGTTAATGCCCGTTGTTACTCATGTGCGTCGTATGGTGGGACTTTTACTCTACCTAATTAAGGTAGCAAAAATTGTCTAAAAGACCTTAAATTTATGCACTCTTATCAATTTGATTCTAAATATTTTGAATCACACAATAGAAAGTAAACAATACTCTCTTGTCATGGAAAATGATTAATTTCGACCTAATTAATTTATACAAAGGGAAAGTAGACAAAAAAAAAAATTGTAGCCATTTCCCTATTTCATAAATAAAATAAAATTGGATATTAAGCATTTTGCGGCCCTAAATGAAAAACACAAATAAAGAAAAGGACTAGCATACCAAATTGAAGTTGGTTCATGAAAAGGGTTTTAGTTTTCGTTTTCAATGTATAGGAAAAATAAAAGATTCTTCATTTCTGCTCCTTTTTTATTCCTCTTGAAAATATGTTTGGTTGGTAAAAGAACTTGGGATAGGAAACAAAATTTAAACATGTCTGCTGTCTTTGCAATCCATCATTTTGTACTTTCTTTAAATTAATAACCCATCTTTTCATTTGGTGATTATAAAGTACTGTAGCCGGCAATCAGCAAAAATCGTCTTATGAAGTAGGAGATGCTAATGAAATGGGCAATACATCTCTACCATGAATAATCCGACCTGCTTTATTTACCTTTGCAAGGAAACTATTAAGATATCCATTTTCAAGAAGCATCTAAACCTCTCCTCTCTGTACATGCAACAAAAATCTTGGATACGGTCAAAGAGCCTCTGAATTACTTGAGTACTCTAGAACTTGATGAGCAGGCAAAATTCCAGCCAATGGCCTTATAGTAGAGTCTCTGGATAGACATGCTTGACTTTTATTGGGTACAGTAGCTTAAAGACCGATGCGCTTCGAGGTAGCCAGTCTCTTGGCACTCTACTTTTTCGGGGCGGATGAAGTTACTGATAAGCAGGAAATGTTAGCACAAAACTAGACTAAGAAAGTTAGAACATCACACACTAAAGGCAAAAAACCTATCATCTGATGAGAAAAGTAAGGCCTTGTACATGAGATCTGGTGTCCCCAATCATCAATTCGGGATAAAGACGAGACGAAGGTACCATGGAATCCACAGGGTGCCCTTTGAGGCAAAGTGATTTTTTCCATTGGCTCGCCTTTAGACTTCTGCGCTTCCATCACAAGAACCTGCAGATTTCATGATTTCAAAATCACATCAAACGTCATTACTGGTAGGCAAACCTACATGATGATTGCATTGAAACTCTTAAACTTAACCTGGGACACAGCTGTTTCTTAATTATGTACCCAAGAGACGATCCAACCACTGTGCTCTCCAAAACCATCTTTCGTAGGGACAAGAACATACCTGCTGCAGAAGCTGTCCCTTTCGAAATTATGGTAGCCGACCTTCATCAACTTCTTGTGATATCTTCCTCTCTAATTCAAGGCCGCGGTGAGGTACCTTTCAACGTGTACAATGGATAATTAGAATGACTCAAAAAAACTTTCACTAATACCTCAGAGTCAGACAGCCCGAGACAAGGTAATTTCACAAGACCTCCCTATTTAGCCATTCCTGAATCCAATGAGTGATGCGTAAACAATAGGAAACCAATCTTATGCGCTACTTTGGGCAAGTGGACATGGACTCGAGAGTAGAGACTGGCATTGCAATACCAATTTCAGAGCTTGCTCTGAACTGATGACTCGAGCATAACCATACCTGTTACGCAAGCCAGTGAATTCGGCATTTATGAAGGGGAAGTCCATAGAGAATTCAGTGCCCCTAAAATTTGACTCCTGAATTTCCCAATTTCCATGTTCAATCTCCACCCATAGGCACAGGTAAATAGATAGCCTCCATGTTTTTTAGCATTTGCATCCATTGGTTCTCTAGAGTTGAATCCTCTCGAGAACCAATTGAAATTGTTCATACCCCAATCAGGACACGGAAACACCAACGTGAGAGATCTGCATCTTCTCACCACAACCTGCATTGTTGGGCAATATCATTAAAGTTGAGGCTTAGTCTAAGAGGATTTTAACCTCCAAATTAGTCTTCTAGGAAAATAATACCTCATAACCGTCCCAAAGGCACTTGAATATGTGAATTATGCAGCTTGATTCTACATAAAACCATTGGACTGAACTCGTGTCTCCATAACGTAGCTTCACCCCTATCCTTGCATATCTTCCTTGTCATACTTCAGTAACCTATATTCCAAGAAAACAATTAGCTGCTTCAACAAACTGAAAAACTATCACTAAGAAAGGCATGACCAAATGAACACTACAACATGAGATCAACTAGTTATCTGCTGAATCAATCAGTACCGAATCATGCCATAATGTGCCAGTGAGGGATCTCCATCTTTCCAGAGTAGTCTTGACACCAAAACTCTCGCATAGCAATTACAACGTCCAGCTCTGCCTACATTCCTGATCCAAAACAAATGGTTCATTTACACAGGCACTTCACCCTAATCTCACAACAGAACCACCTCCACATATGGTTCCCTTTGGCTTTCATCTCCCATATCAAAATGACATAATTTCTTTTATCATGTATAGCACGATATATTATATCTTGCTATTTTGAACATCCATAATGAGCATCAATGGAACAAATCCACCTTGCACAGCATAAAAATTCTAATGCTTAAATGATTATAACATAAAATCAGAAGATGATTTTTCCAGATGGGATGAATTTAATTGAAAGTCTACCCTTGGTCAAATCTGACACGTAAATTTGATAATTGAATACAAAATGGCCAGAGAATCTTGTGAAGAAAATATAGCAATGCATCAGAACATGCTAATTATTTACCATGAAAAAGAATGGTCAAGGGACTGAGATAACTGGAGTTAGGGGATTTCCCGAAGAGTACATATGGCTTCATTGGAGCAGTTGATCTTCCGATTGAGCATCCTCATGGAAAATATGAAATCAAAAGTATCTGCACAAGCGAACAAACATAACCACATAGATTTCAAGGGAGAAGCCAATCATTCTTCAAAAGTAGTACTTCGAAAAATCATTCTTTGAAGTATTTGTAGCTGTTAGAATATTTTCAGATCAGGAAAAATGAATCCTCACTTAAATAGAACTTACATTACTCTAGTTCCAAAAATTCCTAACCCAGAAACTCTAAATCAATTTCGCCCCATTAGTTTGTGCAATTTTGCCAATAAAATCATATTCAAGGTAATGGTGAATAGACTTAAACCTTGGTTATCAAACTTGAAAGCTCAAGAGCAAAGTGGATTTGTGATGGAGAGACATATCCAAGACAATATCATGATAGTGCAGGAAGTGTTGCATCAACTAAGAGCAAAGAAGAGGAGGAAAAATTCCTAGCGTTTTTAAACTTGAAACTTGAAAAAAAGGCGAATGACAGATTATGATGGAACTTGTTGGAGGCATACTTAAGAAAACTGGGCTTTGATAAAAGTGGATTACATGGGTTATGCAATGTGTATCTTCAGTCTCATTCAGTGTTAAATATAATTGGAATCCTCTCCCTTAATTCCAACCTTCCATTGGACTTTGGCAAGGTGATCCTTTATCCCCTCATCTCTATATTTCTGTAGCAAACGTATTCTCTCTTATGATGAAGAAAGCAGTGGAGGATGGCAGTATAAAAGGTATTAAGCTAAACTCTTTTTCCCCTACCATATCAAATCTCCTATTTGCGGATGATTCCATCTTCTTTTTAGATGGGAGAATTCAAGAATGCCAATCTATATCAAATGTAACATTAGCATTGTTTTGCTATTGGACATGATATAAACCTAAACAAATCAAGAATACTCTTTAGCTCAAGGTGTCCATAGACCATAAGAGCTAATATGGCTTATGAACAGTGTGTCCCTAAACTGGATAAAACAGGAAAATACCTTGGAACTCCTTTGGATTGGGGAGAGTCTAAGAAGAATATGTTTTGCTTGGATACTTGGAAGGGTTAACAAAAAATTGGAAGGTTGGAAGGAATCTTTAACTTCTAAAGCAGGACAGGAGATATTAGTGAAAAATAGTGATCTAGGCTCTTTCTCAATATGCAATGTCAATTTTCAAGATTCCTGTTTTCATATGTAAAGTGATTGAACACAGAATGACAGAATTTTAGTGGAAAAGTAGAGAATCTCACTCTAGTATTCATAGGAAGAGTTGGGATTTCTTGAAGCAAAGGAAAGACAATCAAAGATTTACTTTCTCTTAACAAAGCTTTCTTAGGAAAGCAAGCCTAGAGATTAATGCACCACTCTTGCTGTTTATGGGGTCAAACTTTTAAAGGGATTTGCTTCACAAAATGGAGGTTTTGGGCATGCTGGGAAAGGGCACAGACCCTCTTGGGGCTAGCAAAGCTTACTAAAGGGAAGAGACTCAATCTTAGAACCTTCAATATGGACAGTGGAAATAGGAAAAGCAATCGGTATCATAGAGGACAGATGGTTCTAAAGAGGTGTAATTGGAGGGCCAGCCAATAAAAATGACCCACAACATGTAGTAGAGGTTATAAACCACAAAGAAAATTTCGAGAATGAACCTCTTCTTCGAAATATTTTTGAAGAGGACATTGTGAAGGAAATTTTGGCTATTCCTCCAACAACCCACTCTATTCAAGACAAATTGGTATGGAGATATTCATCAATAGGAAATTACTCAGTAAAGAGTGGCTACTACTACATAAGACTTACCAAGAATATCCGGAAAGCTCCAATGGCTTCCTCATCTTTCTTGGCTCCTCGGGCTTTATGGAATAAGACCTGGAAAATGCAAACAATCCCTAAAATTAAGTTCTTCCAATGGAATCCACATCAGAATAGTCTACCCACGACAGAGAACTTACACAAGCGAAAATAGTATTGGATCCTTACTGCTCATTGTGTAAAGACGAGGTGGAATCCCCAGAGCATCTCCTTTTCTTTTGTCCTTGGACGCAAGACATATGGGCTCAACCATTCCTAAACATTCAGGTTTCTTCCCAGGGGTCAAGCAGAATAGAGATATGGCTAATGCAATTCCTTAAAAACACAGAAAACCCACCTTCTCCGGCGCTTGTAGCGATCATCTTTTGGCTTATTTGGACTTCCCGTGACGACTTCAAGCAACCGCAGGGAGCTTCAACTTTTCTCGGCAATTACAGGAGATGGAATTCAAAGCAGAAAATCGGACCTTGACGCTCCCACCTCTTCTGAGAATTGGAAACCGCCAAAGGTCGGATCTTTAAAGGTCAATATTGATGGATCCCTTTGTTGAAAGCTCCATGCAACGGGCAATCACCTGCATTATTCGAAACTTAGAAGGGACGCTTGTGGATGCACACACAATTATCTCCCAATGCCTTGATCTGTCGTCTAGCTTCTCACAGCTGCATATCACCCTCATTGCCATCGTGACGCCAACTCCATTGCAGAGGGACTGGACTTCTTCCCCTCCCCAAATCTCGTTAGATTTACTTTTAAAAATGCCCAGTTTATGGGCCCTGCGTTTTCAAATTGAATAAAAGTTGATCAATCAATGACCCAACAAAAATGAAAAAGAAGTAGGAAATGTTGATGAAAATTGCGATACATCTCAACAATGGATAGCGTGACCTGCTTTGTTTACCTTTGAAAGGACACGTGAATCGTTTCCACTTTGTGGCCAAAGCGCTCTGACTGATCGGAGTCGTTTCTTTGCTGCTGTAGCGCAATGAACGATATTCCAACAATTTGCATCGCCGAATGGCTTTTAGAATTTAGACGCCTCGATTCCTGGAGCTCTGTGATTTCCAAAAGTTCATCCGAAATTCGCCCCTCATCATTCCGTAAAACCTCCGAATTTGACAGGTGTGGACAATTTGTTGAGGCGTTGCGGTTGATCCCTCATTTTGGCTTCTCATAACATCT